>OZ010800.1:70327635-70927635 GCA_963932465.1 Maratus speciosus
CGTTTAGTCGCCTGCTTGCATCTGGAATGCAGCTGAAACTACGGGCCACACCTCCTCATCAGGGTCTTGGGGGTGACGGCCCACACACCAAGCAGGGGTCCCATTTATAACCGGTGTGTCACATTTCGGATCCCTAATCACCAGTAGTCGCCGCTTATCTATTCCCAGGACCCCTGGCAACGTGCGATACAGTGTATTATGCAGTTTTAAGTGACTGTTGTGATAAGTTACCCCGGGGATCAGCATTTTCAGCTCATGTTTTCTGTGCTGTTAACGAGTTTAGGAAGCTGGAGTCATTTATTCTAGGACGTACCCAAACCTGACGTTTTGGGTAACTATGGCCGAATGGAAGTTGGAAACACTCCTAGCTGTCGAAACTGAAAATAATGCAGTGATTGATAAAAAAAAAAGTCTTATCGCGAAACAAGGCCAGTCCCTTTCCTTTCTATTGTGTGGCTTATGGTAGCTAAGAGTTGTGAGAACTGGGAAAAAAAAAGTCAGGAAATTTAATATCGTCTTATCTGTCATCTCTTAGTTAAAAGCATAGCAGAAAAAGAAACCTTTCGTTATTTCCTTTGATTTTCTACAGCTTGAAAAATATATATAGAGGAAAAGCTGATTATACCTTCTACTGTTTCACATCAGAGTCTAGCGATTTGAAGAGCGCTACAATATATGGTAGATATTTTACACAAAAAATATATATCCTATACTCGTAAAATAGTACCATATTTTCCTCCTTATGTTGTCTTTAAAAACTGGAGGTTTTAAGGGTGTATTCCGATCCAAACTGCTTATTTTCTGATTCATTTTAAAATTCCTTTTTGCTCTCAAACGCATCAAACTTGGAAATTCTCTTATTTAGAAACTATATAATGTGCGGTGCTCCTTAATTTTTTGATAAATGCAGAAAATACTGTGAAAAACGCTGTCAAAGTTGGCGTTTTGAACCGAATTTTCCGAAGCGGGCGATCTGGGAAGGAAAAAAAAATAGTCATACTGAGAAAATAATTGTTTAAAAATCAAATTCTAATTAATTGAGCTGAAAATGAAATCACACGGCATGTTAAACATGTCTTCAGAAATCACCCCCAGCTAGTTTCTTGTTTTTAATTTTAAAAATGACTCTGAAAATGTCTCAGAAAATTTCGAGCTGTTGAGGGTGGAAAAATATTTTTTCGAATACACCCTTAAATATCGTGTATTTTAGGCATTTTCTTTTATCCGAATGGTTGCTTTCTCGTCACTTTAATTTTAAGTCTCCTTTAAGAAATAAAGAGAGATTTTTCACATTTTAATTCAATATAAAAAACAATTCTTGTTGAATTAACTGTATACAGTCGAACCTTGTTAACGCGAACACGCTTAACGTGAATTACTTTTAGCATGAACAGTTCCCACTGTCCCCGTCAAAATGAATACGGATTCTAGTGCTTTTCTGAACACGTTTAACGTTAAATTTCGCTTAATATGAAGAATTCTCGATGTCCCCGTGAGAGATTTTGACGCTTAACGTGAGCAGAAATTCCTAGAAAAGTGTGAAAGCTCCTTTTTCCCTAGGGAACAGGAATAGTCCTAAGGAATGGGACTTTTTTTTACACAATTACTTCTAACAGTTTTCTATTAATGGATAAAAAAAAATATGTGTAACTAATAGTTTAATTATTAAAATAGAAATATGTCTGGAACAAAGTTTTCTCCCATTAGACCCTATTTGAAATGCACATTTGTTTCTGAATCCTTTACCACTGCATTTAAGCTTATTGTAAATTAACTGTTTATCTCTGGTACAAAATAATGATTAAAAATAAATGATTAAAATTAAAATGTTGTATAAAAGCTTCATAATAAAAGGTATTATTATTAAAAACTGATTTAATAGTTGACCAAAACAAATATTTATTAAATATAAAAAATCTCATCTTGATGCTTAAATATATCTCGCTTCTTGTTTTGCAAATAGCTAATGAAAAAAAGTGGTTCAATGCATGTTCTTGTGTAACACTGGAAATGACATTTACTTATAAATTTTGACTGTTATATTTTACGAGAAAACCCTGTTGTTCCGTTAGCTCCCATGTGCCATTAGCCCCCAGTCTCCCCTATATATATTTTTCTCTATAATTTTTCTGGATTTTTTGTTATTCTGATAGCATGAACTACGGATAACATGAACAAAATTTAATTCCCCTTGAGGTTCATGTTAACGAGGTTTGACTGTATAAATTAGAAAATTTTAACTTTTTTCTTGCCAAATTAAATCTTCTTTGTTGTTTAAATTTGTAAAATATTACGTGAACTGGATACGTATAATCTCTGAAGAAGAGATATTTTTCTGGATATTTTGAAATAGCTTAGTTATCTGGATTACATTACTTCTCTTAAAGTTCTTACATTAAACGCTCTGCAATACACTATTATAAATACTAATTATAATATAACTTTTTCTCTGTAATATCGCTTACGTATTTATTTATAGCTTCCTTTATGAAAATTACAAAGCTATGTGTAATAAAAAGGGAAATAATAATAATAATAGTAATAATAACGCAATTCGAAAACTTTTGGAAACTTTCTGTGCGTAATTCAACCATACAAAGACTTGGCATCGACACAATGATGTATAATTTATTTATTGTAATGTAGAATTTAGTTGCGCACAATTTTCATTCAAATTAAGACAAAAAAGAAGTATTTCCTTTATTATTAATTTATGTAATAATTCATGCCTTAGCCATACCCCCCCCCCCCCCTTTCTATGCAACTTATGCGGAATGACATTTGGCCTGCACGCTATAAAATGTGCTCCAGCCACATAAAGAAACTAATTTTGACCCAAACAAGATTTGACCCTTTAGTTTTCCCGTTAGCGTGTAATGCATTTTCTAAACTGATCGGGACATGGTAATCTTTATTTACATTTTTTGTAGTGTATTCGGCATAGTAATATTCAAGTATAATGCTTGGGAATCGAATCTATTGAAATCAGGGAACGGTTTGAGAATTTTCAAATGTCGGATAGTTCATTTAATGTGTTTTTAAGGTCAAGTTGCTGGATCACTTCTCAGCAAGTTCGCAGAGCATAAAGGAAGAAAATATTAAATTTAACCTAAGCACCACAGATATGACGATAAAAATCGTCCTATTTCCGATATCTTTTTTTTTTCTTTTTTTTAATAACTATATTTATAGCGTGCACTTCAAATGACAGCTTTTGACCTTACAATTTCCACCTTTAACTGCACATTATAACGTAACCGATATTTACCTGTGTTTTTCAGATTTCCTTTTCCGATATGGGCGCTTTATCTCCTATCTTTTTCGGGTCGGTCTGTATTGTTGTTACCTCAAACTGAAAAAAAGGGTAATGATAATCCATTTAAAGCGCTGCACCTACGCTTATAACGGTACACTGTGATCTCGAGTTGTATAATATTCTCGTGTTTATGTTATATTTCCAACAAAGGATTTTACTGGGGCACTAGATCATTGGAAATTTATCGTTGCGATAAAAAAAATAAAAAAATAAAAATTACGGAAAGAAAATTGTTGAATATTTGGCATGCATATACTATATATATATATATATATATATATATATATATATATATATATTTCCTTAAAGCAAATATAGTTCCCAATGATATATTGCTATATCGCTTTTTCAGGTTAAAAAAAAAAAAAAAAAAATCTCATCTTTTCTGATTTTTAAAGTAGCTACATTATTTAATAAATAACAACAATAAAAAAAAAATGAAGTGTTAATTCTCTAATTTTATTTACCCATTCGAATGATTAATTGGATACTAATAATTCAATTTGTGCTTACTTATAAAGATATATACATGAAATTAATATGAAAAGGAATTAGTGCGATATTTTGAAAGACTTTCTTTCCGTTTTTACTGTCTAATCGAATGAAATTAATATGAAAAGGAATTACTGAGATATTCTGAGAGACTTTCTTAAGATTTTCATTACCATTAAAAACCGTTTTGTTTTACAATCGCAAATGTTTAAAGCTTAAATCCTATAAACATCGATTTTTTTTTTTTTTGTGTGTGTGTGTGTATTTATTTTTACAATTCTAACTACTGAAACACACTGATTATTTATTTATTTTTATTCTCTTCTATGAGATACTCCTTCTCATTTTGAACTCATTTACCCTTTGCTGATGAGATGTACTGATTCCTGTTATAGAAACTCATATTTCTGCCTTCAAGTTACTGTGGCATTATTATTTATTTATTTTGCAATTATATAAGTTTCTGGGAGAATTAGTACTTTGATTTAGATAGAGATATTCATTGTTTTCGAAAAAAAAAAAAAAAAAAAATGGTGAGTAGATGATACAAGAAGTCTGTTTGTCCATTGTTACCATAATATCCGGAACTTGTGTTTTTCTTTCTGTAATCGATATGAAAAGAACTGTTGTTCCTCTTCTAAAGCGTTTTGTTATTCACTTACTTATGTTTAGTTTTTGCATGTTTTTGAAAAGTGATTTTAGCAGTTACATTGTTTTCTAGAACTCCTAATTGCGATAAAATGCTTTTTTGAAATCTGATATGTTTTCTCCCATTTTTTCTCATACTGTCTGGGTTTTTAAGTGATTTGTTGTTGGTCCCACGCAAATAATTGTTTGTAGCATAATAAAGTGGTTTGATTTTAAAGTGAAATGTGGGAAAAAGTGTTTGCTAGGTAATAATATGACTTCTATTTCATTTTTTATTTCATTCATTTGTTTATTTATTTATTATCGTTGAAAATTAACAGATACAAACATGTGCGGAATCACAGTTTTGCAAAAAAAAAAAAAAAAAAAAAAAAAAAAAAAAAAAAAATCGAATAAAGAAAAATCCATAACAGAGATAAGTGCTTCTGATTAGCGTAAAAGTTTTATATCCAATAATATTTGAAATGTTTTACGGCGAATTTGTTTCTTTTTACTCGTTTGAGACAGTCTGTTATGGGGAAAAGTGCCAATCAAATCAAAGTGATTTCAAAGTATTTACAAAACATATACATTAGGAAAATGAAACAACTCTTATGCTTAATTAATACGAGTTGAAACCCGTCGAATTTCGACGAAAGAAAATGTTTTCAAAGGAACTGTTACATTGATTTATAATAAACCTAAAGAATTAATTACAATAAAAAATAAATCACCTTTACGTTGGTTAATGTAAGTCTTAAAACAAATATATTTTTAACCTAAAGTTACCAAAATACTGTTGTCATAAGCTTCAACTGTTCAAATTATTGAAAAATTAAATTTTATTCGCATAAATAATCGGTAATACGTAATCAAGATCAGTAATTATGATGAAGCAGTCAAGTTAGGGTCTGATGCTTGGTATTACGGAATGAAAAATGAAAATGGATTATGGAGCAAATTTATCTGTTTTCTGAATGACGTCGTTTTCCTCATCGGAAACATTTCGCTTTAGATATTACTTTTTATCGTAGAATATTCTCTGTTATTTTATTTACATAGATTATAATATTATTTCTCTATAAATAATCTGTGTTTTTCCGCGATTAGTGCATAATTACACGCAATCATTTTATTCTGGTTAAATTTTATGAAAACCATTAAAAACTTTTTTAATACGATGACACATTCACTGATGATATCACACTTCTGATTGGTGGAATGTGATAATGCAAAATGAATTTATATTATAGAGAGAAAAGCTTAACTTGATTGCCACCGTTTTAAAGGAATATCATAAAAAGCTTTTAAAATTAAAAATAAAATATCAAAATGGAAATAAATTGAAAAATATCTAGTACGGGTACATCTACAGCTTTCATTTAAAAAAATAATTATCAAAATCGGTTCAGTAGCAAGCCTATGGCTGATGACAAAAAAAAAAAAAAAAAAAAAACAGCCTGGTCTTTTAAATATATAGATGCTGGTTTCTAAGAGCAACAATGAAAGCCAATCAAATTTTAATTGACAAGAAAAGAAAAAATGTACCAAAATTTCTATAGCTTTTTTCCCCCTCTTCTTCTGTGTGAAAATTCAAGTTAATTCATTAAAATAAGTTAATGTGTGCAAGCGCTATCCTCTTTCCATATTCCGTATTTTTTTCCCATGTTGAATTAATTCAATATTAAAAAATCAATCTCGAAAGTGTCTCTCGCATTTTACTTATGCTCCCCGCCTGGGACAGACTGCTCATTTTGAGACTTCATACCCATATTTCTCGTTTTCCGGTTTTTGTGTTTTGTATATTCATATGAATAATTTTGTCCCCTCGCTGCTGAGTTGAAACAATACGGATCGCAGCTGCAAAGAAGCCTAATCAATGAAGCTCCCGCATAAAATCTACGGGCTTCTTCCCATTGTAGGAACCCACAAAGCGAACCCATGGCATTCTACATACAACACAATGAAGAGGGCGATTTAAAGGGACTAAACTTCAACCCCTGAATGTAGAAACGCTGTCTTCCTGTGAATGGAAGTGCAGCATTTAGAATCCATTTAAAGGGGGAGGGGGACGGGAAGGTTAAAGGGGGTCGCCTTGAATAAATGATGAGAGGTGAAGACGTGTCGAGGAAATACTGCTACTCTCTGCTTTGCATTGGCTTGACAGTTTCCCTTTCAGGATAGCCCCAATAATGGCCTAATTTTGTGAGTGCATTTTGAAAGGGCTGACGCTTGCATAAGTGGCCGTTGTTTATTACGTAAGGGGCGCATGGGGGTAGGGAAGGGAGATGCAGGGAGTTTTTAAATTGCTTTTGTTGTCGTTTTAATTGAATTAGGTGTAATTTCGAAATTGAGAGTGGCATGTAAATATTTAAATGCTCGTAATGTTGAAATAATTTATCTGCTCGTAGAAAAAGGTAATGATGCTGAGAGCAGTGCACGAGCGTTTTTTTTTTTTTTTTTTTTTTTTTTTTAAACAGGTCTTTTGTCTGGATAACTTTTTCTACATGAGCGCCCACATTTCTTGAATCGCATAATGGTAGTCTGATATCATAGCATGTAAATATTGACTATGGTGTTATAAAACTTAGGCAGGTCGTACATTGAGACGACAGAAAGAAAAGGAAGTGCGACATAGGATAAAAAAACAGGTCGAAACAAAGGAGAAAGCCGTTTTACGCTTGTTTTAAGGGTGTATTCGAAAAAATATTTTTCCACCCTCAACAGCTCGAAATTTTCTGAGACATTTTCAGACTCATTTTTAAAAGTAAAAACATGAAACTTGCTGGGGTGATTTCTGAAGACATGTTTAACATGCCGTGTGATTTCATTTTCAGCTCAATTAATTAGAATTTGATTTTAAAAAAAAATATTTTCTCAGTATGACCATTTTTTTCATTCCCAGATCGCCCGCTTCGGAAAATTCGGTTCAAAACGCCAACTTTGACAGCGTTTTTCACAGTATTTTCTGCATTTATCAAAAAATTAAGAAGCACCGCACATTATATAGTTTCTAAATAAGAGAATTTCCAAGTTTGATACGTTTGAGAGCAAAAATGAATTTTAAAATGAATCAGAAAATAAGCAGTTTGGATCGGAATACACCCTTAAACCAGTTTTCTCCCAAAATTGTGCAATATGTTGCATGTGTCGCCTGAGTGTGCGACCTTCCTTAGCATATTATTCACCAGTGGAGCCTGTATTATTTTGATCTTAAAGTCAACATAAAATTCTGTTTAAGGTCTCGGGACTTTTAAAGCTTTAAAATTTTCGAAATTTTAATTTTTTTTAGCTGTTAAACTCCTGCCTTTTCCAAACATTTTCATATATAATTGTTTTCTTGAAATTTGCATTAGAACACAAGTTATGCCTTTTAGAATTATACCCGCTCAATAGCTGAAGCGGTGTTTCCGAAACTTTGAGTCTTCCGAAACGACTCCAAGTGACGTTCTTGGGCATAACGCGCAGGATATCTCAAAAACTTCTGAATATTTTTTCATGAAATTTTCAAAACACATGTTTCAGGCTAGTCTGTATAAACTGAACCTAAAATTGCTTTATTATTGTTCAAAAAAATATTTTTTTTAGGTGATTATATTATTGAAATTTTCTAAATTTAGCATTAGCTAAATAGAACTGTATTAAAAATATAAAAATGCTTTAAATACAAATTTACTTAGTTTCAGGGTAATTATTACAATCAGATGTATAAGTAAGTATCAAAATTTTCATTCTAGTTGCAAAATTTATTTTGTAATTCTGCACGCAAGCTGTTATGCTGATTTTCTGCTCGTAAAATGTCTCACAGTTTGGAGCCCCCTGTAAAGGCTAATTCTGGATCTTGCGATTTTTTAAATACATGAAATGAAAAAAAATATTTATATCTTTCATTTCAATTAAAATTGAGTCTTAAAATCAAATACATTTTAAGATTATTAAATGTTGAAAATGGTCTACTTCTTCCCCCCCCCCCCCCTACAATTTTAAGAGTCTTGAGACACCTTAAATCAGGTATGAAAGAGTTCCCCCCGAAAAGATGGAATTCTACACACTTTTGAAAGCAATTTTGGACATTTTCTGAATGGATACAAAAATGCAAGAAAATATCGGAAGCATATACTACTAATTGGAGGATAGGGGTAGGTTGGGAGTTCTGAGAAATTTCATCCTGAGACATTTTGCCTACGACCTTTGCAGTTTGTTTCTGAACTGCTATGAAAAAGGGGTCAACAAACCACGAAATTTATATGGTGTAATTAATAATGTCCCCTTAGAGAAAAATTAATTGTGATAATTTTTCTACATAAGTCAAAAATACCTATTTAAAATGCGGACATCAGATTCTGTCTTATATTAATATGCTTTACCACTGCTGACTACTTTAAGAATAAATGCTGCCCCCCCCCCCCACACAAAAAAAATAAATAAAGCCCAGGCGCTCCTGAATGTCTCAAGACCCTGAGGTACATTGTTCTACTGCATACCGTGCTATCGTACCATCCAAACGTAACTTACTTGAATGTTGAGTATGTTACAAAAACTGCAAATGTTTCACTGCTTATTATTCATCTAATGCATTTTAATGATGAATTAACTCATCTTTCCGCTTTTCCTTTCTTTTGTTTTTTGTGCATACAGATGATGTAAAGCTATTAATCACAGGCTTGTTAATTTTCTTTGAATATGCAATTTTCTAATACATGACTAATCCGTAACAGTAGTAATGGAATTTAATTCTTGAATTCTGTACTATGCCCCCTTTTTTAGAGGATACAATTCCTTACTCTTTCTTTCAGAGCACACTATTTTTAGTCATAATCACGTAAAACTTTCAGACACATGTGCATAAAACTTTCAGACATTCAAATCTCAGACGCAAACCTTTTATTTATGTATTTACTTATAAAATGAAGATGAATTATATACGTTTCCTGTATAGTATTCTTATTTTACCAAACTTAAAACTTTAAATAAATTTTAGGGGTGTACTAAAGCACCTAAAAGCAAATAAATAACCATCTAATAAAATTATATAATAAAAAAATGTATCAGAATTATGGGTATAATAATAATTAAAGGTATACGGAATCTGAATTGGAATATCTGACATTGTTATGGATGCGGCATCATATTTGCATTAAATTTTGCTTTAGGAGGCCAAACAGGAAGTCATTAGGTCAAGTAGTTTAGGAATTATAAATGTTTAAGTTTGGATATCCTAACATCAGATTGAATTGTAGTCATTGCAAAAGTGATTGCAATCCGGATTAGTTTTTTAAACATAACTCAAAATCTACTTGGCGTAATGAGCTGTAATTTTTTCGATTTTTTTTTTCCAAAACAACTAACCGATAAAATTAGAGTTGTAATGTATGGGAATTTCTTTTTTCTTTCCTTTTTTTTCTTTCCTTTTCTTTCTTTTCTTTTCTTTCTTTTTTCTTTTTTTTTCTTTTTCTTTTTTTAAAAAAAAATAAGGAATAGATTTCTAGAAGTTTCAAATATGCGGAACTGAAATTACAGCACATTCCGCTAAGTAGTTTTTTAGTTATGCTTAAACTACTGACACTGCAATCTGTTTTGTAATGATTACAAGCGAGTTTAACATTAAGAGTTTCAAACTTTAAACTGCCATAGTTTCTAAAATACTTGACCGAATGACTTTCTGTTTGTTAAAGTAAAATTTACGGAGGAAAATGTATGATGCCAAAATCAAGTGTTCGTATTGAACATTTCAGAGTTTGTTATTTTATTATAAATTTAAAGAACATTTCCTTTTTTGTTGTTTTTTTATTGGGGGGGGGGGGGCAGTTTGGTAATTAAAATGTATGGGGTGGTCTCTCGCTGTTTTCTTTTATTTTCCCGACAGACTGTACATTCTCTTAATATTTCAACTTCTATCTCACTATATTCAAAGATTTAGAAGGGCGTGACCCTTTCCTGTATACCTGCCATGGGCGCAATTTTTATTAAAATATGTAGTATTTTCAAATGAAAATATGCAAAATCTTAAATATTGAGGAAAAATAAATAACGAGTTTTAAAATTTTTAGTTCTATTGACTCCGTATATATACAGTTTTTAGGTTCCTCAAAAATATAAAGAAAACTTCTTATAAAATGAAAATTTTTGTATTTTGAAAAATAAAGTGGGAGGGGGAAAAATGTCTTTTAAAGAATTTGAACTGCATATTTTAATGCCCCCCCCCCCCCCCCCCGTCAAACAGCTCGTGCTATCTATGAATATCATTTACCGTTAATGCAAAAATCTCGTGCTTAACGTGTTAATGTATTCATTCTAAAGAAAGTGCTATCAGAAGCCCTTCTTTACATATTCACTTAACCAAATCCCTTTATCAAGATCTCAAGTTAAATGAAAACAAATAAAATAAAATCGAATTTTGAAGCAGAGAGGAGTAAAGGAAGAGTCCAGTGCTATCAATCAATCAAGACGTCCTGGGTTTTATATTTTAATCCCGAAAAAAAAAAGTATACCCACTCCTCTTCACCGAAAAACTTTTAACTTTTATCCTTTTTTCCATGCATTTTGAAGCAGATGGTAATTTTGTTATCTTGCTCTCAAAGTTCGCCAAAAAAAAAAGTAAATAAAAGTCAAGAATTTTCTTTTTTCCCCTCCCATAGTCTCTATTGGCGATAGTATAAAAAAAAAAGCTTCGCCAAGTGATGGATTCAAATGTTCACACACACACACACTGCAGCTGCACATGCACACCCGCACTTGCTGTCCCACAGGGAAAAGTTTCAAATAAAAAAATAAAATAAAATAAATAAATAAAGACAGGGAATAAGAGACGAATCGAATTTTCCTCTTTTATTTTTTCCCGTAAATTATATACGATCGCAAAAATTTAAAAGAGAAATTCAACCTCTTCATTGAAGAATTGAACGGCGTGAAATAACTGGGGGTTCATTTGACTTTTATTTTTTCGAGGTAAAAGTAAACAAAACTGATAGCAAGGGTTTAGTTCGATCTGCTGCTTTTTGAGCTTTCCGATTGTTTGGGTAGAGAAAAATAAACTTCAGATTTTTGTGAAGGGTCTAGGCTGCTATCTTTTTTGTTTCTTTGTTTCAGAGGTTATCATATTCACTGGAATGCGATTGTACAGTGTATTGGATATCGACATTTTTGCTCGATGAAGCTTTTTTGAGAATAGATTTTCAGAGCTATTCGCGTAAAATGATTACACTTTACGCTTGGTAATCAATATGGAATCATTGATACGCATTGTTCTGAATCAAAGGTACAAAAATGAGGAGGGAATTGAAAATATGAAAAATAAACAGGGGTTTCGCAGATATTGATGTCGCTTCAGAATAAGCTCACCTAGTCAATAAATAAGTAGTGAATAAATAAATAAATTCCATTAATATTAAAAATAATTATCTTTATTTGTTCTCAAATCCAAAAGGGCAACTTTCTTTCTGACATAAGTTTTAATTTATTTTTGTTCGAAAATGCATGACACTAACTGGTGTTGTTGTTCAGAAACTATGTCATCAAGCTGTTTTTTCTTTTTTTTTCTTTTTTTTTTTTTTTTGCAAACGCAATAGATCTTTCAGTAAAGAGTGTCAAAGTAGGTGTTTTGGACTGAATTTCCGCGCGAAGGAAGAAAAAGCACTCAAGAGCGGGCGAAAAACGTTGGAAAAACAATTCGATTCCAAATCGCTTCCATGGCCAGGCTTTCCAATTTATCTTTCCGTTAAAAAATGAATTATTTAGTAAATGTGTCAAAACGTTTTGCGCTTGTTGAGCGGAGCAGTTAGGAACAGCCTTAAATACATTTGTGCATTAACTGAATAACTATCGTATTTTTCCGTGTATGCCGCGCAGTTTTTTCTTCAAAATTTATTTTAAAAATCGAGGTGCGCATGACGCATGCGTATTTGAAATTTGACTGGCCTCTGTATTATTATATGACCATTGGTACATAAAATCACCGGACAGCAATTTTGCACATAAATTTAACGAAACCATCAAGCAGTGTATTGTAAATACTGTGTGCATATTTAGTTATATTTTATACTGTATATTTACTGTATAGTTATACTGTATATTTTAAATGAAATAAAATCGAAATGTTATCTGGTATTTTCCTCGAAATAAGGTTTTAAAAGTCCGGGTGCGCGTGCTATATGGATGCCTGGCATGACGTCAAAAAATGTACGGTAATTGGAAATATATATATATATATATATATATATATATATATATATATATATATTGTTAGTAGTAAAACGAGAAGAGTAAAAAATGTATCGTCAAGATTTCTCTGAGAGTACATTTTTTAAATAAATAAATGAATGATACAATTTGAAAACTTTTTAAAGTTATTAAGTAAATTAATGAAAGATAACTCAAGCGAATCATATCTTAATATCAAGCTTACCCCTCTTAGTTCAGTTAGCTTTATTTTGCCTGTAAAAATGCTTTTTACCGTATACAGGCTTGGTACAAGAAGTTCCCATTGCGGTCTTAAAAGAGATAAACTAACATACGGTCGTTTATTTATTAATTAATAACATTTATCAATGCATTAATATTTGTAATAGTGATATTATTAATTATAAATAATTTTATCAAATCTTTTTTCGCATCTCTTTTCTAATGCCCAATCAAAGAGGACATTTTTGAAAATAATAAATATTTAATAAATAAATGAACTAAACAAAATATTGATATAACTCATGCTAAGTGTTACTGTTACTTTGTCTGTAAAAATATTTTTCATGCGTATAGGGATTTAATTACAGGAAAAGTTAATTCCTACTGACGTCCTGAAATGGACAAACTAGCATAATCGTTTAGTTATATTAATAATATTTATTAATACGTTAATAATAAAGAAGTTGATAATTATAAATCATTTTATTAAATAATTTTCAGTAAGTTTTATATGAGGCTTATTAGAAAATACATTTTTGAAAAAAAAAAAAAAAAACTATTTAATAAATAAATGAACGAAAGATAAATATTTGTAAGCTCAAGCCTATCATCTTTCAGTACAGTTGTCATTGCTTTTCCTGTTGAGACATTTTGCTTGCATGTATTTGATATAGGATAAAAAGAAATCCCGCTGTAGTTTTAAAATGGACGAACAATCATCCAGTTTTATTAATAAATTTATTAATACATTCAAATTATTAATAATGAAATTAATAATTAAATAATTTTATTAAATCTTTTTCAGTATAAGAGTCTCGTCAAAAAATATTTTTTTTAAGTAAATTAATGAAAGATAACTCAAGCGTATCATATCTTAATACAGTTGTTACTGCTTTGCTTGTAAAAATACTTTCCCTGTGTGTAGAGACTTTGGTACAAAAAATAAATAAATAAATAAATAAATTCTCACTGCAGTTTTAAAATGAGCAAACTAATGTACAAATCTTTAGTTTAGATTCATAATGATATGGATGAAAATTATTTTTGCGAAAGAGTCCCAAGAGAGCCAAAGAACTACAAAAAATATGTTTGCTGTAACAAGATTCCAATGAAATTTTTTATGTGTAGAATTTTTTAATCATATTACAACAATTCGTTGAATGCATATAATTGATTCTCAGTGTGTAAAACTATAAGCAGGGACCGATTTACAAATTTGGGGGCCCTGGGCACAAATGCTTACGGGGGACCTTTTGCAACTATTACTTATAGGGGTTTGAGTAAAAAAAAAAATGAAAAAAGTTACTTGCTATAAAATAACCTTTATTGACTTTAATAATTACTTTAAAATATCCATTAAACAATTAAATATGATAATCATGAATTTACTTTTGAATAATTATTTCACAATAAAGAAATTTAAATGAGAAGACGTTTTATAATAAAATGTACGGTGTTGTTTATCTTTTCCTGTAACAAGTCTATATATCTGGAATGATAAGGTATCCAACAACTTATATTAAATTTTCGACAACACCAAGCTACAATTATTTAAAATATGAGGGGGCTCTACTGCCTGCAAAGCTACGCTCACTAACACACCAACCCCAAAGTAATTTGACGAGAACAGGGACACGATTAAATAAGAATTAAAAACACAATGCATTTTTAAAGTGGTAAAGATAATATATATATATATATTCACTATAATAAAGTAATTACAAATGGATGTTTCAGATAAAATGTACAGCGTTCTAAAAATACAATATGGACACAATAGAACGTAGAATGAAATATATAATTTCATTAGCTATTAAAACTATATCAGATTTTAGACAATAATTGAAAACCTTCATGAGCATTTGGGGGTCCCTGTGCCCGTGCCCCGATTGCCCTGCCGTAAATCAGGCACTAACTATAAGCTCTTTTAACTTGTAATATGAACTCAAATAATTGAACCGCTATTCCTGCTAAATCTTTGCCACTAAATGAAAAAAAAAAAAAAAAAAATCGAAATTGTTTTTATGTCAGCCATACCAATATATGATAAATCCCCATACCTTGACATATCAACTGACAAAGTAATAAAATAAATCTAGATACGTCCAAAATATTTATTGGCAGCTTAGAAACTGCACTCTAGTGCGCCTTGAAATCGACAAATATTGTTCCTGTCAAGTGTTCTCTGCTCCCCAGTCTATAATTTTTTTTTTTTTCTTTTTTTCACAAGACGCTGAAATATTAGCCATTCCCTATAGAATCTCAAATCGCTTTAGTTGTGACAGAACTTTAAAAGCCCCTTAACTTGCCAACTTATATTGTCCTAAGAAAATACTATATGAAAGCAGATCTCAAAAAATTCACTCCTGGGCACTTTCCCTTTGTTTGGACTTGCGAATAGTAATAACCCCCATCTCTCTGAAAAGGATAAAAGATTTTCGTTTCCCTAAACCCCTCTATCAAAAATAGCGAGGGGAAGGGGAGGAAATAAAAAAAGGGGATGTTAGATATTTTCTTCTCATGGAAAGATGCCTGACAAAAACATCTTAAAGTGAGGGGCGTTGCTTTGTGAATTTAAGTCTGAATGGTAAATTTTGCCGCCATTGTTGTCAGTAGCACATGAATTGCGCCAAGAAATGGTTTCGAATATCTCTTGTTATTTGTGAATAAAAAAATTTGTTGTAACCTCGTCACATGTCGTCAGCTGGTAGGAGTTCTATGAATAATGATGCCATTTACTGATTACAGCTTTAAATTATGATTTGATAAAAAAAAAAAAAAAAGTAACTAGAAATTGAATTTTATTATTATTGTTGATTTTTTATTGATTATTACTATTATATCTTTTTAATGCAAGTTTCAATCAAATTTGTATTTCCTTATCTTTTTACAAGCAGAATTTTATGTAATTTCAGGGATCTGTTTAGAAAGAAATTGGGTTCTTTAAAGGATCCTTCACAAAAAATTTTCATCTCAAAACAGGACCTTTCAGAAAAATTTTCATCTCAGAACAGTACCTTTCACAAAACTTTTCACCTTCAATCAGGATCCTTCACAAAATTCTTTGTCTTAAAAATAGACATTTCACAAAACTTTTTCATTTCCAAACTGAACAAATTGAATCATTTAAAATTAAAATCCGACCTCTTGCTTTTACATACATAATGAAAATATGTGTATTTTAGATGCATTTATCTTCTTTAAAATGTATGAACAAGAACCTGAATTTAACGATTATTTCAAATTCACAAAATTATGACTAGATTTTTTACAAATATAAAAAGTTGTTCACAATTTCACAAAAACAGGACTCTATGTGAAAAGTCTGGAAGACCCCTGGTAATGAAAAAAATGATGTTGCTATTGAATTTTTATAATTTGGGTTCTGTTTTTAATATAGAGATGTCAAATCTTCGTGGCAAAATTAAATCATCCGCATTTATAAAGAACGTTTCTGAAATTAAAAAATATATTTATGTTTTCTCTATGCTTTCTTTTCGGGTTTTATTGCTGTTATTATTATTTAGAACGTACATTACACTCTGCACTCTATTTTCTTTCCCCAGAATTGCGCATCACTGAAATGGCATGTCTTGCAAAAGCAATAGTAAAACTACCTAGACAGTTCTTCTAGATAAATGAGCGCGCATGAAAAATAAAATTGATGTTAAATTCTCGGAATGCAGACATATTTTTTAATGATTTTATTAAAATCTGCTGAAAATTAAGTAGTTACCTCGAGTGAAGATTTCTACTATCATTCAAAGAATATCATAATTTAGAAAGTTTTTTTTTTCTTTTTTCTTTTAACTATAAAGCTTTATACATTAAAAAAGGAAAAATAAAAGATTATATAGTACTTTCGTCTTTTCTCGCCAGTCTTTTGTTGGCCTGTGTTTGGAACCTTATGATTAACATCAATGAGCTCATTTTGTTAAGGTCTTAATTCGAAATCTTGTAAGGAAGAGCATTATATTTCTGAAGGTATCATGAGAGACTTGGGGCATTTAATAATATGTTTTCAACCACTTTTTTAAAAGGAACTTATTGAAATATTTACATACCTTTCATCACTGAAATTGTTTTTGGATTCATGAATAGTTTACGCTAAAATGAATATTACTTGAAGGTCAATAGGGATGACATTTAGCTTACCTGCAAGGTATATTATATCTATACCTATGTGGTACGCTATCACTGAAAATAAAATAAAATAAAGAATTTTTTTTTATAAATGGTTGAACATGGGAAAAAGGACTTTGAAAAAATACCAGTTATATCGCTAACTCTTAAATTATTATAGGAAAACTTCTCTATTGCTAATTACCTTCCATTTTTTTGTTGGTCTAACTTTATAAATTTAGTTACCAATTATTAGTTAAATTACGACATTTAACTCTTGAAAACGGTAATACTGTCGATTTCACATACTAAATTTAGTAACAAAGAGTAAACATTAAAATTTCACTAGTAAAGCATTGGAGATCAATGCAGAAAACTAATGGATGTATAGAAGTCTCTTCTCGCGTTCCCACTTCCCATCTTACGTCATTTTCGCCTATTTTAGTCCTCAATCCCAACATAAGTAATTTTTCTCATTTTTTAAACTATGTGACTACTTAATATCTGCAAAAAGTCAAATTAATCCCACCTTTTTTTTTTTTCTTTTTTTTTTTTACTTTTTGTTTTTACTTTTTGATTTACCAGTGATTACAAGGAAAATCTTCTCATCTCCTTCGCGACGAGCGGCACATATACGTGATGTTTAGAGTAGAGTGACTAATGTGCTTGAAGTTAAACTCCAGTATTTTACTTCAAAATTTTTCGCCTGATCTAATCACATACTTTCAGCTAAGAAATAAGGCGAAAATTACAACTGAGAAAAACTGGTGTCGAAGAATTAAAAAGAAGTGTAAATAAAAAACGCTCGTCGCTAAGGTATTAAAACGCACAGTACCCGGAATATTAAAAAAAAAAATAATGCTAATCATTCTGCATGCGTGCCTAATATAAATTAAGTTAAATTTAACTACGAAATTCCAATAGAAAATATGTAAAATAATAATAATAATAAATAATAACTATCGAGTTTTCACCGAAAGCAAATTGGTGCCACGCGATTTGATGAAGACTAGTGCTCGCCAAATGCACGTGATTGAATTTCCAATGCTTACTGAATTTAAATTTTAACAATGACATGATTTGCTACTTTTTAATATAAGATTATACAATAATACACACAATTTGAGCATTGGACTTTATTTATTTAATTTCATCACTGAGAAAAACTTTTAATACATTTTATTTTACAAGCTGTAAATACTTGTTTTAACGTGCAGTGTGTAGTCAAGTTAGCACATCAGACCGTGGTTTCCGATTTAAAATTTAAATTGTTATGTTTATTTATTTTTTCTTCTTAATGATAGCTGTTTAGCGTGTAGAATAATAATAGTCTTTCTTGCGTACATTTTGCCCAAACCGTGGGATGGAAAGTCGGTGATCACAAAAGAGGTTTTTTTTAAATATTTCACTGTGTTGACGAACAGCGATGAATCGCCAAAAAACAAAACTTTCCGAAATTAATTGAGATTCCCAATATACAAGTATACATAACATATAAACAGGTATGCCCACATGAGAACATTCCTAATTTTTTTACATAACTTTAGAGAATATGATTATGGAAATCTTCCTTGTTAGCTCAATCTATCGATTACTGGATTATCGTCGACGATCTGGAGTTTCACTGAAAAATTAACCAGTTATAGGAGAGAAAAATTCAATAAAAAATTCGGCCACATAATCTAAGGGGGGTAAAACTCAACCATTTTATGCCAGTTCATGAAATTTCGCATCTTGAAGACATATTACCTCACATAGTGATCGATCAACATTTATCTATGTAATCATTCAAATGGACACAGTAAATTTTTTGGATACTTCAGCCGGGGTATTCGGTTTCCTTTGAAGTGGTAACTGAAGTATGAAATGCCTCTTTGAGCGATGTACGGAGCCATCCACCGACGAATGTGGTTTAAACCAAATTACACTTTGGTTTAAATTTTTCCAATTCAGCGTGCTATTCTAAGTTGTTTTCGTCACACGAGCATCTAAATTTATCTTGAAGGTAGTTAAGGCTGTTCTTAACTGCTCTGCTCAACAAGCGCAAAACGTTTTGGCCCATTTACAAATTCATTTTTTTAACGGAAATATGTGAAACTGGAAAGCCTGGCCATGGAAACGATTTCGAATTGAACTGTTTTTTTCCATTTTTTTGATCCATCCATTACCTATTGAGTTATAAGCGTTTTTGATCACGTGACAAACACGTTTTTCGCCCACTCTTTAGTGCTTATTCTCCGTTCGCGCGGAAACTCGGTTCGAAACGTCCACTTTGACACTCTTTTCTGAAAGATCTATAGCGTTTGCAAAAAAATGGAAAAAACAGCTCGATGACATAGTTTCTGAACAACAACACCCGCTAGTTTGATGCATTTTCGAACAAAAATAAATTAAAACTTATGTCAGAAAGTCGCCCTTTTGGATTTGAGAACACCCTTAAAAAGCCAGACAGTTGTTATAGATTTGATTCTAAATTTATTTTTGATACATAAACGACGTTAAATATAAAAAGAAAACAACGTTGTACCTGCAGGTCCGCGGTCTTCTGAATAAAGAGGCTCTGCTATGAGAGGATTTTGGAGTCTTAAATTTCGTTTAAAAGTAAAAAATGAAGGCCTTTTTCTTCATTCGGGGAACTTCTATAAGTATGGGAGACCGTGTGGAAGAGGATTGAAATTCCAACTTTGCTCCCACAAATAAATCTGTATTAATATACTGCACACGCACAGATGTTTGATTGCTCAATCGAAAAAAAAAAAAAAAAGAGTCATATTTATTAAAAATATATATAGTAAATCTCGAAGGTAATATCGTTTACTACATCCTTGGAAAACCAAGAGTTCTCAGTATATAGCCGCTTAAGTTTTCTGATATTAGTTGTGTTCGATACGGTTTGAAGTAAATACTCGTGAAAGCAATATTTTTTCCTTACAGTCAAGTTCTGTTTGAATATACTCCACTGAACAGTAAAAATGTATTTGCTATAATGAACTTTAGTCATACTGAATAAAATTTCCCTTATAAGGATTTTACCGGGAATCCTAAACATTTCGTTATAATGAAAATTTGGTTCTATCGAATTTCACTGTAACGGAATTCCATTGTTTATCCTTGATAGTGCACTCAAAGATACCTCAAATATTCCTTGACGTAAAAACCACATCGATGGTGTTCAGAATACAGCCTATATTATCTGAAATTCCTTAGAAAATATTTCTATACTTTCATGTCACAGCGCAACGAATAAACAATTTATTCTCTTGCCATTTTCATCTAAATCATTAATTTCAATGTTTTTACTCCTCTGTCCGTTCTTCACTCATGCAAAAATGGGACCTCTTAGCCACCTACTGCTGTTGAAGTTATCTGTTGACGATCGATGACTTTGATAAATGATCGATCATCAGAACATGTTTACTTCTTCAGGTATGCATTCTTTAGGCTATTCCGATATTCAATTTGAGTAATGTTACGGAAGCGACAGTGGCGACAGTTCTTATGCTAAATAGCTGCTTGTAGATATAGCTGATAATAATAAAGTAAGGTTTTCACGTTGTTTTCTATATTTCTTAGAGGAAAATCATGATAGATAACCCTGATGCATCAAATTTACGAATTATGAAATTGAATCAAGTGCTTAAAATTATTAGATAAGAATATACAGTAAACTCTGTCTAAGGCGGAATCGATCGGGGCTGAGAAAATTTTCCGTGGTAGACAATATTCCGGCTTATGCAAAAAGCCTCCCCCCCCCCCCCCCCAAAAAAAAAAAATCCCTGGAATTTGATGATTTTTTAATGATTTTCCTGACTTGAAAATCGGTTGAAAACTGAAATTCGGAAAGAGCTTTTGTCTTGATAGATAAATGAGAAACGCTATTCAATTTCTTAGTACTGCTGTAATACATGCAAATTAGAAGTTTACACACACACACACAAACTAACAATTCCCCCCTCCACCCCTCCCAATAAACTTCGAGAATGAGACAGAACGCTATAACTTTGAATTTGAGTACATCCTTAAAGTATAATATATTGCACTTTCGACAATATATATTCTGATAAATGTTCATTCTACTAGAAATATTAACTTTTAAATATAATTTTGCATATGAAAAAATGGCGCAAAGCTAAATTCCTTAAAATTTAAACACTTTCTGTCCTTTTGAATTAACTTTTTCAAAGTGTTAGGGGAATTTAACTAACATGCACGACATTGAGTATTTGACTTATCAGTTTTAAAGTTTAATAAACAATTTTTAAACAAAAATTATTACTGGATATATTCAAGTTAGACATTATAGATGATATAATTTTATAATATAAATAACCTAATTTTTATGCAATAGTGTTACAAAATTGATATAATATTGCGCTATGTCCATGTCTGATTTTGCATTGATACTGGTTTGTTTCTAAGGCATTTATAGATTTAACTTCGCATTTTTCTTGATTCATGTTTAACCGCAATTCCGCAATGATTCGTTTTCTTCGCCTTTTAGACCCAAACCACAGGTTTCTGTTCAACCGAAACCTAATGATCTTATTTCATAAATCCCTTCCCCTTTCACATCATTAAGCAGCACTTTTTGAGAAAAGCCTTTGCTCTACGGCAATCATTATAAACCGATCTTTCTGCAAAAATGCTTCTGTCTTTCCACAATGATTAAATAACGGAACATCGAATCATCCTGAAAACAATAAGCATTCTCTTCCAACGAAATGTTCCTGAAATTATGATTTCGGATTCGCACCATATGGCTGTTTGATGAAAATTGCAGAGTCCCTTGATCTTTCGCCTTCGCAGTTTTTTTTTTTTTTTTTTTTAAGAGATTTTCAGGACATGAATCCGCACCGTTCTTCTTTCTGTGGTATTATTTTGCGTTTAACCACAGGATCTGATTTTTGGGAAATACCAAAATCTGCACTCTGTCATTAGTTTTCGAGAATGGCTATGGTTCTACGAATCTAGAAAATAATGAAGGTTTTTTTTTTTTTTTTTTTTTATATCAAAGCAAAAGCCAAATCATTTTAGATTTTTGTTTGATTTTTAGTCATAGCCAGGGCTTAATTTGCGCCGGAGACCACCGGAGCCCAGCTCCGGTACTTCTCTGTTTTTAGTAAATATTTAAATATTGGTCGGAATTCACCGGAGCTCATAAATACAGGGCTCCGGAGCCCAGTGCATTTTGTAGCTAATCATTTTTATTCAAAAATGCATAGCTACGAACTATTCCTTTTTAGTGTTAACACTATTTTCGAATCGTAATCCTTACCACATTTAATCGCAGAATTCTGCAATTAATTAACACTAAAACTAGGCAAAGATTACGATTCGGAAGGAATGATAACTAAAAAGTGGAATAGTTGGCAGTTAAGTATATGCTGATTGATATTTAAATTTTTTTTATTTTGCTAAAGAAAAAAATGCTTTAAATTTTGCAAATAATGTACGAAAAATAAATATGCAGATTGGAGAGACAGAGGGGGGAGGGTGGGGGGAAACGGTACAATTGTAGTACCGGTACCATATAATATTAGGGCTCCGGTACTTTTTTTCTTAGAAATTAAGCCCTGGTCATAGCAAGGCATTTTTGCAAATAATAAAATCCGTCAACCCACCATAACGGTAATAATTTGTAGTCTAAACGATTGTCTCGTACAGATTATAATTTTTGTTCACGAACGTTGTTTATATGTTAAAGACACAGTGCACAAAATTCTTTGTTTTGATTTTTAATTTTGAGAATTCGTTTGAAATATTCAGATGCCATTAAAAATACTTAAAAACAGTAAAAATTAAAATTAGAAATTTCAAAATTATGATTGTGGATTCCCTACACGTAGTTATTTCATGAAAATTCATGTTATTTCATGAGAGTTCCAAGATGCCACTACACCTCTTTTTATGCGGTATTATTTTGCGTTTAACCACAGGGTTTAATTTTTGGGAGATACCAGAACTCATACCCTGTCATTAGCTTTCGAGAATGGCCATTGTTCAACAGATCTAGAAAATAATAAGGCTTTCAATAATTTCAGGATTTGACATGTTGATAAAAATCAAATCCTGAAATTAGTTTAGATGTTTGTTTGATTTTCAGTCGCAGCAAGGCATTTTTGTAAATAATAATCTGTCATCCCCTTCCATAATAATAATAGCAATAATAGTTTGTAGTCTGGACGATTGTCTCGCACAGAATTTATTTTTGTCCTCCAGCATTGTTAAAGCGACTGCAAACATTCAAAATTATTTCTTTCATTTTCTTTTATTTAACGGATTCGTTTGAATCTTCGCCGTGTCTTTAATGATAAGTAAGAACTGTAAAAAAATAAAGTTCGAAGTTAAAATAGTATGTATGATCACAGATTGGTTGTTTGTTGAAAATTGCAGAGTTCCTTGATGTTTTACGTTCGGATTTTTTTTTTGTTTTTGTTTTTTAAGAGATTTTCAGGATATTAATCCGCCCCTTCATATTTCTGACATTATTTTGCGCTTAAATCATTGGCCCGATTTTGGGATATTTCAAAACCTGTTCTCTGTCATTATCGCTTTTCAAAATGACTAACTGTTCTGCCGATCTATAAAATAATGACGAAGGTTTTTGTTATATTTTACAATATGCAAGTCGAATTCTGATATTGGTAATTTAGATTTTTGTTTGCTTTTAAGTCATCGCAAGCTATTCTTATAAATAATAGTCCGCTATACCCATGAAACTGATAATAAAAATAACTACAATTTGTAGTCTAAACAATAATAAAAATTTCTCGCATAATTCTTTTTTTTTTCTCACTGCCATTTTCGTCGACAGTGGGCACCTACACAGAAATTCTGAGAAACCAGGAAAAGATATGGGTTAGTCCCCCTACAAATTACATTTATGGGCTCCTTGTATGTATATGCATATACTTATTACGAAATCGGTCCCTCGCAGGGCTCTTTTTTTTTTTTTTTTTGCTTACGGTCTGGTTCAACTGTACTTTTTGTCCTTATGCTGGCCCCTGGCCGGCAGAACGAAATCGAGGAACCTAATAAAATATCGATGACATTAAAAATATCAATATTTTCAATATACCATTGTCATCACTATCTTCACATCGATTTTTGTAGTGTTTGTATGCTATAATCATTTGCTATTAAAACAAATAATAAAAATGTGCTTCTATTACCATTTTTATGCAAAAAAGAAAAAAAAAAAGATTTACATTTTTATATGCTTAGAGATTGGTTAAGAAACATCATCCTCACGATTATTGCTTTAACTTCTGCACTATTAAGGTTGGAACGAACAAGTAAAGAAGTTTTCGTAATCGAAACTTAACAGATGGACATCCGTTCATGCTTGTGGTCGGACTTGTAAATTGTAACAATGGTTGTAATAAATAATATTATAATAATATAATAATAGATAATATAATATAATAATAAATAATATAATAATAAATAATATAATATAATAATAAATAATATAATAATAAATAGTATTTTAAAGAAACGCTATAAAATATAAATGTTATTATCAGGGTTGGCACAGTTTAAAACAAGCGGTTTAAACCATGGTTTAAACCACGGTTTAAACCAATTGGTTTTTTTTGTCAAAAAAACCATTTGGTTTTTTTAGAAGAGAATCTAATATAATATTTTCTCTTTTTTGTAATTTAATTGTTTTAAATTATAGATAGAAGTAATTTCTACTTTTAACGCTTCATCTCAGCAGTCAACATGAGGCATAATGAGCCTAGGTCATGTTTCTATGATGTAGAATGAAAATTAGCATGTGCTGATGAACATATCTGGTACCCTAAAGATTTTTCTTGAGTGAAATTAGAAAAGATAAAATAGATAAATAATATTCAATATTTAGCATAAAATATTTTCATTTAAAAAATGCAGATTATTTACAGCAGTTAATAACAAAATACAATGATCTTTAAGATTTTGGTTAAGTTGTAAAAGAAAATTTTCTCGATTGGGATTGGGGAAGATTATCCTTAAAGAATTTAAAAGAGTAACTTAAGATATCAAATTGAATAACACAGCTTGCAAAAATTGAGTGCTAGTTATAGCATTTCAATAATACCAAACAATCTTTTCTGTTAGTTGCTGAATAGCTGAATCTAATGGCCAAAAATGTTGACTTGGACACTTGGAGTTATCACTCAGAAAACAAAATAACCAGAAGTATTTGGATATTAATAATAATAACAACCACAGAAATATAGTATATTCATGTAACTGCATCAAATGTTTATTGATTGATTATTATATTCAGTGATGTCGCTGTACTTGAAAAATCCTGGGTCTCCGGGACCCAGGAATTCCAAAAATATGGGTCCTTTTTTTACAAAAGCGGGTCCCCATCAATAATAATTCATATTTTAAAGGAATAAATGAAACTTGTTTATTTGGAAAAGATAAAATAAATGCATTAATTATTGTTTCAATAATAAATAAATAATGAATTAAAACCAGCATTATTTGCACTCAAATAAAATATTTTGAAAAATATTAAGAGAAATTTTCTTTACTTTTTTTAAAGTAAAAATGCAAGATACAATTTTAATTGTAAAATAATGCTTATTTGAGAGTAGAAGATAGTTCCACTAACAAGTTTCACTAATGTTTGCATTTCTTTTAAAAAAGGGCAAAACGGGTTTATTGTAAGAGATATTTTTGGTGAAAAAAAAAAAAAAATACTTATGTCAAGTACAGAGGTACTTTTTGTTGAATGAATGGGTGCATTACACTTCCCATTGAATTATTTGTCAGCATAGATCTGTGTTGGAATCAGACATTTTCCTTGGAAGGGAAATTCACATCTAAATCATTAATAAGCATCAAATGCTAAAACTTCCGAAGGTGGGAGACATTTCAATGCAGTAAGAAGGGGGGGGGGGGATTTTTCACTGGTCCACCCCTGAATACATTATCAAAGTACACTGAAATCATGCTATATTTTTAAGAATCTCATTTAAAAAAAATTAATCCCATTTTATGAATGTTCTACCTTACCTATAAGTTTGGTTTGTGATTCTCTTTTGGTGGTTTGGATGCTTTGACTAAATTTGCGTTTTTTCCGGGCAAAATTTGCCATTTTTTCGCGAACTTGTTACGAAAATCGTGGTTTTTCCGCGATACTTTGACGAAATGTGATTTTTTTTAGATCTTTTAACGAAATTAGACTTTATTCCCCGATTTTTTGATGAAATTCGCTATTTTTTCACGATCTTTTGACGAAGTACGCTATTTTGTCGCGGCCCTTTAACGAAAATCGCGTTTTTTCCGCGATATTTTGATGAAATTTGCACTCTTTTCGCGATCCTTTGACAAAAATCGGCTTTTTTCGCGATTTTTTGACGAAATTCGCTATTTGTTCGCGATTCTTTGACGAAATACGCTATTTTTTTGCGGCCCTTTTACGAAAATTCGCGTTTTTTCCGCGATACTTTCACGAAATTTTCGCGATCCTTTGACAAAAATCGGCTATTTTTCGCGATTTTTTGACGAAATTCGCTATTTTTATCGGGATACTTTGACGAAATTTGCGCTTTTTTCGCGATCCTTTGACAAAAAGCGGTTTTTTTCCCCTATTTTTTGACGAAATTCCATATTTTTCCGCAATCCTATGACGAAATACGCTATTTTTTCGCGGTCCTTTTACGAAAATCGCGTTTTTCTCCCGATACTTTGACGAAATTTGCGCTTTTTTGCGATCCTTTGACAAAAATCGGCTTTTTTCCGCTATTTTTGACGAAATTCGCTATTTTTTCACAATCCTTTGACGAAATATGCTATTTTTTCGCGGCCCTTTTACGAAAATCCCATTTTTTCCGCGATATTTTGATGAAATTTGCGCTTTTTTGCGATCCTTTAACGGAAATTGGTTTTTTTTCGCGATTTATTGACGAAATTACGCGTCCCACGGGACGCGTAAGAACTACTTTTTTGCGTCCCATCTCTGATTTTTCGCGTAATTTACGCGCTATAGCGCGTCCGCGGCATCGCCTATTATTAATCAATGTATGCTATCACGGTATCAATGTCAGATCTGTGTAGAGCTGTTTACTTTGAACATAAGACATAGTTGTTACTACTAATAATGTTTAAACTAGAAATGATTTCAATTTTCTATATAATTGACTGTAATTATTTAATTTAAATATTTTCAAAAGTTATATTACTTATATAATATTCAAAAATGTTTATTTTATCGACAGATATGCATCTGTATGCAATAGGAAATTATATTAGAAAAAAAAAAACCGGTTTAAACCAAAAAAAAAACCTGGTTTAAACCAAATAAACCGGTTTTTTTTCAACCCTGGTTATTATACACTTTTTAGGAAAAAAATATCAACAATTTCGATATATCTTTGCCACCACTATCTCCACATTCATTTTGATATTATTTATATTTGACAGCATCAATATTATACGAATACTGCATTCATCAGAAGTATTTGTAATGAAATATCAATATTCGTTAAATATTGGCTTTGCATATAAAATATTTACAATTAAATGGTACTGTTACAGAAATACTGGTTTTGCATCGGAAATGTTGGCAATGAAGCGGCAATACTGCAGAAATATTGGCTATACGTTGAAACTATATTCAATGAAATAGCAAAATATTTTTTCCGATATTGTTTCAATATAGGAGTGGAGTGTAAACAAGTCAATGTTGCATTTATATAGAGAGTAGATGGGGGTAAAGATACGCACTTTCCATACATATTGATTTTTAACGCACACATTGGTCTAAACTTATGTAATGAGTGATTAAAATGTTTGATTAGAACCTTAGGCAAGTGCCACCATCAACCGACATTCTCTCAAATTATAATTCTGTGAGAAATTGCAATTTTAAAAAACATTGCTCTGCGTATCTTTGCCCCATCGGTTGGGGTACTTTTTTCACAAGGTTTGAACACACAACTATTACACTTGAGACCAAATTACCACCTAGCAGTCATAATTGTAGAAATGTTTCTTCATATTAAATCAGCCAGTGCGTATCTTTACCTCCACCTACTCTATATATGAGGGATTCTCACATAATTTTGACTTTTAAGTCCCTAAATAATAATATTTATTTTAATACATATTCTTGTTTTTTTTTTTTTTTTTTTTTTCTTATACTGGAAAACATCTTATTCCATGACTGCATAACAATACTAACGAGATTAGGGATTGACCGAAGCAGCAATTTTGTCAAATACCGAAGCTTCGGTCGAAGTGTATACCGAGGTTTCGGTATTCGGCAAACGAATACTTGAAACTTTTTAATACGCATTTTTGCATATATCAGCTTTTTTGATAAGCTTTAATTGAAATTAAATTCTCAATAATATAATTCAGTTGCATTTTTATTCTTAAATCTAATTACACAAAAAAATTTAATGACTTCTTTCCACTCACAAATTCATTAACTCATCACTTTTTATTATTATATCACTAGTCAATATCCAAAAATAACCTATGAAAGTATTAAACTATACAGGGCATAATTAAGGATAAGGATTGTCAGAAAAACAAAAGTTCATTCAAATAAACAGAAACAATGTTGTAATTAAGCATTAAGCTGATTTACTGATTGTCTAAGTCTAATTATAAACATATTAAATAGGAATGTTCCCCAAATACAAAAAGGTATATCCATTTGTACATTTAACTTTTTTCTGTCAAATTATTGATAGAATATTTATATTTTGATTAATATTTTAACATTGTGGTGATGAAGATAAGAAATTAGAGCGATTTCGATATATATAAAATCTAATAGGATAGGCATAGGGATAGGGGTATATTTTCTTTAATATACACCTTAGATATTACAGACATGAACTTTGATATACTTATTTGATGTGTATATTAAAGAAAATAGACTAAATAAATTTAAATAAATAAATAAAAAAAACTAATGTAGAAGTAAATAAAATTAAATGATAAGAGAAAGATGCGCATCTTCCTTACTTTTTTTTTCTCTGTTCTAGACAGCTGTTTTGATTTCACACCTATGTCGACTATTTTAGGAAGGAAAGAGGTTTAAAAAAAAAATAATAAAAATGGCCTTTGGCTTGTTTTTTGTAGTGCAGGTGAACTCTAAACTCATGCACATAATATTGAAACTCATTGTTTAGCCTATTCTACTGTTAAGTAAAAGAGAATTCTTCTACTTCTAAGAAAATACTTGTCTACAATTAGTCGGCCTAATACTTAAAATTATTCGGCCGAAACCGAATATTCGGTTTACATGCCAAATCACCGAATACCGAATCAACTAATCGGTATTCGGCCAATCCCTAAACGAGATAAATAAGTTTTGGACAATGTTGGGGGTTCAGATATATCACGTAATTCCTTATCGTCCCGTGTCCCTGATGCTGATTTTTAAGTTTGGAGCTGTTTGTATAAAATTGTTTCAATAAAAGTAATTCGATGTAATTTTTTTCCGAAACTGCAGCAAAAAATTAACCTGCACACATTTTTACGGTTGTTATTATTTTTTTTTTAACTCTGTCCCAGTATTTTAGATTCCTTCCCGTCCCTCTTGCTAAAATTATACAGAAAATCACTTCAGATGCAGCCACACATCACACACACACAAACACACACACACACACACACACACACACACAAAAAAAAAAAAAAAAAAAAAAAAAAAATCTGCTTGTTTCTCATGCTAGAGAAAGAATGACTAAAATTCTTTGACAGGAAATTTACTGAAGAATTTAACTCAGCATTTAAATATCAATTTCAAGCATTGTGGGTTTATTGGTAGTCTTATCGTGCCCAAGGCTTATTCCTGCACTTTTCGAGGTAAATAATTTTTTTTTTTTTTTTTTTAATCCACCAATGTAAATAACTGCTGCTAAACATCAATGAACATTGTGGTTATCACTTAGTCTTAACATGATTTGCCTAAAGATAGGTGGTTAATTTTCCTTATCGTCCCGTTTTTTATCCTTACCGTCCCGTTTTTTATTCTTACCGTCCCTTTTTTTCTTCCTGACTACCAAAATTTTTTACTAAAAATACTACATTGCTGATATTTCTATTTGAATGTATTTGAATGTTCTTTGGGTACAATGCAAATTTATATAAGTAAAAATTTAAAAGAAAATAAAAAGTTAAAGCGATAAAACGGTAAGGAAAATTAAACTCGCGAGTTTAACTTAAACCTCAGTTAAATAATAATAAAAAAAAAACCGTCGCTGCTGACCCTTTTTTCTTTATTTTGAATCATTAAAGTATTCCTCTATAAGTTAAAAATGTTATTTTATTAAGTTTAATTTCACCAGATTTTTATTCCTGAAAAGTCAAAATTTTGTGAGTGCCTCGTACATATATGTATAATAATGCCAATAATACTCAGTGCATAACCCCGATATATCTTTAAAATTATTGGTCCGTTTACTATGTGTGTACTAAGAATTTGTTAAAATCTTTGATAAAAAACGTGTTTCTATTACCATTTTTATGAGAAAGTGTATGATTTATATGCTTAGAGTATGATTAACTGATTAAAACTGAAACATCATCATCACGATTATTGCATTAACTTGCGGACGAGGAAGGGTGCAAGAAACAAGCAATTTCTGGAATCGAATCTTGACAGATGGGCACCCAGTCACGGTCGTGGGCTTGCAAATGATAATAATGGTTGTAATAAATAAATAAAGTGGCGCGCAAGAAAAGAAGCCTTGAAGCAGCTGTTGTCTACGATGACCTAAAAGATCAGAATCCTACAGGCCATTAAAAGACAAGCCAAAATGGCAGACCGCATACTCCGCCGTATAATAATCGCTTTGTGATGTCCGTGTTTTTGTTTCCAACTCTGCCTCTTCAGCTTATGTTGGGGGCATGAAACACAAGAAAGAGCGATAAAAAGAAGAAACCAGAAGAATAATGAAACAAATACCAGTTCTTTTCACTGTCAGTACGAATGCCTGGTATTATGCTGGGCCATCCAGAGATGCACTGCAAAAAAAGCATCCCAGAGTTAACGAACTGAGGAGAATTGGATGGTCCTTGTTTTGGAATTTCTTCTCCCCCTTTTTCTTTTCGTCTCCTTTTTTTCTTCTTTCAATAAATTCAACTGAGTTGAGGTTAGAATTATTATTGCCTTGCTTGTCATTTAATAGGTGCTCATGAACAAAAGGCTAACACAGGACGATGGGAAAAACAAAAGTGATCATCTTGACAGCTGTTGGTTTGAAAATAGCGATTGAACACACCGTTGTCGAACAGGATGTTCTAGCTCGTGTTTAAAAGCGAGAAAAGGATAATTGGGCTTAAGTCAACGAAATGAACACGATTAAAGAACGAATCAGAAACGACCGACTGGGGGATCGAGAGATGTACTTCATTGTTTCGCTAGACACGCGTTTTTATGATCAATTACTCTGTTCATATTCTTCGCAAAATGAAATCATTTTTCTTATATCTGTACATTACAGTAATTGTGTTTAAATAAATTGTTTTTATGTATTTCATTGAATTCATTCAATAAAATCCAATTAAGACTACTGTTTTGTTCTCAAATATTTGTTTCATAAATTTAGCTGATTCTAATACAAGGAAATATCATTCTCGTTGTGATGATTTGAATAATAAAACTGTTAAACTTTCAGGATTCTCATTTTGTGTTTTAGAATTTGATTTATAAAAAGCGGCCACTGCGGTTAACGGTAGTTATTTTAGGAAAACTGTTATTTATTTTCTTTTATATAATGAAATATTTTTCTGTAAAGACGAGGAAAATCATGACCAGACGTTTTGCATTATAAATTTGCCTAAACATTTAAAAAAAATTTCTGCGTACTGTTTGCACGGTATGGTAACGATTTTAATACTGATTTTGTATGTATAATTTACTCGTTTTTTAAGTTATTGTAGTCTATGCTTTGCGGATGACAGTGATTCTTTTCTGCAGGTTGAAATTATCATAACATTGGGGTTTATTCTAATACAGCCGTGTAAAGGTCAAAATTAGCACTAGCCACCGGCCACAGGGCCAGTAAATGAAAAAAAGTAGCTAGTGAAAAATTGTCTATCAGCGGCCACCTTCCGGCCACTTTTTTACAAGGAGATAATAAAATTTTCTTGCATTTCATCAAGGATTCTACTTTTCTTGGTTCCAGTATATTTATATTAACATATTTATTTGGCTACTCAGTTTTAGATTAATACTTATAGGAATTTTACTGTTTAGCATTTTGAAATAAAAAAGTGGCCGCTAGTTTAAAGAAAGTGGCCACTTTAAAAATTAGTCCTACCGGCCAGTGGCCGCTAATGAAATTTCCCAATTTTGACCTATACAGCCGTGCCAGCTTCAGTCTACACATAGAAAGCTTTCTATTATGAAAATCTTGTAAAGGTGCATTCTAATACTTGTTTGAACGAATTTACCATAATTCACAAGCTGTAGTTAAACAAAGTATATGATGCTTTAAATATCTTTTTAACTATTACATTTGTCTGAATTCAAACGTGTGGAAACCTTAAAAAATAGCTGTTTTTACCTCTAGGTGGTCAACCACAATCTTCTTTCATCTAATCACCACTTGTTATAAAGAGTGGTCACAAATGAAATATGTGACTTTAGCATTATATTAAAGCAAGAATACAAAAAATAAAAACTTGCTTTTAATGTCGAAACAAAAATGTATATATATATGTATATACATATCAAACTTTTTAAGACATAAGATCTCGATATGGTCTCCGTTAGTTGCTCGCAGGATTTCAAGACAATAGTCCAATTCAATCCACGCACGGTTCAAAATATCCGGTATAACCAAAAGGAAGGCTTCGCTAATGCGTTGTTTGAGCTCACACACAGATGTTAACTTTGTCTTACAAGCGATATTCCTAATGAACCCCCAAAGAAAAAAAAATAGCAAGGTGTTATATCAGGAGAACGAGGTGGCTATGGCGTTGGGCGTACCCGTCCAATCCAATGTCCGGGACTCGTATATCCGAAGCCCAAATCGGAGGAGCCCCATCATGCTGGAAAATTATGCCTTTCCCCCGTAGCGTAGAGCTTTACTTTCGGAACTGGTGATGTGCGGAGACTCTTAGAATAATCCAAACAATACGGCATATACCTACCGCTATAGGCTTTGCTCATGACTCGACTCGTGTGATTTACGTACGTATGTATTTTGAACGGCCTAGTCTGTTTAATGTTTAATTTTCCTTGCATGAATGGGGAGATTTGAATCACTTCCCTTTAAAATCCCCACCCAGACGGCTTTTTTCTTATAACAATGTTTCGAAAACTACTCGACTCTTAATAACATTAACCCAGCCCTATATTCATTCATTCGCGTTAACTTCCTTATACAAGTTCAACTCTGTTCATACAGATAACTTTACGACACAAATTTTGTGCTGCGTCAACATAAAGATGGCTTACATTACTACATTACTTACACGCTTACATTCACTGTAAAACCCCTTATTCCTGATCAACAGCAAACGAAGGCCTCTAATTTCGGTGATTCATCGTGCTACTCAACGCATCGACGCGGTTTGCGAGACCGTCGAAACAAAAACCAATATTAACTAAATCATTATTTTTATCACCGTGCTGGAGAAAACTGTATTCAGCGAATGCCTTTCAGAGGGCATACCTGTAATCAAAGTGTCTCGCTTCACTGCTACAGATGTAAGAAATCTGCTGCCTTCCCCCTTGTCACTGTCTAAGTTCCGTATATTACATAAAAACTCGTTGCTGCGTGTTTACTTTCTAAAAACGAACTCTCTAATTTTTCTATTAAATGATTACTTTCCTTTGTTGCCTCTCGTTTTTAGTAATGCTTTCTAAAAGAAATAATTTTACAGTACTTAATCGGATCTCTTCTGGGTGTCATTAAATTGTTCTAAAAAATATCGTCGTTTTACAACACGAAGTATTTTATGACATTTAGAAAGTTCTTACAGGTAATTATTTTCAGTATACGAACGATAATCTCCGTGATAGATTTCTATTGCAAATGTTATGGGCACATATATACAAACGCTGCATGTATAAACCCCTGCATATTATATACCAAACTCATTCTTATCACTAAAAGCTAAAAATTTAAAATATTCCAGGTGCTTTTATTCAAATATATTATATATACAGTAAAGCTCCGATTATCCGCGGTGCGGTTTATCCGCGAAGCGAATTATTATTATTATTATTAATTTTTTTTTTTTAATTCAAGCCAACAGCAAGAAAAATACAATAAGCACAACTAATAAATATAAATAGAAAAATTCATGTATTCGAAAGTAATAGAAGAATATTTCTAGATTCGGTTGCCATGTTTAAAATATCAGATATAAAGTCTTGAAGTCTTTTCTTGATTTTATTAACAAAACGTAAACAGAGCAATTAAAATATTTAACAATTAGACTATTATGATAAATTCCAGTGGAGCATATCAAAAATAGCTTCATTTTTGAGATATAAAAGGTGTTCCCAAAGCAAGAAGCAAAAACAAGTGACTGATTTTTTTTTTTTTTTTTTTTTTTTTTTTAAAGGTGTAACTCATCACTTTTTGTACAGTATTTATGGCATTGTTTCTTGTTTACTGTTCTTTATTTTAGTGATTTAGACGTAAAGCAAAGATTTCTACTGTACTGTGCACATGCATGTATTTTAATTGTTTTATTATGTTTTTTGTACACTAAAACATAGTTTTTAGGGTGAATTTTCTTTTTTTCGTGCTTGCACTCCATTTTCATTCTTTTTCGGGTTATCCGCGATTTTTGTTATCCGCGGTGCCCTTGCCACCCAATTCCGTGGATAATCGGGGTTTCACCTTTTCAATAAAAGGGGAAACGTTGTTGGATGCTTTATAACATGTATAAAAGTGCTTGCAAGTTTTATTCATTTACCAATGAAAGTGATCCCGTGAATGAGTCAGATAGTAGCGAGAATTATACACGACTCAAACCCGAAAATTCTATTTGAAATCAACCAGACCTGAATGCGACAAAAAAAAAAAAAAACTTTCGTCGACCCAGAACATCAAATAAAAGAAAAATAATTAAGGTTGTTCTGAAATCCAAAGGAGCTAGTTTCTGACACATTTTTTAATTCTTTTTTGTTTGGAAGCGCATGAAATTGGCAGGTGCTTTATTCAGAAACTAGCTGATAAGCCCGGCGATGCCCGAGCTCGTGATGAATAACCCCTTAAAACGTAAAACCCTTTCCGGCGCGGTGTCCCCCCCCCCCCAAAAAAAAAAGACGCCAAATTCAAAATTTTCAAAAAAAAAAAAAAAAAAAAAAATCCGTTGTAAAATTCTAGAAACTCCAGGAAAAGTTGCAATTAGTTTCATTTTACCATAATAAATGGCAACACTAAGCATTAAGGTTTTTATTCTAGTATTAATTTTATATTTAAAATTACTCTATTTCTAGGCTTTTGAGTTCTTAAAAATTACGGATTTTCGAAAAATGATTTGGCGATTTTTTTCCAATATCCTTGTGGTATTAATTCATAATTTTGTATAAAATCCAAAGTCATTCTTTGAACTATCTAAGACGACATTTCCTTGGTGTCCTTTTTTAGGGACATCATCCGCAGAGAACTTTGTATTTCTAACTAGCCGCTGGATGACAGCAATACGAATTGTTAAATCGTTCACATGTTGTTTCTTCATGAAGATTGTAACTTCTTTTTGTTCAATTATCTATTGAGTTATAAGCGAATTCGATCACGTGACGAACCCGTTTTTCGCCCGCTCTTGAGTGCTCTTTCTCCCTTCGCGCGGAAATTCGGTTTAAAACGCCCGATTTGACGCTATTTTCTGAAAGATCTATCGCGTTTTCAAAAAAAATGGATAAAACAGCTCGATGACATAGTTTCCGAACAATAACACCAGCTAGTTTCATGCATTTTTGAACAAAAATAAATTAAAACTTATGTCAGAAATTTGCCCTTTTCGATTTGAGAACAACCTTAAGAAGGAGTCAGAAAGCTTCGCGTTGTTGAGCAGGGGATTTGAGAACCTCCTTAATATTTTAATGCAACCAGGTCCGTACTGAAGGAGGTAGAGCCTGTACAAATCACCAGGATCCTGCTCTGGTTCTGTTTTTTTTTTTTTTTTTTTTTTTTTTCTTTTTTTTTTTTTTTTTTTTTTTTTAAGTACCACCCGAAAGAATAGGTTCGTACTTTTTTACGTTATATTTTAACGGATAATAAAATTTAAAAGTCAAAATTTGCTAAATACCCACGTGGGTATATAAAATATTTGAAAGTTCATTTGATATCAAGTAAGTTTTGAAATGGCTCCTCTGTTTTAATGATGCAAATGATTTCAGACACGCGAACAGGAATCAGGTGGAAAGTTGGGTAAGGTCGCAGGTTAAGGTTTCGCATTTTATTTCTTTCATCACTTCAAACTTTTTCATTCAAAAATAATGGATGAATTCTATTAAAATTTAATTATTTTTTCTATGTTTTAAATTTTTATTTAGAATCTTTAGATGAAAAAGTGTTTCGAATGCATCGTAAATTGTCATACTGTAAAAGAAGTACTGTAAAATTCTAAGCAAATAGTACATATATTTTTTTAAAAAAAGGGTGCTATCTAGCAAATTCATTTTCAAACAAGGTAAAGCCTGTTTATAAAGGAATAATACTTTAAACGGAAAAAATCATGTTCCAGCCCCCCAAAATATTATGCAATTATATCTTCTAATATGAAATCAACATATTTAAAACGGAAGTTTTCTCAATTCGTTTGCGTTTTCATCTAATACGGTTTTATTATATCATACTTGTGGTGTGGGGGGCGGGTGTGGGGGTCGTATTGGAATTATTACTGGGGCCCGAAGTCTCTTTGCATGGTCCTCAATTCAACAGTCTGTAGTTCTGTTTCAAATATAAATTCTTTTATATTATTATAATAAAATATGAGCATCATTTTCATATCCCCCCCTCCCGACCCCCCGTGATGACTTGATATTTTAAACTTATTAATGGTCTAGTAGTACAACTCACCATTTTCGGATCTCCATTATGTCATGCTCTTAAGGGTGTTCTCAAATCCAAAAGGGCAGCTTTCTGACATAAGTTTTAATTCATTTTTGTTCGGAAATGCATGGAACTAGCAGGTGTTGTTGTTCAGAAACTATGCAGTCGAGCTATTTTTTTTTTCGTTTTTTGCAAACGCAATAGATTTTTCAGAAAATAGTGTCAAATTTGATGCTTTGAACCGAAGTTCCCGAAGAAAGTTGAAAAACTAGTCCGTGAAGGGCGAAAATCGTATTTGTGTCGTGATCAAAATCGCTTATAACTCAATAGGTAATTGATTGATCAAAAAATGGAAAAAACAGTTCAATTCTAATTCACTTACATGGCCAGGCATTCCAATTTTATATCTTTCCGCTAAAAATGAATTTATAGATGTGTCAAAACGATTTGCGCTTGTTGCGCAGAGCAGTTGAGAACAGTCGTAATTGAATTGATTCATTGGTAATATAAAACAAGATGACAAGTAATATAGCTTTTCCAAAAATAAATACAAAAAAACTAGAATTACAAACATTAAGTTCCCTCAGAAATTCCGCAAAGAAAATGGTTGAAAACAACTCGCATTATTCAGAAATATACTATTTCAGTGTACAGAAAAGTTACGGAATTTTATATATTACAAAAAAGCCATCCCAAGCATAAAAGAAACCAGTCGAAGAAAAATACAGACATCCATATTACTTTGTTTTCTTCAGCACGAATGCCATAAAAATTTAAAAATCAAGTTATGATATCCAGCAGAAAATAATTTTGTCACACAGCACAAAATGTCGAAGATAACTCCGTCTTTTTATAGGTTATTCTTTTTTTGGATAGATTCCAAATGATCACTACTAAAGTCTTCCTTTTTATAGTATGAAAAATAGTTATCCATGAATGTACAGTGTTATGTGCACTTGGATGTGTGTGTGTACAATTTTAGTTTTTTAGTTGCTACCTGACATTTTCTCTTTTTTTTCTTTGAAGTCATTAGCCATTTTGAATGAAAACATTGAAAATGGGAATAAAATAAGGAAAAATACATATTTACTAGCTTCCAAAATTGTTTAAAGAAAGATGAAATTTTGTTCTCTATTTGCAAGATTTTTATATTGCAAGATTATGTATGCTCTATTTTTATTTTTAGTAGATACCGTATATACTCGTGTATAAGTCGACCCCCAGTTCGTAAGCAAAATTTTTTTTTAAATTGAATTTTCGTGTATAAGTAGAACAACATTTCTGATAGTATGTTGAAAAATGATTTGTACTCGTGGATAAAAAAAATAATAAATTTCCATTAAATTAGTAACTTTTTTTACGTTTCTAATCAGACTTTATTATTATTATTCAACGTTTTAAAACTGTATAATTATGTAAAACCGAAGAAGCTTAAACTATTTTGAAACCTATTCACATCAATTCAATGATACTTAAAAAGAAAAACTTCTTTCAAATATCTATTCAAGATACAAAACAAATAGGTGTTGCTATCCAACGTACAATTATTATTATTATATCTATTCAAGATTTATTTACAAGGGTAAACAACGTCTCAGACTGCTAAAATATAGTACTTCTTTGTATTATAGGACTTTTAGGAGAGATATCTAGAAGCATTCTCAAGTTGAACTCTTTTTAAAAAGGGTATTAAATTGTTGAAAGGAATGCCCTGTATTGAAGGGAATTCTGTCCCAAGAGAAAATGAGTGCAGAACAATTACAGGGACATTATTGTTGAGCTTTTATTTGTCAATGATAGGAAAATGACCATTGTTCGCTTTTATATCTGTCGTGTGATTAAGACTTTCCCATTCGCCTATTATCTGCATTTTTTTTTTTTTTTTTTTGAAGTCAACCCCCCCCCCCTCCCCCCCCCCCCATTTTCAACTCCCAAATGTTGTGTAAAATTCTTCGACTTATACAGGAGTATATACGGTAATATATTTTTTCGACTATCTATTTGTATTATAAAACAAAAGCATGTCCGTGAGTAATGCTGCCGTCATATTGACGGGGTAGTACCAGACCAATAAACTTCACCTTTACTGCAACTTTTTTAACTTCCAAACATTGCAGGGACATCGAACCGGGGAAACGCAGGGACATCGAACCGGGGAAACAAGTTCTTTCAAATGCAATTTGAAGGAAAACTGTATCTCAATTTACTAATTTTTTGTTTTAAAGTAATTTACAAGCAGGATTTTTTTATTTATCTCTGCCGCGTGTAGTCCGATTATGAAAGATTGCATTTAAAACTATATAAATAGTTCAGCATTTATTTCTGACTAATATTTCATAAAGAAATTAAAACTTCATCAATAAATCAATAAAATAATCTAAATAAAACACAAATTTAACAGGCATGTAATTTAAATAGGCGCTTAAACCACTGAAATATTCATAATCAAAAAGGCTGCAGTAGGTAACGAAATCTCAGGCGTTTTCTTCGGCTGTTAACTCCTGGCACAAGGATAATACAAAAAGGTTCCTTTTGATAAATTCGAAAACTTTCGAATACCTAATCGATATGTACACACTCACACACACATGTAATAGTCAAACTTTTTGCAACTATAAACCATTTTAACAAATGAAAATTTGACCATATTATATAAAGATATTATTTGGTGTTGTTTGAGCAAACTTAAATACATATTAAATGTAAAAAATATTTTGGTTCTCAATTTGAAATGAAAAATGATTTTCTCCTATATTCAGTAACTTCTTACGCCCGGGTGGTTAACAAATCCCTTAGTATTTGTTAATAAATAAAATTAATTTCATTTTGCCTTTATTTATAGCATGAAAAACTGAGCTTGTTTATTAATTTTTTATTTTCTCTTTTGTTTAGTAATAATTAATGTACTGTAATTGAAAAAAAATAATATATCTATATATATACACACACATGTGCTGGGGATTTTTTTTTCTAGCATTATTATTATTATTGCTATTGCGTGTAATTTTGAGTTTTGATCCTAAATTTTTTCTATACTAACGATCATAAAATATTTGGCTTATGTCACATAAGTAAATTCTTGATTTCTTTTGCATAATTCCTCCATTCACTTTAGAGCAGTTTTCGCGTCTTTATGCGCATAAACGTCCCAAATACGTACTACTGAGATTTCAAACCTATCAAATATAGCTTAAAAAAAAAAAAAAAAAAAAAAAAAAAAAACAATTCATTTATCTTTATACCGCATACATCCAAATTGTCTTTGAGGCACTAAAATCCAAAATGAAGTAAACAATCAACTATTTTCGCTGATTTTCCCTTTTCTTCAAAATATGTAATTTTAGTAAAACAAGGTTTCACAATCTGGTCCGAAATTTGAAAGTTTTACTATTGTGGGGGAGATGGGGGTGGGGAAATCCATGGTATTGGTAGAAAGTTACTCAAAAGGTTTTGAGACGATACTTTTTTTATAAGTTTTAATATAATATATCATTCAGTAGTAGGTTTTACAAATCAGTTGCGGGAAAGAAAAAAAAAAAAAACTTCTAGAAAATTGCCTCATCAAAACCGGTTGCCACTGGAACAAAGCTGGATAATGAGAAGCTTCTACCTTCCTATCTAAGCTTACATCTTAATAGCTGAAGTGATTTAGACCAGCCATTTTAAAAGTGGTTTTTACTATATGGTAATTTTTAGTTACGTCCATGGGCAAGCGTCTTTTTTTACTTTTGCCTCTTTTTTACTTTTTCTCTTATCTCCTTATACAGAATCATAAGAGAACAGTGCTGAATTCCGGCATCGTTTCCCGGGAGGGATTTCTGCAGCACCGGGAGGGGGGGGGGAGGGGGGTCCTAGAGCAACAATAACACAATTCGAAAATTTCCAGGAGAAAGTCCCACTTTGGGCTGTCTCCTGAATTCATCACTGATGTGAGACAGGTTTTCAGCTCAAAAATAGAATGAATTAAAAAAGCACATCTTGTTGATGACTATGTGGACGTATACTTGTGCTGAACTTTCTTTTGATATTTTGAATTTGTAATGTGAATTTTAGAGTTCGTAAAAATATAAGGACAGCAAAATGAAAATAATAATATTTACATAAAAAAAAAATTGTACTTAGAGCCTGCCTTTCTGTGTAATTAACGATTTTGTAATATAAGTAAAAAATCTAAAATAAGTAAAATGTTTTAAAAATTATTCCTAAAATTTATAGTAATCTCTTTAAAAATTGTAAGGGAGCCCCTAACCCCCCCCCCCTTTTTTGGGGGGGGGGGGGAGCAAATGCTGCTAATCAGTGTCTGCTGTATTGTTTGTTTGTTTATTTGCTTCTTTTTATATGAGCAATTAAAAAAATACTTTTTTGTGCAATTCATGTTAGTTACTTTAAATAGTTTATTAACGTGCTTTTATTTTGTTTTCAGGTATGAGCTAACTGGAATATAATGTGACTGATGTGATGGAAATGGAATTGCCCGTTGAACTGGAAAGAACGCTGAGATCCTAACGGGTCCAGTTTGCCATGTCACCCCTTACTACTCTACATCCAGAGGTGGAGGCCGACGAAACATTAAGGAACTCCCTCTGTGATGGCACGACAGTCAAAAGAAGAAAGAAACGGGTGGTCAGCCAAAGTAGCGACCGCTCCTTCTTTGTTAACGTCTTTCACTCTGTGCTTCTGGCAGCATGGGCCACAAGCATATGTCATGCCCAGCACGAAGGCTCAGTGGTAGCTTCATATAGAACTTACAATGACTCTATTAATTTTACACATGTTGTTGTGGACTATCAAACAGGCCGCGTGTACGTCGGCGCAACAAATTGGCTGTATCAGTTTAATTCCAGTCTGGACGTTGAGTCCAATGTACGGACAGGACCTGTCGAGGACAGCATTTTCTGCTTTCCAACTGGCTGTTCTGACCAACAGCTTTCAACGGCGAACAATGTGAACAAAGTGCTAGTCATAGACAATGAGGTCAGCATGCTGATTGCATGCGGCAGCGTTCATCAGGGTTCTTGCAGGCGGCACTCTCTCCAAGATATAGCTAACCATGAAGATTTGGTGCCAGTTCCGGTGGCCGCCAATGACGAGAACTCATCTACATACGCCTTCATCGGGCCGGCGCGGTATGCCGGTCAACTGCCATCGCGGGTTCTTTACGTAGCAACCACAAATAGCCGACTTGGCCCTTATAGGGACGTTGTTCCGGCAATTTGCAGCAGAAGCCTTGAATCTAGCAAACTTTTCTCTATTATTGAGCAATCCTTCTCGTCCATTGCGCGTGTTGATGTTAGCTTTCACTTGCGCGATTACTATCTGGTCAATTACATTTTCGGATTCCATTCTGGTGATTACGTGTATTACGCTACGGTTCAACGGAAGTCCCACTTAAGAGCTCTTGAAGAATGGGGTTACATCACGCGACTATCTCGTGTATGTGTTTCAGACGTCGGCTATGATACTTACACTGAAGTTACACTTCAATGTCTAGGAGAAGACGGCACAGATTTCAACCTTTTGCAAGACGCCAATATCGTGCGAGCAGCAGGTGATTTGGCTGCTGACTTGCACGTTGATCCGGGTTCAGATATATTTATTGGTGTCTTTGTTGCTAGTCGTGATCACACGACTAAATCTTCTGCACATTCAGCTGTTTGCGTTTTCTCGCTGGCCGAGATCGAGCAGCGCTTCACAGAAAATATACACATGTGTTATAATGGAAGTGTGTTAACCAGAGATATGGATTATATAGCTGGAAGTATCAACCAATGTCCTGAACCTGGGGTAAGTTATATTTTACTTTTCATGTTTAAAATTTTTTTTTAAAGTCTCTGTTTTCAGAAGTTTTGTTCCATCAGCTATACACTGTCAAAAAAACTCGTCTATATACACTAAATAATTCCTCATTTTTTAACAAATAATTTCCGTACTCCTAGAAAACTTGTTTTATCCGTGAATTCTCCCCAAACGTCTAAAAAAGAGGGAGAAATTCCGTTCATTCCTAGCACGCATGCGTATTGGATCTGTTAATAATAAATACAAATTTATTTTAAAAATGAAAAACCAAAAAATCTATAAATTAAGATTTCTAATTTAATTAAAAGAGACAAAAAAGTTTTCGAATTTCAAAATAAATAACAATTACTTTTCTCATTCATTCAATAAGTAGTCACAATTTATTTTTTGAAGTTGAATAAGTTAAATAAAGTTAAATTTATAAAGTTGTTTATAAATAAATATTCGCATTTAAAATATACTTTAAATGAACACATTTAAAAAATATTTTAATTAAGAAAATTAAATGAGAAAAAATCGATATTGCTCAAAAATATCTTATTGAATAAAAATATAATATTCATTTTTTATCTCTAGCAATCTACGTAAAAATATTTAAAATTCATATTATTATACTATATTAATACTAAAGTATAAAACACCCAGAAAATCTCATTAAAGACGAAATCTTCCCGAAATGAACTTCAAAATTAAAAGCTTTTTAAAGAAATTCATTAAGCCATACCTATCTGAAGCAAACATATTTACTTCAAAGCGTTGCGTTGCTGTACAACTATAGCTCAGTGCTAGCGTTCTTGTCCCGTAACGCTGAGATGGCTGGTTCGAATCCAACGTCAGCCGCTTTTTCCCAACTTCTTCAATTGACGGAAATTTTACCTCCTGTAACGAAGGGGAAAAAAAGACGGATATTCATCAATTCACGGAAATTTGCCTGCAGCACTGCTGCCAGTATAATTTCCGTGAATTGAAGAAAGTTTTTTGTGAACTGAAGAAAGTTTTTTTGAGTGTGTATGATCTACTTTTGTTGTCCACAAAATAGTGTTAACTTGTATTTGATTAGGCGAACTGTAAAACATAGCGGGAGACATGCAATCACAAAGACTGCTTACATTTTTTTATCCAATAAAATTTTCTTGTTTGCATATTAATATAAAATTGTACGCATGAGTATTTTCATGTGTATTTTTTTGTACATTCAACTTACGACAAAAGAGAAAAAAATGTTAATTTTCAAAAAAATTTCAGTCAGAAGACATTTTTGAAACTTAATTTTCTTTATGAAAAGATTTCAGTACAGTTAGTCGACGCAGTATCGTCACAAAGATAGCACCTCTCCAGTTATGTGTTAAATGTAGCCCAATTTCTAAAATTCCAATTTTCAATTCTGGTATTCAATACTACCCCATACAACCACTTTAAAGTAAAAGAATGCCTCGGAAGTGAGTTGTTCTTCGAATTTAGCATTTCTTTTTTCTCCATTAACGCTTTGACGAATGGCAATTTATATAAAGTTACTTTTTGAAAATGCTTTTATCGTACCAGTATATTTTATAAATAATCTTCGCCATCTGTAATGGCAGATTTCTTGGCATAAAAAAAGCGAAAATTATTTTTCTAAATTTCTGGTAACAAAAACAAAAAACAACAACAAAAATCACAATAGTGACTATGAAAAGACGTACTTGACGTCCCTGCTCAATTAATTGTATGTAATGCTAATGATTAAATACGCCATTTTAACAATTAACAAACCTTATATTGGTTTATTTATTTTTTCGTTACTAGAGGGCTCTGCAAAAAGATCGTGGGAAAAGCGCGAATTTCGTCAAAGGTTTGCGTAAAAAACGCGAATTTTGTCAAAGGTTTGAGTAAAAATGCGAAATTCGTTAAAGAGTCGCGTGAAAATGCGAATTTCATGAAAGGGTCGTGAAAAAAACCCGAATTTCGTCAATGGTTCTTGTAAAAACGCAAATTTCGCCCCCACTTTTTACGCAGAAACACCCCCTCGACATCGAGCTCTGGCACCTCTGTAGCACCCAGACTGCTTGACTAAGATAATGGGCAGAGTTTTCTCGGGAAATACCTTCAACTGTACACTGGCATTTCACAAGTGTTATGTGAATATTGGGAGACAATTTTAGATGTACAGCATAACTTAAAAAATCCGGCATCAAAATCATTATCCCTTTCCCCATTTTTTTAAACTTCCAGTTTACAGGAAAAATAAAAATATTATTTGTTTGCGAATTAAAATCCTAAAGTGAAAGTGTGAAAACAATTCACAGAAACCGAATGCGGGTTTTCTTCATTTGTCATATCCAATTAGTTACTTACACAGCAGAACGCCCGAGAAAATTCGGAAATGCGAATATCTATCCGCAATAGAATGGCTAATAACGCTAGCAGCTCAGAAGATGAGGGCAGGGAACAGACATAAGAAAAAATGTCACTGGAAAAAAATATAAATTTGATTGGACAGTTAAACTTCCGAAATAGATATTCTTCGATTGTATTAAATGTACTAAAAAAATGTAAAAGAATGGCTAAAGAAATTGAAACAAAGTTGATATTGATTTTCAGAAATTACACGAGAATAACTAACTGCATTATTTATAAGATTTTTTTTTTAAACATAGGAAATATAAAATAAAAACAAGTTTTTCTCTTTTACTCATATAATAATAATTTAGTTATGAATTAAATTATGACTAAAGAGATCATTAAAAATATCGGAAGTATTTTTGACATTCCTTCAGATATCCGGAATTTTCAAAAATCCGGCATAGCCTCGGTCCCGACGATGCCGGATTTTTGAAGTTATACTGTATTTCCGAAAGTTAAACCTTCCGATATTGGCTCAATACTGTACAAAAATGAAGCACATTTGAATCCGGTATTGCTTTTCTACTTAGTTTCAGCCACTTTTTGCACAACACTACTCCGCATCTTGTATAGACAGAAAATATAATATATAACTTTCTCGTTTTATTTCTCTTTTTATCTGATCTTTATCATCTTCCGGTGTTTCTTGTCTTTTCATGATTATGAAGAGGAAACTCGCTGCAGGATATCATAGTGCTAATAGCACTTTCGTGCAGTTTTTATACTTTAGCTTTCTGTAAACTCGTTTTTCTTTCTTATTTTTATTCCTTTTATAATTTTTTCTTCCGAGTCTCCCTTTTACGCATTCTACATCTAATGCCCTGTATTAAAATTCATGTTCTTGACCCTCAGAAGTTCACCCTCAACTATGCATCTGTTTTTCATTTTATCACTAATTTACCAAACAGGTGCACCCTATGTGATCAGACATTTAATGAAGAATTCTTGTTTCTAGAGCGCATGATAGTTTATTAAAGGTTAATTATCACCACTTTCAATAAGTTTTAAAGATTGAAAGTTTTAGAAGTACAATGTATACGAGTATATATAACACTATATGGCCAAAGTTGACCGGTCACTTGCGATTTTAGACGTTTTGTTAAATATCTAGAAAAATACATGAGGAATTAACCTGAAACTGCAGGTGTGTAAACAATATTGTATAGGTCATATATTTCCACGAAGATTTTTTCCCGAAACCCCAGAGGGGGCCGTCAACAAATTGAAAATAATGAATATCTTTTGGATAACCCTGTAAAAACTAATGTAGGAAAAGCGTTCAAACTCGAGATTATTAATACTATATTGTAATACTGTGTCAATTTTTATGAGGATAGCATGTATACTCGTAGAGAAATTAAGGTTTTTATAAAAACAGCCCCAAATTTCGCCAATTTTTTTGCTTATAATTTGCAGAGTTTTTAATATAAAAAAAAGTTCTTTTCAGAAAATATGACAAACAACATTGTACACAATACTCTGCAATCAGAATTAAACAATAAAAAAAATTGGATGAAAAATGAGCAGGTTACTAAAAAAACGTTCCACTGCGCACGAATGCAATCAAAATATAATGTACTACCTAAGTATATAGAGCAACTTTTGTGAAAGTCTCAAAATCATAGCTTGAAAATTCTGAAAATTATCGTCGATAGAATAAGCTCGAAATCCGTTGTTTCCAAAAGGAAGCAAAAAGATGAGAGGTTGTATCCAAATATAGTAGTACGTGCAATATTGTGTACGCTATCTTGGCACTAATCAACAGATATTTGATACAACCCCTCATCTTTTTGCTTCTTTTTGGGAACAATGGATTTCGAGCTTATTCTATCGACGATAATTTTCAGAATTTTCAAGCTATGATTTTGAACTTTCACAAAAGTTGCTCTATATACTTAGCTAATACATTATGCATATTATACACTGCTCAAAACAATTAAAGGATATTGCAGTTTTAGGTGGATTTTGTATCTGGTAAACTGTTTAGCTGATTGATACATGGTCGACAGACATAGTAGGTTATATGAGAATAAATTACACATGTTTGGCAGAAAAAAATGCATTTTATTGCGCATTTGTGTACTAAAGGAAAAAAATACAATTTGTGCATATGAGAAAAAAAGAATAAGAAAAGGTGTTTTCTTCAAAGAAAATCATTTTCAGTAGGGGGTATGGTTTCCACGGGCGGCCAGCAACGTTGAACACCTTTGAGGCATGGACTCAATGAGGCTATTAATGACGAGTTGGGGTATTCTGCCCCACTCTTCCAGAAGAGCTCTTTCCAGTTCTTGAAGAGTTTGGGGGGTTGTTGGCGGCCAGAAACTCGTCTTCCTAGAGCGTCCCAAACGTGCTCGATTGGATTCATGTCTGGAGAACACGCTGGCCATTCCATTCGAACGATTCCTTCCTCGAAAAGGAAATGTTCACCAGGTTTGCACGATGTGGCATGCAGTTATCGTCCATTAAAATGAAGTTATCTCCGATTGCTGCAGCGTAAGGGACTACAATAGGTCTGAGGATCTCATCCCTATATCGGCGACCAGTCAGAGCTCCATCTCGAATGATGTAGAGGTCAGTGCGCCCGTCAATGGAGATGCCACCATACACCAACATTCCTCCACCGCCAAATCTGACACTTTCGTGCACGAACGCAGGATTATTCCTACTGCCACGGTCCCTCCAGATGAAAATACGCCTATTATCCGGATGCACAGAAAAACGGGACTCGTCAGAAAACAGAATATTGCTCCATTCATTTCTCCTCCAGTTGACATGCTCGGTTGCCCACTACCTGCGGTCGCGACGATGCCTTGATGTTAATCTAACACATACCATCGGTCGGCGAGCATACAGACCTACAGCATGGAGTCGGTTTCGGACAGTCTGAGTTGAAATCGTGGTGCCTGTAGCCGAGCGAAGGTGTTGTTGGAGAAGAGTAGCGTTCATGGTTCGGTGTCTCCGAGCTGTTAACGCTAAATACCGATCTTCACTGGGTGTTGTTGCCCGTCTACGACCTTGCCCTGGTCTTCGGCCTGCACATCCACTCTCCAAAAAACGGTTCCAGATCCTGGAAATGACACTTTGTGACACTCCAATGGCTTGCGCTACTTCGGCTTGAGTTTGGCCCCCTTCTAACCTACCAACAATTCTCAAAGCTTCTGAATCTGTCAAATGATTTCGCTGAGACATCGTACTCATCGAAACAAAGCAATCACTGAATGCCGATCATCCTTGTCTTCATTCTCTTTTATCCAGTTGAAAGTCAAATTTCATTCGCTGCCGCTGAAGCGACGTTTTTGACGTCGAACTCAAAATTTGCATACTCCACAGTTTGAAAACCAGAAAAGTTTGCATTTGTGATTCTCTTCTTCTATTTTCGGCAAAAAAAATTTCGTTTATATCTTTATTTTATATAAAACTTCAAATATCCTTTAATTGTTTTGAGCAGTGTACTTTGATTGCATTCGCGCATGCGCAGTGAAACATTTTTCAGCAAACCTGCTCAGTTTTCATACAATTTTTATTATTTTTTCATTCTGATTGCAGAGTATTATGTACAATGTTGTTTGTCATATTTTCTGAAAAGAACTTTTTTTATATTAAAATAATTCTTCGATTTGAAAACTGTCTGCATCAGCGTGTTTATCAAACATTTCTCTATAGTACCACCGATTTTCATATTTTTGTATGCAATATTTTTCTTAATATTAACGAAGAAAGACCTCCGGTCACAAAAAATTCAAAACCGGCGGCGGCGGTGATAGCGTTAGTTACTTTTTTTTTAGAAAAGAGAGAAACTTTTATGCTCACCTTTGAAAGAGGACACTTTCATAGTCTTGTCGATCCTAGTGATTCTTCTTATTTATGGTATTCAAAATAACTGAACTTTTTTATTTTTCTATGACTAGGGTAGATTTTTGAGTGTAATTACTAAATAAAAATACAGTACAACCCCGATTATCCGCGGAATTGGGTGGCAAGGGCACCGCAGATAACCTGAAAAAGACTCAAAATGGGGTGCAAACACGGAAAAAAAAGAAAATTAAACATAAAAACTATGTTTTAGTGTACAAAAACATTATAAAACGTTTAAAATACATACATATACACAGTACATCAGACACCTTTGCTTTACGTCTAAATCACTAAAATAAAGAACATTAAACAAGAAACAATCGTCATACATATTGTACAAAAGAGCTGAGTTGCACCTTTTTAAAAAAAAATCAGTCACTTGTTTTTGCTTCTTACCTTGGAAACACCTTTTCTTTATTCTAAATTGTAAACTATTATTTTTCTTTTAGTATGGAATAATTTTTATCTCGAAATTAGAGTTATTCTTGATATCCTCTCCTGGAAATTCTCATATTAGTCTTATTTAATTGTTAAATATTTTAATTGTTTACGTTTGGTTAATGAAATCAAGAAAAGACATCAACACTTTATATCTGATATTTCAAACATCGCACCCGAATCTAGAAATATTCTCCTATTACTTTCGAATACATGAATTTTTCTGTTTATATTTATTAGTAGGGCTTATGGTATTTTCCTTGCTGTTGGCTTGAATTAAAAAAAAAAAAAAAAAAAAAAAAAAAAAAAAAAAAAAAAAATTCGCTTTGCGTATAAACTGAACCGCGGATAATCGAGGCTTTACTGTAATTGTCACTTTTTGCAATTTTCTAATGTCCTGAGAGCAATTTTTTGAAAGAATATTATATAAAAAAATAAAATAAAAAAGTTTGGTTATTTGGAATTTGAATTACAGGATGTTCCCAAAAGATTGAAACACACTTTATTTTATTTATTTATTTTTTTTTTCTACCTGCTGGAGATAGGGGGATATAATTTATATTGGAAAAGTGTTCAAAATAATGTAGGATTTAGTATTATGTTTATGAAATAATCCTGCCGTTAATTTTCGAAAAGTTGCACTTTTTAAATTTTTACATGGTCCTTGGGTCTTTTAAGTATCTTATCAACAGAAACTTTTTCTCTGTGCTCTGACAAGTACAACACTAGAAATCCCATTCTTTTACGGCTAAAAATCGCCTGGTTATGATACTTTGAATTTCATTGACTTTTGGAGCTTTCCAACAATAAATATGGGCAAACGAATTTTTAGGGGCAGAAAGATCCGGAATTGCTTATGCTTCAAAGTATAACTCGGGGGATTTTGATTCTAGAATGATAGAATTTTTGCTGTTGTACATGACATAGCATTTATATATATATATATATATATATATATATATATATATATTTTTTTTTTTTTTTTTTTCCAGAGACCGTATAAAAATGTAAAAAAATAATGGCAGGACTAGTTCATGAACATAATCTTAAATCCTAACCTTATTTTGAACAAATTTTAAATATACATTGTCTACGCATATCCAACAGTTAAAAAATTAAATCAATATTAGTAGGAGAGCTGTTGAACATTTTTGAGTAGGTGTTTGAGGCACCCTGAAAATTTGTGCAACACTTCTTTTGTAATGCCTGAATACAAAATCGAATGTCTGACTGAAGGATCGTGGCCCAAAACCTGTGCCAGACACGTGTCAAGTGCCATTTTTTGACTACCCAAAAAAGGTATTTGAGGCACGCTGAGATTGAGACAGAATAATATTTATGCTTAGAAAAAAATATTTTGAAAATGACAGACACTTTAGTCGGCCCCAAAACTGTGCCAGACACGTGTCAAGTGCCATTTTATGACTACCCAAAAAAGGTATTTGAGGCACGCTGAGATTGAGACAGAATAGTATTTATGCTTAGAAAAAAATATTTTGAAAATGACAGACACTTTAGTCGGCCCAAAACCTGTGCCAGACACGTGTGATGTGCCATTTTTTGACTACCCAAAAAAGGTACTTGAGGCACGCTGAGATTGAGACAGAATAGTATTTATGCTTAGAAAAAAATATTTTGAAAATGACAGACACTTTTGTTGGCACTTTATACTTGCCAGACAACATAGAATGTTAAACGCGTGTGCCAGTAAAGCTGGACTTCCGGTGTCTTTTTAAAAGTATATTTTAAAAGTATATTTAAAAGTACATTTACATAAAAGTATATTAATATACTTTTATAACTATGATTTTGTCATATACATTTATATGTAATGAAATTTAACGGTCGTTTAATGACGGTTAGTACAAAATTTAAACTGATTAAAATTGCTTTAAACTCAAAGTTAAGGCCCCGATTCTGAGCACTGTCGATTTGTGTTCGATAGTGTTAGTGTCGGAGACAACATGAGAAAAGTATTGTTGCCATAGAAACAACGACTTATTTAATTTCGAAATATATAATGAAATAGTTCTTAATCGGACAGTTACATTTAAAGTGCACTTAAATTTATCCAGCCGGTGAAACTGTCCGAAAATTAAATAACTTCAGCAATGCGCAACTTATATATATATTACATAAGCTTATAGAAAAAATAACAAAATGTTTCATTGTTTAAGTTTAAGTACCGCGCATTCGAATAATCATTTAACAAGCAATTTTCAGATGCATTAAAATATTCGCGTTTGGTGAGGAAAAGTTTTACCCGCCAAATCACGTGCACATTCGTCTTTTAGCGCCAAATAATCGAAAATATTTTATTTTTAGCTTACAGGCTATCAAAGCCTGAGACCTTATGTACGTAACGCGATAGATAACTCTTGATAGAAACATCCCATTTGCTTCAATTTTTTTTTCTTGTTTCATTCTGATATGCCGCTTCCCTGATTAGTTTTGGGGACTCATTGGTTAAGGATAAAGGGGGAAAAGAGGAGTTAGTCCCCCCCCCCTTAATTCAGATAAATGGGTTTTTCATGAAGAATTATTCGATTTGCTCCGAATTTGGTATACCGGTTTATTATGTTAAGGAACTTCCCTGATTAGTTTGGGGGTTCATTGGTTAAGGATAAAGGGGGAAAAGGGGCGTTAGTCCACCCTCCCCTTATTTCAGATGTGTTTTTCATGCAGAATTATTCGATTTGCTCCGAATTTGGTATGCCGGTTTATTATGTTAAGGAACTTCCCTGATTAGTTTTGGGGGTTTATTGGTTAAGGATAAAGGGGGAAAAGGGGTGCAACGCGATTTACGCTTTGTTTGTATCATAAGTCAGTAAATGGATCTTCAGCGGGGCACCGCAAGTCCAGCTTTACTGGCACTCGCGTTTAACATTCTATGTTGTCTGGCAAGTAGAAAGTGTCTGTCATTTTCAAAATATTTTTTTCTAAGCATAAATATTGTTCTGTCTGAATCTCAGCGTGCCTCAAATACCTTTTTTGGGTAGTCAAAAAATGGCACTTGACACGTGTCTGGCACAGTTTTTGGGCCGACTAAAGTGTTTGTCATTTACAAAATATTTTTTTCTAAGCTTAAATATTATTCTGTCTCAATCTCAGTGTGCCTCAAATACCTTTTTTGGGCAGTCAAAAAATGGCACTTTGACACGTGTCTGGTACAGTTTTTGAGCCGACTAAAGTGTCTGTCATTTTGAAAATATTTTTTTCTAAGCATAAATACTGTTCTGTCTCAATCTCAGCGTGCCTCAAATACTTTTTTTGGGTAGTCAAAAAATGGCACTTGACACGTATCTGGCACAGTTTTTGGGCCGACTAAAGTGTCTGTCATTTACAAAATATTTTTTTCTAATCTTAAATATTATTCTGTCTCAATCTCAGTGTGCCTCAAATACCTTTTTTGGGTAGTCAAAAAATGGCACTTGACACATGTCTGGCACAGTTTTTGAGCCGACTAAAGTGTCTGTCATTTTCAAAATATTTTTTTCTAAGCATAAATATCATTATGTCTCAATCTCAGCGTGACTCAAATATCTTTTTTGGGTAGTCAAAAAATGGCACTTTGACACGTGTCTGGCATAGTTTTTGGGCCGACTAAAGTGTCTGACATTTTCAAAATATTTTTCTCAAATACCTTTTTTGGGTAGTCAAAAAATGGCACTTGACACGTGTCTGGCACAGGTTTTGGGCCGACTAAAGTGTCTGTCATTTTCAAAATATTTTTTTCTAAGCATAAATACTATTCTGTCTCAATCTCAGCGTGCCTCAAATACCTTTTTTGGGTAGTCGAAAAATGGCACTTGACACGTGTCTGGCACAGGTTTTGGGCCGACTAAAGTGTCTGTCATTTTCAAAATATTTTTTTCTAAGCATAAATACTATTCTGTCTCAATCTCAGCGTGCCTCAAATACCTTTTTTGGGTAGTCAAAAAATGGCACTTGACACGTGTCTGGCACAGGTTTTGGGCCGACTAAAGTGTCTATCATTTTCAAAATATTTTTTTCTAAGCATAAATATTATTCTGTCTCAATCTCAGCGTGCCTCAAATACCTTTTTTGGGTAGTCAAAAAATGGCACTGGACACGTGTCTGGCACAGTTTTTGGGCCACGATCCTTCAGCCAGACATTCGATTTTGTATTCAGGCATTACAGAAGAAGTGTTGCACAAATTTTCAGGATGCCTCAAATACCTTCCCTAAAATGTTTAACAGCTCTTGGACTATATATTTATGACACCCTGTATGATTTATCGCATTGTAATCAATTTATCCTCACAGGAGTTAAAGAAACTTGCATCTAGAACTATTTATAAATCTGGAATTTATAAGACGTGCACTTAGGACAAGGGCAAGTAGAGGTGGATTCTAAGTACAGTCTTGGAAAAAAAAATGTAAACATTCCCTACTAACTTTGCAACTAATTACAATAGAAGAAAGTTACTGGTACCAAACGATTGGAAATAAAATTTACTTTTAAATGATGTATATAAAGTTTGCTGAGGATACTTCTACAAATCAAAACCAAACCAAACTTTGTTTTTTTTTTTCAATGATAACACCCAATTTTGACTATATATTTTAAATCTTCGGTTCAACTATGAATAGGAACAAAATTTCAAGTCATTTGGATGACAAGTTTTCGAATTATAAACATTCAAATTTTAGAGTTTCTAATGTTAAATTACATTTTCATTTATTCATATCTCCTGAAATTATAAAATCCTAATGTGATCATTTTTAGAGTTTCGTTCATCTGACGAAACCCTATTCGTCTCATTTCTCTGTCTGTCTGTGTGTCCGTCGCAGAGCTCGTTTTCAGAAACTATATATATGTTGGCGACTTGAAATTTTGCATACTTATAGCCTGAGATCAAACGACAAATCATAAAATTTTGAAAAAGTCGTAATTAACGGGCGCTATTAATTAAAAACAACCAATTTTGCGTCTCATTAACGAAGAAACGGTATAAAATGAATGCAGGTACGAACTACGAACGGACTCTTGAAATATTTTCATTTCTCTTTCGGGTTGCCGCACATCTGCGCTTCGAAATCGCTGGTTTGCCAGAGCGCTCTTTAAGGGTGTATTCGAAAAAATATTTTTCCACCCTCAACAGCTCGAAATTTTCTGAGACATTTTCAGACTCATTTTTAAAAGTAAAAACATGAAACTTGCTGGGGTGATTTCTGAAGATATGTTTGACATGCCGTGTGATTTCATTATCAGCTCAATTAATTAGAATTTGATTTTTAAACAATTATTTTCTCCGTATGACCATTTTTTTCATTCCCAGATCGCCCGCTTCGGAAAATTCGGTTCAAAACGCCAACTTTGACAGCGTTTTTCACAGTATTTTCTGCATTTATCAAAAAATTAAGAAGCACCGCACATTATATAGTTTCTAAATAAGAGAATTTCCAAGTTTGATGCGTTTGAGAGCAAAAATGAATTTTAAAATGAATCAGAAAATAAGCAGTTTGGATCGGAATACACCCTTAAGGGGACTTATCTCGTGGGAAAGAAACATTGCCGATTCCCATGTTATCCTATGGAGAAAATACTTATCCTTTTTGTTCATTCAAATTTCAAAATTTCCAAAAAAATTTTTTTTCAGCATGTAAGTACAGATGCTCTTCAGTACATTATAAGCTTAAAATATTTTTAAAACAGTTTTGAGTATTTTTAAATTCGTGTTAAAGTTTCGAAAAATCTCAAAAAGTATAATGTGTAGTCTTTATTCGTTTATAACTATAGATTGAAGAAAGATATAAAAATTTGGAGCTTATGCAAGCAAAACTTGATTTGTTTTCTTGTACATAATTAGGCAACTTTTAAAATTTATTCTTATCAAAATACTGTAATTTTGAATTAAAAATTAGCTATACCTAAAATCCTTTACAAACCTGTCACGTTGTCAAATTCACCTAATTGATTACATGAGCTCTGTGGATATAAAAGGGTCACGATAGGGGTCAAGGGTTGCCGTAGAAGGGGGAGACGCAAAAGTTCTTGTTCCCTAGTTCTTGTAAAAGCATTGGGTTTCAGTCTTGGAATAGTGATTTTGAATAGTAAAGGAATATAGATAGAACGGGTTTTTTTTTTTGTCTTTTCCTAAAAAGTTCTCCTTCCACCAAATTTTAGTATAGCTCAGATGGCCCGACACATTAAAATGACTACAACCAGCACAGTGATTGCTTTAGCCCCGTCAAATTTTCTATAAGTAAACATAATCATTATGAGGGCGTGCACAGTCAGTTTTTCGTCGTCGCGCCCTCTAATTTTAGTGTAAACTAAATATAAGCCCCTACACATTAAAACGGCTTTAATGCGGGCCGTAATTAAAGTAATCCGCTAACGTTTTATGCGGGTATATATAAATGTTATAGGGGATGGATAAGGTTTTTTTTAATATCGAAGTCCCATAGAATTTTAGTGTAATTGCAATACAAGGACCAACACATTAAAATGGCTAGAACATAGGATCTATTTAACACAAATAACCCAAATTTTATACGCATGTACATAATTATAAAAGGGAACTTTCTCGGTTTATCGAAGCTCCAAACATTTTTTAGCATAAATTAAATATAAGGTCCGGCACATTCAAACGGTTACAATATGGGCCCAAAGTGATGTAGCCTCGCCCATTTTTGTATGGGTAAACATAATAATTTTAAAAGAAGGATTTTTCATCGAAGGCCTCGCCACTAAATTTTAGTATAAATTAAGTATAAGAGCCCGGCAAATTAAAACTGATATAATTTTGATCTCTGATTGAAAAAAACATGCTCAAATTTTATACGACAATACATAATTATTATAAGGGGACTTTGTCGTTAAGCCTCCAAAATTTTAGCATAAAATAAATATTAAGGCCCGACACGTTCAAACAACTATAACTCGGAGCCTAATTGATGCAGCCTGTTCATTTATTCTATGAGAAAAGATAATTATTATAAGAAAGGATTTAGTTTAGTTTTTTTATGCCCTCCAAATTTTAGAGTAATTAGATATTAGAATATAAGGTCCCGACATATTAAAACTACTATAACTTGATCTTTAAATAGCGTAACCAGCCCAAATTTTATACATAATTATTAAGAGGGGACTTTATTGATTTTTATCAAAGCCCCCCCCCCCCCCCAAAAAAAAAAAATAGTTCACTTTTTTTTTTAAGTCATCCTTTGCATTTGCTCAAAGACATCATTTCGCTATTTAGATCTGATGATTACGAAAGATTATCCATTAGCTATTGCACTTTGGTGCTAAAGTGAAATCTGCCAATGAAGTGACAGATATATATTTATATATAGTCAAAACTTTTGTGATAATAAACCATTTTAACAAATGAAATAAATTATGATACCATAAATATATATTTCTTTTCCTTTTTTTTTTTTTTCCCTTTTAAATATATTTTTAATGTTGCCATTATATGGTTTTAGGCATGCCTTACACATTTAAAAATTTAATCATTTTTGTAAAATATCTTTCTTTTTCTAATAAATATTTTTATTTTTCCCTTTTCTGGGGAAGGGGGTGGCATTTTTAAAAGCATAAAATGTTAGATTTGATTTCAAACTAAATTTAAGTAACTTATTTAAAATGCTAATATTACATCCGTTTGGTAAACGTTTTACTAAATATTTTCATTACTGTTAAGTTTTTAAAATTTGGTAATATTTTACTAATATTTATTATTCAAAGGGAAAAAAATTAAAAAGCACATAGTTGTGTTTTGTCTTGTTTTATATTAACTAGCAAGGGGGACCCACTAATCTAAATTTACCGAACATGTGACCTATCCCACTGGTTTTCTCGAGCTGGGAAACAATGTAATATTTTTTTTGTCAAAATCGTTACAGCCGTTTGTTAGATACAATTAGCTTGACCCACTAATCTAATTTTCTCGAACATGTGACTTAGCCCAATGGTCTTCTCATGCTCAGAAACGATGTAATACAAAATTTTGTCAATGTTTTGAGCCGTTTCTTAGATACAATTAGCTGGACCCACAGTGATCCAAAATGACCCACTAATTGATTTTTCTTGAACATGTGACTTAGCCCAATGGTCATCTCATGCCCAGAAGCGGTATATTACAAAATTTTATGAGCCTTTTTTTTATTCAATTGGCTTGACACCATAGGCGTAGCGTGACCAGAATTTTTTTTTTTTTTTTTTTTTTTTGGGGGGGGGGGGGGGGGGGGGGGGCAAGACCGTGCAAAGTAAAAACGCGCCTAGAGCGAATTTTCAATTTTGCACCCCCCCTCCTTCCAAGGAAAAAAATCTTTCTTTTTGTGATGGGTGTAATAAAATTGATAAAGTGTAGAAACATAAATAAATTTTATCGAATAAATATTTCGCGTTTATTTTGGAACTTTAAAAGGATTAATTTTAATTTAGGAATTCCGAATTACTAAATAACATAAAAGAAAATCGCACTTATTTGTTCATAATGTTTTGCGACAGAAAAAAAATGATCAAGAGAGAAAAAGAAATTCCCCCGAAAAACGATCGGCGGCCAAAAAAATGAAAAATAAATAAATAAAACCGTGGTTCGTAGCATAAATTTTGCGCCCGGAGCGACCACTCCTTTAGCCCCCTCTTTGCACGCCCCTGGGGGGCACATTAGAGATCTGCACGAACTGCAATTCCCGGGCCCAGCCCGGCAAGAAAATTAAAAGTTATACCTGGTCCCGACCCGTTTATATTCTCACAGTTTACGACCAGGCTTGGCGCATACAAAAACCAGTGAAAACAAGCCCGGCCTGTGAAAAATATCAATTAAATCAGTCTCGGTTCGGCTCGACACAATTTTTCAAAAAATTCAGATTTTTCTTAACATACAATTGCAGGGCTGCCACTTGCTACTAAAAGTGACTATTTTCAGCCTCCGGCGTCTATGGCGACTATTTTAGGCCGAAAACCATTAAAAAGCGACTATTTCAGACCTGCCAACTGCTACAAAAAAATCGTAGTTGCTACGATTTGGACCTATAAACTACGATGCTACGAAAATCGGTCTTAAACTACGATTTTTTGCAAAAAACAAAAAAACGCATTTTTTGTTTCTAATTGCGATTTTTATCCCGTGCATCGTCATTCATTTTCGCAAATCATTTTCCAGAAATGATTCTATTCTAAAATTTCAAAGTATTCATTTCCGAAAGTTTTAAAAAATTTGTCATTAATCCGAAAATTCGGACATTAAAAAATGCTCATGGGAAAAAAAATCTGGGCCGCAAAACAAACTTCTTAACATCTTCATGTATATCAACCACAAGTGAATCGTGTTTCTGTAAATATTTATACAGGAATTCCCTTCCTTAGAAACAGGGATGCCATTTTAAGAATTTCTGGAGGTGGGGGGGGGGGGGGATCTTTGAGGGGCAAGATTTGAAATAGTGTGCAAAATCGCACGATTTGTACTATTTATTATTAACCATTTCAATTTACGAATTATTATTAAACATTTCAATTTTGTGTGGTAAAAAACACAAAATTCGTCAAAAGTTCATGGTAAAAAGTGCAGATTTCAACAAAGAATCGTGATAGAAAAATGTGAATTACGATTGTGGGAAAAAATTGTGAATATCCTGAAACGGTCGCGGGGGAAAAAAAAATCGAGAATTTCGTCAAAATTTACTGCACTGGGCTAAAAAATTGGAACCAGGCTTCTTTTACAAATGTAAAAAAATGCTGCAAAACGAGAAGAAACTTTAAATATCGTATAAAAATTTTCAGAGGAAAAAAATTACTATATTGAGTTGAAAGATTCCGTTTACGAATATCAAAAGATTGCTCCGAAACACGAAAAACCAACCAACCAACCTCCAGATTAATTTCAATATTCTGTGCTACGATTTCTCATTTTCAAAAGTTGGCAGGTCTGCTATTTCAAGAAAACAGGCGACTTTTTTCGGATCTTGTGTTCGATTAGATGAAATTAGCAATTATTTGACCATTCTTTTGACAAAATTTGCGATGATTTTTTTCGCGACCGAATGACGAAAATCGCCATTTGTTTCCTCAACCTTTGATAAAATTCTCGATTTTTTCGACGACGAATTACCAAAATTCGCATTTTCCCCCCCGCCGATCGTCTCATGCAATTCACAACTTTCTTTACACTATCCTTTGCCAAATTTCGTGAATTTTTCTACGACCGATCGACGAAAATGATATTCGGTATTTGTTTCAGAGATTTTTTGACGAAATTCGCGATATTTTGCCACGATCTTTTGTCGAAATTCGCCTTTTTTTTGTCGACTGACTGAGGAAGTTCAAGGGTAAGGAGGCAAAAAGAAGAGAAAAAATCATTTGGGGATAAAGGTACTTTATTAGCCATGGCGCCCTGCGGGAGATTTTTTACTGTACATCTGCAAATGCTATACTCATTTTTTTTTTCTTTTAAAGGGTTTTACTAAAGCATTTTACTTTGTACACTCCTTCCAGGGCCGAAACTAGCTATATTTTCACCCGTGGCAAACATGGATTTTGGCGCGCCCCTCCTTCCTCTGCAAAGTAAATTTACAAAGAGAAATTTGCGAAAGTTTCTATTAGCGGACTTATTTTAAAATTTAAAATGTGTAAAAGTAAAATACGTAATATTGAAATATATAACCAAATTTACATATTACCATTTGTCAAATTCATTAAAAACTGTGAAAAAAAAATCGAAAGGAAGCGGAATTAATTCCTCTTTATACAGGTTTCCGTCTTTGCAGATGTAACTGTAGGTATTCTTTCTGTTAGAACCATTCAGTTTTTTTTTTTTTCATTTAACCCTTAAATGCCGGGTGTTGCTTTTCGGCAACATACCCAATTTAGGCTCTAAAATACTATTAGAATAATATTGAAGCTACAATGCCTAATGTTGCTAATAAAATACATTCAGAAAATATTATTAAATCGATTTCAAACTTGTAGACGGCAACACTTGTGACTGTTTAAGAATAAAGATAGATTTAATTTTTCAATTGTTGCTATTTGTTCTTTTTGTTTTGTCTGGAAGCTTGCGAAATACCCTATTTTGTTCTACAGTGAGCAAGTAAAATTTATTTCTTATTATAGTTCCTAAAATTCTTGTGTGTTTAATATTATAGAATTTTATCAAGGAAAATTATTTTTTTCAATTAAAGACCAGTATTGCCGATTAGTAACAAACTGCTTTTTAGCCGTAAACCATACTTAAAACAAAATATGGTTTTTTTAAGTATTTTTTCAATGATTTATTTAAAAAATGAAAGCCGAAAAACATTATTACAATAATTTTTGAAAAATCAGGCATTTAAGGGTTAAGACAAGATTCCATTATAGACAGATTTCATTTTTCCAGATTTTACTGTTGTTGAAGCATTACAAATTATTACAATTTAGGCACTTTAATGTCATAGTGAAATGAGTCACATTGTTTTAGGAACTAAAAAAATAGCATTTATTGTAGGCATAAAAAATGAATTTCAGCATTGTAAAATATCTTCCTGTACTATCTACACCAGTTTTGTGGCATTATGACTTATTCCACTCTTCTTATTTATAGATTGATATGTCTAATGCAAATTTTCAAATTTATTTGTGACTCAAAACAACAACAAAATTATTAATTTTTTATTTTTCATTTTGTGAATTTTCGACCGCTTGGTTTTCACTGTTCCAGTCAGTCAGCTGACCTCGCCCCCTCTACTCTAAGGCCAGATATGGTAATATGCATGTAAAACAGTAATTATAAGGAAAAGAATGGGGTTATTCATTTGCTGTCTTATATATTGTAGGCGAATCTTTTTATCTATTTGACGATTTTAATGCACTTTACTCATCTTTTCTTTTTGATTTTTCGACTAAAAAATATTTTTTTTACACAGATTTCACACGCACATATATATATTGTACAAAACGGCAAACCAAATTTTCATCTGGCGCCCCCTTCACGTGGAGCCCAGGGCATATGCCCCCTCTACCCCTCCCTCTGAGTTTCGGCCCTGACTCCTTCTCCCGTTTGTTTTTATTGCCCCGGATAGCCGCCCTACCTCGCCCATATCAACACGGGGAAAATGAAAGCTCAACGCTTCTCAGGGAAAGAGGGGGAAAAATTGAACAGTCTTCATGGAATCTTTTTATCAGAAAAGTCAGAGTCAAACAAAATCTTCATTAGGCGCCCCCTTCGCCTTTCGGTACATTTGGAATTGGAGAAAGAGAACAGCTCTTTTTTCTAATTAATTTGCAGTCTTCTATTATAGATGAATCTTTTTATATATTTGTAAATTTTAATGCATTTGGTTCAATTTTCCTTTTGGATTTTCCGGCTCTGAGACATTTTTATGCAAATTCAATATAAATACATATATATTTTTGCACGTAAAAACAAAAAAAATCTTCATTTGGTGCCCCCTACGCTTTCTGTTCTGGTGCCCGGGGTGTAGAAGATTGGGTTCACATGCCCCCCCCCCCCCCCCCTCGACGCTACACCTATGCTTGACACTTGTCCCATTATGACCCAAAATGACCCACTAATCGAATTTTGTTGAACATACGACCTATCCCAATGGTATTCTCGTGCCCAAAAACGATAGAAAACAAAATTTCGTCAAAATCGTTAGAGCCGTTTGTTAGATACAATTAGCTTGACCCACAATGACCCACTAATCTAATTTTCTCGAACATGTGACTTAGCCCAATGGTCTTCTCATGCTCAGAAACGATAAAATACAAAATTTTGTCAAAATGTTTTGAGCCGTTTTTTAGATATAATTAGCTGGACCCAAAATGACCCACTAATCGATTTTTCTCGAACATGTCACTTAGCCCAATGGTCATCTCATGCCCAGAAGCGGTATATTACAACATTTTTTCAAAATGTTTTGAGCCTTTTTTTAGATTCAATTGGCTTGACACCTGTCCCATTGTGACCCAAAATGACCCACTAATCAATTTTTCTCGAACGTGTGACTTAGCCCAATGATCATCTCATGCCCAGAAGCGGTATATTACAAAATTTTATCAAAATGTTTTGAGCCTTTTTTAGATTCAATTGGCTTGACACCTGTCCCATTGTGACCCAAAATGACCCACTAATCGAATTTTGTTGAACATATGACCTATCCCAATGGTATTCTCGTGCCCGAAAACGATAGAAAACAAAAATTCATCAAAATCGTTAGAGCCGTTTGTTAGATACAATTAGCTTGACCCGCTAATCTAATTTTCTCGAACATGTGACTTAGCTCAATGGTCTTCTCATGCTCAGAAACGATATAATACAAAATTTTGTCAATGTTGTGAGCCGTTTTTTAGATACAATTAGCTTGACCCAAAATGACCCACTAATCGATTTTTCTCGAACATGTGACTTAGCCCAATGGTCATCTCATGCCCAGAAGCGGTATATTACAAAATTTTCCAATTGTTCAATTTACTTGAAAATAACTATTTTGTTTCATTTATATGCTTTCATTAAATTCTGGTTCTAAATACAGTCATAAAAACAGTTATAACTATTTATTTTTGTGGGGTGCCCAATACTGGAACAGATAGTATCCATTACTGGAATAGAGGGTGTTCATTACTGTAATTTTGGGTATTTGATATATTTCTGTTATTTACAATAAAATTTTGATTAATATACTGGAAATGAGATTATGAGAATGATAAATATTGTTGATAGAATTATATAATATTGAAAAAACTAGATTATAATAATTAACTATTAATTAAAAAATAGTTTTTAAAGAAATTCCTTAATCCATTACCGGGCACATCTGCCCTATATTAAAATAATAATAATAGTATTTTTAATAGAAATGCTCTTTATTTACTGAAAACTATAAAAGCTTCGAAGACGGAGCTTGTCTATAAAGGAAAGTAGCGTCAAAGCGGTTCTCATAAACATATTGTTCCCCGTTCAGCATATCGAAAAACTTGATGACATTTATAGAGTTATTTTAATGCATAAAAGCATAAAATTGGTAGTCATGGCGGTTGAAATTATATGAAACTGAATAGAGTTTTTCTTTTTTCGATAAATTCGTTTTAAAAAATCCCATTTTTACAGTAAATCTTGAAAAATCCTTTCCATTTAAAGGAAAAGCCACTAATCAATTTGTTAATTTCTAATCAAGAGCACCTGCTGGTTTTGTGCGTTTAACAAATAAAAATCATTTAGGCCAAGTATCACGAAGTAACTAGTGGGAATTTGAGAACAGCTTAAATGAAAATTATTACCAAATAACAATAAATGAATAATAAAAGACTAAATGACTAATTAATTAAAAGTAAATCATTCAATTCAGAATAAGGAGGGGGGGGGGGATAAGCGGAGATTTAAAACAAAAAATCAATGTAAAACGAAACCGATCAATACCGAAATCACCTATAACACACTTATGTATAATGAGATATTTTTTTTAAATGGATAAACAAAAATATTTGTTATTAATAAAAATATATTATAAATGAATGTGTGAACGTTTAATTAAATATTATTAATATAAATGCTGTTTACTGGACACAGTAAAGCCTTTTAAAATGAAATATTTATATAACAGAATCTTTCTGTTAAATGTTAAATAAGTAAAAAATAATAAAATAAATAACTGACCCATTAAATTAATATAAAAGCTAATTAAAAAAAGTTATATTTCGTAGAAATATTTAACCATTCCTTAAATGCAGCTACAACTAATATTTTATTTTCCTATAATCTTCTGTTCTTTTTACTGTAAAATTATCAGCAGTTTTAATAATTTAAATGCATAATTAATACCGGATCAACCTAATTAAAATCTAAAAAGAAAAACACATATTGTCTCCCTATTACTTGGATTCATGTTTTACCCCTTTTTTAAAAAAAACATGCATGGAAATTTTATTATTCTCTTGGTCAAAATTTAACGTTTTCAGTAAACGAGCGGGTCTTTAGGATTGTGAAGAGGGTCACGGATTTTGTTGGTAAAATTTGAGTCACTGGCATCTTCCCTGAGGGTGATGAACCTAGACTTCTCTTATTTCTTCTGTAAGCTGTGGGCAGCCTGTCATCTGTGGTCAGATCACTTCCCCCCTCCCCCCACTTTTTTGTGAAGTTCCAAAACACTCAACCTAAAAGCGATAATGCGCCAAAAATATCATCGGTCAGTTGCTCGCTTTGATCTCTACCCCCTGATGTGGATAGAGATAAATCTTACACGCCCACAAAATGTTTAGCTTTTGGTGAGACAGGGGGCGCTCGTTGAAAATAAGAGTTCAAATTATTTCCATAAGCCTCCTTAAGCAAAAAAGTGTATTGGACATTTTTAAATCGACTTATATCTCAGAAAGTTTTTGGGCGAGACATTTTTGACTTACACAGGCATACGCAGAAAAAATCTACTTTCATTTGGTATACAGATCGTTTCTCTGTGTTATGTATAACACGAAAAATCCCCTAAAAATCGATCGATAAAATTTTAATTTCATTAATTGCAAAGACAAGGAAAACAGATTTCATTTTCGCGGGAAGCAGGTATCAGACATGATGGCGCTTGTAGTTTACCGTAGTAGAATATTTTAATACAAAATTTAAACTTTTTAAATGTTAAATTTTTAGACATCCCGGCGTGAAATTCTTCGCTGATTTCATTGATGCCCATTTCTAACTCCTAACTTAATTACAAGCTGAGATATTAATTATTATTTAATTAATTGGTTTTATTTCTATCAAATGCGTATTGTATTAAAAAAAACTCTAATGAAGGCACGTGATTTCATTTAAATTAGGAAATCTAACAAGGCAATCTGTTTGAAACTTGAAGATAGTTGGTTCATAACACATAAGAAAAGTTTAAATAAAGATTGGCGCGTGAAATTTCTGGTAAAGGGGGGGGGGGTAGGTTGAGGGAGGTGCGCGAACAAAATTAGGAAATGTAACTGGACGATCTGTTTGAAACTTTAATATAGCTTATAAAACATAACATAAAGTTTAAAAATCAGGCTGCATCAAAAATCATGGTGACCATCTGCCCACTGCGCTTTTCTAAATTTGGCAGATACCCGTCATGTGATATATCGTAGCATTTCGGGAGGGGGGGGGGGGGGGTGGCACGAACAAAATTAGGAAATATAACAAGGCGAATATGTTTGAAACTTTAAGATAGTTTAGGATGGGTTTGCCAAAATTTAGAAGGTATTCCATGGCGAGAAATGTTCTGGACGTTTTGAAAGAAAGTGTTTTGGAAGGAATATTAAACGAAATCGTCTGTGCGATCTATGATCACACTTACCCACTTGTTTGTATGGTTATAACACTAAAAAACCAAAACACAAATACATCGAATTTGTAATTTTAAAATTTTTATAAAAAAAAAAAATATATATGGAATTAATACTCGAAAAAAAAAATAGGAATGGCAACCTACAATTTTTTTGATAGATTTATATTTATTATATCCTGCTTTACGTTTATATTTATTACGTATAGATTTACGTATAGATTTATATTTATTATATCCTGCTTTAATTCTCAATTTCAAAATCTTCTTCCAAGTAGTTTTCGAATTACGATTAAAAAACGTCAAAATGATGAATTAAGGCGCCATCTATGATGTGCAGAAAAGCATAATTTGAGGAAATATATTTTACTCATTTTATTGAAACATTTGGGCTGTAATAGTCGTAACATATTAAGCGAGTGAAATGTTCCTATTGGCAAGAAATAATACTCTAATAGAAGTGACAAACAATCGAGTACCGAACTTTAATGGCCCCATCAGTGCCTGAGAAGTTCTGCTCTCGAAGCTGGTAAACGGAAAGTGCTGGGTTCGAACCCAATCGCTCTTGTCGGCCTAACCGTTCGGAGTTTTCATGGTTTTCTTCGAACGTTGGGAAACCTTGCGTAAATACGGGTTAGGTTCCTTTAGAAAGACCCCCCCCCCACGGAGGGCACTCCCCTTTGGGCCTATATCCCACGAGTAGATAATAGGCCGTCAAAAATCAACCCAACCCGAACTTCACTTTGGATACAGCCCCTAAAATATGCGCATTTTAAAATAATTAACTTCTGTGAAACCGTACGAATTTCATTCAAATTTCTATTTAGGCTAATTGAAGAATGTAGAACAGTGGTTCCCAACGTGGGGCGTACGCCCCACAGGGGGGCAATATGACTTTTCAGGGGGGCAATTCCAGAATTCTTATTAATTTTTTTTTCTAATGAAAGTAGTGTCGTAGTCTAAAAATAGAAATAACTGAATAAAAATTAATTTTTCAAACGTTCCCATTTAATAGTTTAATATACACTGACACTGGAATAATTGTGTGAATTTTTTTTTTTTTTTAATATTTTGACACGTTTTATATCATTTAATTTTTTCTAGTTTTAATATTATTTTAGTAAAACACACCTCTTTTTTTACTATTTATTTTTATAAAAACTTGTATATATATATTCAAAGAGCCCTATGCCACGTGAAGGAACTTTTACATATGAAATTTTGTAGGGTATATCTAAAATTGATTATTTGGACATATTTAATGCAAAAAAATGTCTTGAATTATCTAAATGAGGTACTACTTTTATGAAATTAATAAATTCCATTTCGCATTACGGAAGTAGGTAATTTGCCAAAAAACAATAAAACCTTTGTAGATAGATGTAAATGCAAAGATCCATAGCCTCATTGCATTCATAGAGTTATGTTAAAAACATACTTGTAATAAAAAGAAATATGATTTTGATAAATTAAAGAATGTGAAATCACTTATCAGTGTTAATACTATTTTAGGATCCTTACAGGAAAATAGAAGTTTATTTTTTATGTAATAAGATTTATATGATATAAAGGGAAGGGGGACATTATGATTTTAGAGATGTTTTGGTGGGGCGCGGCCACAAAAAGGTTGGGAACCACTGATGTAGAATTTATTTATGGTGTTAGTCATGTAAATGGCTCCTAAGCAAATTTTATATACATCATTTAAACGTAGTCTTTATTTCCAATCGTTTGGTACCAGTACCTTTTTTCTACAATAATTTGTTGCAGAGTTAGTAGAGGGTGCTTACTTTTTTTTTTCTTTCCACGACTGTACAGTGGTGTCTATTAATCGAGCATGTCGGATAATCAAGAATATAATGTATGGGCGAAAGTGGCCATTGCCTGATAACGCTTTTCTCTCCCTTCTAAAAATTCTAAAGACAGGACAGGAAACCTAGTTTGTAAAATATATTAAACGATATATCATATTAAATAATAATAAGGAAAGAAAGAGAAGTAAGTGCTATGTAATTGTATGGTAAATTATTACAAAAGAAAAAAAAAAAGTCTCACACCGTGTTGAAACAAATAAACCCTTCTCTCCTATTTCCTGTTTAATATTTACAGAATGCTTTTACGTTTCGACATTTCCGTTTATCTGTTTTTTCAAAATCGTCCCATTATTTACCGGTTTGAGGATTTAAAGCAACATTACCATTAGTCACGACGCTCAAAACACTTTTGATATAAATAATTGTTATGTACATTTTCTTAAATTTAGTATAAATTACAGTTGTCTTTCGGGTTTGCACATCATTTTCATTCAAAACTATTATTTCTCTTCTCTGCATTCTTTAGAAGCCAGTTTATACCCCCCCCCCCCCCCCCCCCCCCCCAATGCAATATAGCCTTAAATTGTTTTTCTAGATTTCAATAGGAAAAGTATTAAAGTTTACCGAAACAGTTATTGAATTGCATTTTTCCCTTACAGAGAAAATAAAGAGTAAATCGCAAATCAAAGTTTAACTCTACCGTTACGAAAATGGTTCGCCATACTATGTAAACATAATTTCAGCAACTTTATTTGTTTGCGGCTAGCCGATTTAGAAAAAGTAAAAAAAAAAAAAATTATAATAATATTTTTTTTGTTTTTGCTTATTATAAGGGGGAAAAAAAGATGGAGGATTTCAGCTCTAATACCAAGTTGTTAAAAAATAATGATAAATGTTATTGGTATATAAGAGATGACAAAGAAAAACAATATGTGAATATACTGTGATCATTTCGCTATTTTTCCATGCTTAACTCGTTCTATTTTAGATAAATAAAGTCCATTTTGTTTTCTTCTGTTTTCTCAGTATTTTTGAAGATCAACGTCCCTTCCGCTTGTTTTAAAAATATATTTTCTTTTTAATTTTATTTATTCTTATTAATATATTTTTCATAAATGCACTAATGATTGGTGGTTACTTGTGAGGGCAAATGCTTCGATTTAATTTTTATTAGCCTGTAATTTGCTTAATTTTGTGCTACAAATATCAATAACTTAATCCCTTTGGTAAATATAATTGTTATGTAAATTTATGGGGATGTTTTTACAAAAAAAGTTAATTCACGCTGCTCATTCATTTTTGTCAGAATTGTGGTTGATTCCAAATTAATAATTCGGTGCAATAACAATAATAATAATTACAGTAAAACTTCAAGACGAACGCCCGGAAAATATCGGTTTTATACAGGTTTCCGTTTTTAGCCAATTTATTCCGTTTAGTTCCAATTACAGAAATATTTTAAATGATGTAAATAATTATTTTAAAAGTCGTTTTGATCAACAAAAACATTTCTTAAAAAGTTATGGATTTTAAAATTTTATACGTCCCCCCCCCCCCCCAAAAAAAAAGCTTCCCATTCATCTATTGTAAAATTAACAGAGTTATGAAATTTTGAATTTCATGACTTATGCCTGTTATAATTGTGTTCCTTTTTACGAGATCATGAAAATGCCCAGCACGATTCCATTATAGACAGGTCTCCTTTTTACAAGTTTTACTCTATATTGAATGTTTATGAATTAATAATTTATTTAGCACATCTCCAGATAATTAAGTTTTCTTTTGCCATTTACTTCTTCATAATCATTTATCCGTGGAAAAGCTGTTAGTGGCCCATATTTCCGTCCGTTTATTTTTCCAAGATCGCCTCGTTATTTAGCGGTTGGGCGATTTTTTAAACTGCACGACCATTAGTCACATTGAAAATAGCTTTTATAATAAATAATTTCTACATATTTTCTCTTAAATTTTGTGTTTAAATCCAGTAAAAATTACAATCGCCTTTTGTTTTGCATACCATTTTCACGCGATTATTTCAAGCGATTATTTTTCTATCTAATTGCATTCTTTAGAGACGACTGCGTTCAGTCTGCCTATAGGTTTTACGTGGTCAGAGATAAATTATCTTTCTCAATTTCAATTCTAATAGAAAGTTTAACCTTTAACTGATGTTGCCGGTCTCACAGACCCGAGGCTTTTTCCAATTTTTATAGTTTAACTTGTAACTTTCACTTTAACTATAAACACTACGAAAGTTGTTTCGTTTGCAGACATGCCAAGTCTCCTGATTTTGGTAGGAGACTCCTGATTCTCACATGTTTTTCCATGCTCCTGATTTTTGACATATTTCTCCTGATTTTTCATATTATTTTACAATCAAATGTACTGTGATTCAGAGATGAAAACTTCAGTACAGGTGTAGTTGTTCTTTAGCATGATTGATCAGTAGTCTTTTATGTGATAAATTACATTCAAGTTCATTATAAATGATGAATCTTTAAAGATTTTTTTACTTTTAACTATGGACATGTTTTGGATTATTAATAATTTGTCTCGATTAAGACATTTAAGATCTTTACTATAATTTCATATAAGTTTATGGGGAACAAAATATTCCCCTCTCCTGTAATAAGTAGTCAATTTAAAAGTATGTGAAACATCATATGGTTAAATGCATTCTACTTGTAAAGGAATACATATTTTCCTTATTTGAGTAACAGTGACGTATTTCTTTTTAATCTTCAGTAATAACCAAGTCCTGCTTAAAATTAAAATTGCACTAAACATGTTTACATTTAAAAATTACTAAGTTTTCATTGACAAAAATATCTCCTGATTTTTGGTTTTCAGAACTTGGCGAGCCTGCGTCGTTTGGAACTTTAGTACTAACACCAGAGATTTTTCAATTGGTGAATTTTAATTATAACAGCCGCGTACAGAAAGTTTAGAACAAAAACACCAACCTATGAGTTAATCGCGTTTTTTATTCTTCTTTCGATTGAGCGGTCTCACAGACCACTTCGCACTAGTTATGTAACAAATTGTGTCACATCAGTTAAAGGTTAACAGTGTTCTTTAGATGACGTTTTCCTATTGCAGAGAAAATAAACGATAATCCGTTTTGGACTTCAGTGTGGGAAAGTTTTAACTCTACCGTTACGGAAATAGTTCGTCACACTATGTAAACACAATTCCGGCAACGTTATGGTTTGTGGTTTGCCGATTTAGGAAAAGTAAAAAAATTAGGTATTTTATTTTCTAGCTCTTAGTTATTGAAAAAAAAAAAAAAAGAATGAAAGATAGAAATAAAAATTATACCTCTAACTTGAGCAACTAAAAATTATTTTGTAAATAGAAAACAGTTTAGGAAAAAAGAAAAGAAAATATGTAAGCACCCTGCCCTGAACGCATCTTTTTCACGATTAGGGGAAAGTAGGGTAATGACGCTCACTCAAATATCTCAAACCAGAATAGAATTTAAAACGCGCGATCGGTAACACCATCTGGCGAACATCATTGTAAATTTCCAGTAAGGATATCGTGACCGTCGGAAGGAAAGTATTTTTGTTTCCTCACGTTATTAGTTTGCAGTTTTTTTTTATTATAAAATTCTACAACATCTAACTTAAAGTTAAGTATACACTCTTATTTTCAAATGTTAATTTACTCATTATGTCTATAAAATATATACATTTTGCTGTACGTTCGTGCTTTTATTTATTTTTGCAGTGCGTTTTCACGCCAACTATAACGCATTAAAACTCAACATAACGATGAAGGGTAATGGCGCTCACGTGAAGCTTCGAATTAGTCAAACGTGAAACTTAGAACGAAACGTAAGGTTTCAAAAAGGGAAGTTGTAAGACACAAACTCAGAGAAAGAAATTGATGAGTCGCAATTGTGTGATGAGAATAACCCAGATGATTTGCTTCTAATCGAACAGGATATGGAGACAGAAATCTGCTGTTTTTGCGCAAAATTCGGGAGAGATAACGGAACGTGGTTTCACTCCACAATATGTGGAGAGTGCTCGCATAAAGCCTGCAGTGGTGTGAACAACCCACACAACTACAAATGTGACTTTTGTCGTACTTAAATGTTATATCCAAATTTTGAGTGCAGTTACCCTACCATGTCCGGCATTACCGCTCAGTCGATGGTATAATTAATTAAATGATAAAAAAAACTTTTATGTAAATTAGTTGATTGCAGACTGTTGCTTTGGAGTTATACTTCGTTGATACAATATTGATTTTTTGTGTAAATTTGACTAGCTGCTCATGTTTTCCCGTATTCCGATCCAAACTGTTTATTTTCTGATTCATTTTAAAATTCCTTTTTGCTTTCAAACGCATCAAACTTGGAAATTCTCTTATTTAGAAACTATATAATGTGCGGTGCTTCTTAATTTTTTGATAAATGCAGAAAATACTGTAAAAAAAACGCTGTCAAATTTGGCGTTTTGAACCGAATTTTCAGAAGCGGGCGATCTGGGAATGAAAAAAATGGTCATACTGAGAAAATAATTGTTTAAAAATCAAATTCTAATTAATTGAGCTGAAAATGAAATCACACGGCATGTTAAACATGTCTTCAGAAATCACCCCAGCAAGTTTCATGTTTTTACTTTTAAAAATGAGTCTGAAAATGTCTCAGAAAGTTTCGAGCTGTTGAGGGTGGAAAAATATTTTTTCGAATACACCCTTAAGTGAGTGCAATTACCCTAGTTTTCCCTAACTCTTTTCATTTTGAAGGCTGAAAAAAAATGTAGTCTGTATAGAAATTCTAAATAAATAGGTAGTTTCTGTTTTGAATACCTTTGTGTGATCTAATTAATTCATATTTCAAATGACAGTTAATTCTTGACGATTAACCTTTTTGGTAGAGTCATAAATTATTTTTCCGGGCTTTCTTTTCCAAGCGCTCTGTGGTCAGTTGTGACCTCTTCAAACGTTTGGTAATAAAGCCCACAAAATCATCAACAACAACAAAAAAAAATCTACTCAGAGGAGGTGATAACATGTCAGGTACATTCTTTCGCTTTTCTTAGCATACTCTTGCAGTGCGACGAAAGAATCTCCACATGAAAGAAGCCGAACACAGCAACGCTTGTCGTGTAGATCTGGGTCGAAGTTAACCCTTTAATGACTGACTTTTATTTTGTTCGGAAAAATTATATTTGAGTGTTAATTATCCTTTAGAAAGATAGTTAACAAATTTATTTATGTTTCTGTTGGACATAATGCAATAATGTCTCTCCTGAGTTACGTAGCATAAATTGCTCAAAAAATAATCATTTTAAATTACAGTGAAACCCGCTTAAGAAGTTTCCCAAGGGAATGGAAGGGAAAAACTTCTTAAACGGGAAAATTAGCATTTTTTGAAAAAATTAATAGTTTAAATATTAATATTGAGAAGAGGGTTTATTTTATCTTAGTACAATAATACAAAGAGTATTTTCTATAAAATTGAGTTTTCTTAAGAAATTTAAATTAGTTTTCACACTTAAAAAATTAGCTAATAAAGTAAAAATATATAATTACCTTAGAAACTCTGTATTTAATCCAAGACAAGAAATTTCTCTTTAAGAGTCATAGAGGTCTGCACAGGCCCGGGCTTGGCCCGAGGCCCGTACCCGGCCCGGCCCGCGGGCCGGTCCGGGCCGGCGGAATGAAGGCGAATTTTCCAACGGGCCGGGCCGGGCCGACAGAATTAGGACAATTTTTTCAACGGGTGCATACATTTCAACAAATGTGCGTCACGAGCCGATGCGAGTTTAAAAACATCAATACAGATATGTAGCATGTCCATCGTAGAAATCGGCATCGTACAGTTACAAGATGTCTGATTACGGGTTTAATTTTTTTTCAGCAGACTCGTGCCGGGACGGAACTGGTCTTAATCGATCTCAGGATGTGTAGAACAGGCATTGTGTTTTGTAAAAGTATTAATAGTGATAATGAACTTCTGTTAACAGTATCTTTGGAAATATACCCTAAGGGGTTCTCATATTCACTGCTCAACAATGCGAAACTTTCAAACACATTTTCTGATTCATTTTTAACTATAAAGGCATAAAATTCACAGGTCTGACTATTGAAGGCATTTGGAAACGAATAGCTTTCTCCATATTTGATAAATTACTTACAGAGATAACAGAGATTCTTGTCATGTGACTGTACGTTTTTCTCCTTTCCTGTGCTATCGCTTCCGGAAATTCGATTCATAACGCTAACTTTGGCAGTATTTTCAGAGAAAGATATATTGCTTTTATCTATGAAAAAGACGGCATTTACATAGTTTCTGAATAAGAATACCTGCCAATCTTACGCGGTTCCGAAATGAAATGAATTCTCAAATGTGTCGAAATGTAACTTCTTTCGATTTGAGAAAAGCCTTAAAAATGAGAGAAATATTTTCGCAAATCCACTTTTTATCATACAGCTTCAAAAGGTATCATGTTTTTAATCCTTTATTCTGAACTGCATTAACTTTTTAATGAATCCTTATTGGAATTTCGAAATGTCTGTAGAGACGATTACTAAAACACTGTGTAATCGTTAATGTTTACTATTGTGTGTTTTCTGCTTTGCGAACACATAGTAATCTAAAATATACTGTAAAATTTTCCCATAAATATGTACGTAGTATTCATTAAAAGAATCTTAATTGTATGTCGAGAAAAAACTGATTTTTTTTTGTAGAAATTGAATCGGGCCGGGCCGGGCCTGTTTTCACTAATTTTTGCACGGGCCGGGCCGAGAGCTGTAAAAATGCAAACGGGCCGGGCCGGGCTCGGGCCGAACTTTCAATTTTTACACCGGGCCGGGCCGGGCCAAGATGGCTTTCGTTCGGGCCGGGCCCGGGCCCGGAAATTCCGGCCCGTGCAGACCTCTAAAGAGTCATTTGATATGTTTTTGCAAAAAAAAAAAAAAAAAAAAAAAAAAAATCGGTTATAGTTTCTTTTTTCTTTTTCTTTTCTTTTCTTTTCTTTTTTTTTTTTATATATATATATAAAGTGAGTCGAAATCCAGAACTAGTATTAATTTTGCCAGATAAAATCCCCAATTGCCTGAACTTCATAATTTAGTGCACGTAGAGCCGCAGTGCATGTTCAGAGGCAGCCCTCACCCACCCCGTTCATCCTAATTCATAATGTCATATATCCTATTTGTTGCAAATTTTGTCTAGTTTCTGAATTTCGTAATGCTTTTCCCCTAAAACAATAAGAAATTTAAGTTAATAACAACTATTTCGGGGGGGGGGAATTTTGGGGGTAAGTTAAAAATTCGGATTCAGCGACCCAAAAAACTTAAAGTAAACCTTATAAGGAAAGTTCGGAGGAGAGATGGGAGGGCGAATGTAAACGTGTGAGTGGTTAAGTGGAATTGCGCAACTTAGTCTACGCAGCACCACGCGCATGTTCCAAGGCAGATCCCCCCCCCCCTCCTTCCCCTTCATCGTAAATCATAATGTCATATATCTAATTTGTTGCAAATTTTGTCTACTTTCTGAATTTCTAGATACTTTCCCCCTAAAACAATAAAAAAATTTTTTAATAAAAAATAAAAAAGTAAAATAAAAAAGTTTTTTAATAAAAACCTTTTTTTTTTTTACCAAAATGTGGGGGGGGGGGGGTGCCGGGGGAAATTTTGGTGGGAAGTTACAAATTCGGATTCAGCCACACCAAAAACATAAAGTAAGCCGATTTCCAGAACTACCATTAATTTTGCTAGGTAAAATTCCCTATTGCCTGGACTATAAAGCATATAAATGCCCCTTTAGCCTCAAAGTGTTGTATTTTATAGTTAATCTGATTTTATGATTGATCTTCCGCAATCGGGTCCATTGCAAATTGGTGTAATTAGCGCAAAAGGGGTGTTTAAAATCTTCAAGAGTATTCACAATTCACATGCACTTTAAAGGATATTGTAGCTGATGGCAACGCTTGGAAGTAGACTTAGTTACAGTAGATTAATGTAAAAAAAAAATAGAGGAAAGAAAGAAAGAAAGAAAAAAAAAATAAATAAGAAAAAAGTAAAATAAATAAAGAGAACGCTTTTTAATTTTCTCTGAGCAATCAATTCTCAATTGTGGTAACTCATCTGTTACTAGTCGTTTTTTTATTTTTGTAGCAAACGCTCATTGTTGAGATAGCTTTCAAATAAGTATAAAAGTAACAAGTTGGAAATTGCTCGTCAAACGTGGCAAATGAGGTGCGTTCGTACTATTAACTAGTTTTACAAGTATTTTCTGCACCGCATATTGTACTGAATGTATATTTTAGTTCACTTCATAAGTGCATATCAATTTCATTCTGTTCGAAAGGTTGTAACATCATTAAAATGCACTTGCAATAATTTTTTCCCATTGGCTGTAGTGTAACGGAAAACTTTTGAATGTCCCTGTCATTAAACTATACATCCGAATTTCATAAAATTTGAAATGACAAAATTTTGAAACAATTATATATTTAAAATTTTAGACCATTCGGAAGGCTGTAACATTATTAATGCACTTGATATTTTTTCCCATTGGCCGTAATGTAACGGAAAGTTTTTGACTGTCCCTGTAATTAAATTATACATCCGCTTTTCATAAAATTTGAAATGACTCGACAAAATTTTGCAACAATTATATATTTAAAGTTTCAGACCATTCGGAAGGCTGTAACATCATTAAAATGCACTTGCAATGATTTTTTCCCATTGGCCGTCATGTAACGGAAAACTTTTGACTGTTCCTGTAATTAAACTATACATCCGATTTTCATAAAATTTGAAATGACTAGACAAAATTTTGCAGCAATTATAGATTTAAAATTTCAGACTATTCGGTTGGGTAGCTTTTGCTCTGTTATATGCGGACAGTCAGACAGATCGAACGACGACTATAGGTGCTATGTATTTATATAATTACGAACGCACCTAAAAAGCGTTATTCGAAAAAACATTCTTTTATAAACACTCAATGTTTATCTTAAAAATAACGCCTAATTTAATTCATGTAGTTCCAAAAATGTCCGTTACATTACGTTAATTTAGCATTTGCGCCGATTATTGACAATTCATCGCTGTAATTTACGCTTGGTAGGAATCACTAACTTGTGAAATTGTTTGCTTTGTTTCTGTTTTTTTTTCTTTAATATGGCAACAGGAAAGTTAAAAATAAATAAATAAATAAATAAATAATAAAAAGGTTACTTTTACCGTTTAAAATATTTCATTTTTGCAGTTTCACGACCATTAACCATATTTTGGCGATAATAGCCCAGCGCTTAATTAATTTAATTTTCTGTAACTCATAAACAGTTGTAACTGTAACCATTAAGAATATTATGGCGTTTTGTCACTTGCGGTCGCTTGACGAAATAATGCCTTAAAATTAATTTATAATTCCAAAAATAACTCTACCATATGAGGAATGAGTGAAAAATTGATTATACAGAATTCCATCGTACATTAAAGAAGAAAAGGTTAATTTGCATGAAAAGAGTGTAAAAATGTCCAGTTTGAAAATTATTTAAAAAAGCCACAAAAGTCACTAAATTGTAGCTAGATTTCAAAGTACTCCATGATGTAAAAATTAAAATTATGCAATGTTTAGAAGTGATGTAAGAGTAATAAAAGCGAAAGCCATGCATCGTCGCCCCACTATTATTATACATTTCTAAGAATACCGTCCAAAAGTGAGCTATTATTATTATTATTATTATTATTATATATATATATATATATATATATATATATATAACCATTAATTAAACATAACCTACCACCATCTGTAGACGGCAGAACAATCTGTAGCAAAAGAAATAAGACTTTGTTTGGGGGAGGAGTCTAAATCTAGGAACAAGATAAACACTTCAAAGAAACAATTCCATTTTTACTAAATAAATTATCAAGAATAACGAAGTTAAAATTAAATTTCATTCTTTTTGTGAATTAATTGTTTTCTGACAAATCTATGACTGCAAAAGAAAGTTCAAAGAAAAAAGATTGCCGCGGTGTTTTTTTTTTTTTTCTGCTTTCTCTTTTTTTTTCTGAAAAATGAACAATCTTTTTCTAATTTTGGGGGCATTTTAAAATTCTCAAATTTCATTAATTATCATCATCTTACAGGTTTTTTTTTTCAAAAGCTTCAAAGAGGTAGTTTTCTTAATTAAACATAATTGCTTACATTGAAAAAAAAAATTGAACTAACTCTAATTAAAGATGAAATTTGTTAAAATTCTTTAAAAGAATTTTAAAAATCAAAATTTTTATTGTTCCGTATTTTATGACCTTTTTTTTTCTTTTCGATTTCTTTCTCTTAAAAATAAATGTTACTCGTAAAAAAGTTCTTTAGCATTACTATCAAAATTCGTCACCTGTGACTTGACTACAGTTTGCGAGTGAAAAAAAAAAAAATGCTGTATAATTATTACTTAACACATTGAAAATTACAGGCCAAATCTTTTCCTTAAAAAGTGTTTTTTGTTTTTGTATGTTACCAAGTTTTCTTAGGGATAAGCTTAAAACTTGATTTTACTTCAGCACGATAGAAATATCAAATTAAGTCCCAATTTCGATGTATATCAATGCATATTCTGTGCTTTGTGTCTGCGCCTGTCATTCCCTATGTTATAAAACTCCGTACATTGCATCTTATGCATGAATAATACGAGGGTCATCCAGAAAATAAGTTTCCCACGGCCCGTAAAAAGAAACAAAAAGTAATTACCTGGAAAGATTCATTGCAAAAGATATAGCAATGTTTCAGTTACTTCTCAACATAAGCGATATAACTACCAGCGAAATTGTAAGCTCATAGCGTGGGATAAGTTTTTGTAATCCAGTGTCATAGAAGTCTGCCGCCTGGGAATCCCCATAGCAGAAACTATGCAGCACGGCAGCAGTGCTGAAGATTATTGTTGACCTTGCAGATTAATCTACCAGCTTAAAAGAAAAAAAGCAATTTAACAAATTACAACGACCATTTAGAAAATGATTTTTTCAAAGCCTAAAATTTAAGACATAAAAAATCGCACGGAGTTGATCAGATTTCCTGAAACTTACGTATTATCCACCTGAAACTTACGTATTATCCAAGCATTTCATTGGCTGTTCGGGAAAAGGCTTTTCAATCGTCAGATTTCCAAGAAATCTGACGACCCATTTTAAATGAAATTTCATTCTTAAACTTCTAAACATACAATATTACTTTTTACACCGTCGTATAGAGAATAAAATGTACTTTTAAATGCAGTTTTTTTGAAAGCTGTATCTCAATTTGTTCCTGAGTTATTAATTTTTTTTTTGCAGTTTTTATTACTTTTTTGTCATAGTGGCAACAGAAGTATCCATCTCTGTTGAAAGTAAAGGGAAATACAGGTTACTGTATCAGAAAACGAATAAAATGCGGATTAAACCAAAAAAAACTTCAGATATGCTTTTGATTTCCTACCCTGACGAGGACAATAACCATTTTTCCAAATGGTTAAAAATACTGGTCTTAAAGAATTCACTAAAAATTTACTTTGTTTTAAAAGTTAGTGTTTCTTATTACATTTTCTTTGTAAAATGCAATTTTTGCTTAATTTAATGGGTTACTATAAGTATTTATGATAGTAGCTTGTTTAGGCATTGTTGGGTTGCAGATAAGTTTTGGTTTGCTGCAGATGGACACCGAAAATTCTGCTACAGGGCTAGAAATAAAGCCAGCTTGTCACAGTTGTCAACCCACGTCTCATCACCCGTAATGATGCTGTTGAGGTACTCGTTTCCCTCATCGTGATATCGCTGCAGAAAAGTGCAGAAAAAATCGGCGATGCATGAAATCCTCACGAAACACCTGTCGTTCCGTAAAGTGTGCACCACGTGGATGCCGAAGAACCTTACACCCGATCATAAAACCCAATGCAAGGAAGCAGCATTGGTGGTGCAGTGATACCACGATGACGGCAAAGAACACCTCAACAGAATCGTTACGGGTGATAAGATGTGGGTTGTCAACTGTGACAAGTTAGCTCCATTCCCAGGCGACACACTTCTATGACATTGGACTACAAAAACTTATCCGACGCTATGAGAAATGTTACAATTCCAGTGGCTTTTATGTTAAGAAGTAGCTGAAACACTGCTGTATCTTTTGCAATAACTCTTTCCAGGTAATTGTGTTTTGTTTCTTTTTACGGGCCATGGGAAACTTACTTTCTGGATGACCCTCGTATATTAACGAAACAATGGACTAAGTTTATAAATTTTCTAGAGCGTGATTCCTTAAGACTTCTCAAAAATATAAATTAGCCTTTTTTTTCAACTCGTAAATTTCTGACATAGTCGCGGAATCGATTTTAAGGCGGTTCTCAAATTCCCTGCTCAACAAACGCGAACCTTTTTGACTCATTTTTAAACCTAAAGGCTGACTATTGGAGCGATTTGGAATCGAATGGCGTTTTCCATTTTTTTTTATAAACAAATTACCTATTGAGTTATAAGCGATTTTTTTCATGTGCTGATGGGTTTTTCTCCTTTCTGTCTCGTGCAGAAATTTAGACCGAAATGCCAACTTTGACAGCATTTACTGAAAGATCTTTTGTCTTTACTAAAAAATGGGAAACCCTATTCGATTACATAGTTTTTGAATAAGAACACTTGCCGATTTCAGGTGTTTCTAAAGAAAATTCAATTCAGAAATACGTCAGAAAGTAACTCCTTTGAATTTGAGAATAGCCTTAAACGTAAAAGCATGAAATTGGTAGGTACACTATTATTGTAATTTCATTTATGGAAATTTATTTTTGGATATTACATCTTGAATTATAAACGATTATTGTCTCATGAGGACCTTCATCGTACTGTGGCTTCTCGAAAATCGGTTCAGAACTCCGACTTTGACAACATGTTCTGAACGGTTTTTGCCTTTAAAGATCGCCTGCCAATTTCACGTTTTTAAGTGTAAAAGTTAATTCAAGAACGCGATAGAAATTAGCCAGTTTGATTTTGCGAACACCGTCAAGAGCATGCTTCACTAATACCGGTTTTCCTTTCTGCGATTGCGACGCCCTGTGTAAATCTATGGGACGATTACGCATTATGAATATCGAAAAACGGTTTTAAACATCAGTAAGACGTCAAGTGCAGACGTACTGCATTTTCAAAAATTATTTTCCTGCATTTTAAATATTTAATGCGATTTCGAAATTTTTACTTTGGCAAAATTTAATATCTTCTTAAAAATACTAAAAATGTAGGAAATTTCTTTTTTTTAAATGCACTACGCCCACATAGACAGACGTCTTTTTTCAGATGCCGAAAACTGTTTAAAGTTACCTACCTTTGTGGCCAGGAGTCACAAATGTGGTGTATAGTTGCAGTAAAACTGGCATGCACTACAACCACACGATAACGCAAAGCTGAATGAATGCATATACAACTTTACGATTAACTACCTAGCGGTAAATTTCGGAATTACTTCGAAAACTATTGGAGATACGGCCAAAAGTTCAATGTCGCAGTTGTAGAGCATAATTATAGTAGCTTTATAGTAGGTCTTGCATAAATGATGTAGTTACAAGTGGGTAAGTGTGATCACAGATCGCACAGAGGGTTTCGTTTAATATTTTTTTCAAAACACATTATCCTTTTGTAAAATCTGTTAGTTCCGCATTTCGAAACCAGGCGCCGCACTCTATTTTACACAAACCTCTATCCGAACGAAACTTCGTTTTACAACCTATCCGTAGATATATTAGTCGAGGAGATCGGGCCCATAGCACTCGAGATAGGTAGGCGCCCGCTGGCGGTAAAAACTGGAACTAAAATATGTAAGGCTATGTGCATAATATGAAAGAGTGGTCAAAGGGGTGTCATCAAAAGTTAGAAAAGTACCCACCGGGTGCAATGGGGGAGATTAGAAAAATTGCTTAAGGGTGTATTCGAAAAAATATTTTTCCACCCTCAACAGCTCGAAATTTTCTGAGACATTTTCAGACTCATTTTTAAAAGTAAAAACATGAAACTTGCTGGGGTGATTTCTGAAGACATGTTTAACATGCCGTGTGATTTCATTTTCAGCTCAATTAATTAGAACTTGATTTTTAAACAATTATTTTCTCAGTATGACCATTTTTTTCATTCCCAGATCGCCCGCTTCGGAAAATTCGGTTCAAAACGCCAACTTTGACAGCGTTTTTTACAGTATTTTCTGCATTTATCAAAAAATTAAGGAGCACCGCACATTATATAGTTTCTAAATAAGAGAATTTCCAAGTTTGATGCGTTTGAGAGCAAAAATGAATTTTAAAATGAATCAGAAAATAAGCAGTTTGGATCGGAATACACCCTTAAAATACACAAGTTAGAGCCCAGAGGGGTAAATAATATTAGACTTTTTGAAAATTTTGTGATTTTTCGTGTGATGGCAAGTGTTCTGCTGCAAGTATGCAAATTTCAAGTCTTCAACTTAAATAGGAGTTCAGTTAGAAAAAAAAAGCTTAAAATACACAAGTTAGAGCCCAGAAGGGTAAATATAAGACTTTTTCAAAATTTTATGATTTGTCGTTTGATGTGATGTGTTCAGCTATAAGTATGCAAAATTTTAACTGAATTAGGGACTCTGTTAGAAAAAAAAAAAAAAAAAAAAAAAAGCTTAAAATACACAAGTTAGAGCCCAGACGTGTAAATATAAGACTTTTTCAAAATTTTATGATTTGTCGTTTGATGTGAGGTGTTCATCTATAAGTATGTAAAATTTCAAGTCTTTAACATATATAGTTTCTGAGAACGGGCTCTGTGACGGACAGACAGAGGAGCGAGACGAATAGGGTTTCGTCAGAAGAACGAAACCCTAAAAAAAGATATGTTAGGATATGGGATGGGGGGACACACTAGGACATGGTAAATATTTGCATGTAAAGACCAAAATAACTAATTCTGATGTAAAGACCAAAATATCTAATTCTGATGTAAAATGTTTTGTTTATGAAAAACACGAACTTCCTCCGATGAAATTTTTGAAATTTATATATTGATTGAGAATTAGTAAAATTCTTAATATTGTAATCGTTTTAAGTGGGCTGTAAAAGTGCTGGGCGACTAAATTTTCGACAGTGGCGCCTAGGTATTTCTTCCGAAATGAAAAACAATTGCGTAGTATTCACAACCTAAAATATTTATGGAATTATTATTATTTTTATATAAAAATATTATATATACATATTTTACGATTAGTTCTATATAATACAGGGTGTCCGGTCTCAACGGTGTCCAATGGCTAATTCCTAAACCGTTAGTCATAGATATATAGTTCCAATTACAAAAATGTTTTAAATCAGGTAAAGAAATATTTTAAAAGCGATTTGGGTCAATAAAAACATTTCTTAAAAAATTACGAAATTTAAATTTTTATACGGTCCACCGGTCCTATAAGTTATATTTAGTGAAATTTTCCTTTTACTCTGACAAATAATACAAAAAAAGTCCCGTTATTCTACGATTAAAATTGACCAAGTAATAGCTGTTTAAAGTTGGAGCATATTTTTTGCTGCAAATTGGGGGTCATTCACAAATTTAGTCGAAATATAATTCCGTCAGATATATTAAAAATGGTTGAGAAAAAAATTAACATTGCAATATAAATTTGAAATCTTTAATCATTCTGACATATTAATGCAAAATATACAATTTGTAATAAACATTTACGAAGAAAGAAAAAACAGAATTTTTGTTAAATAAAATGATGCTAAATTAACAGCCTCAATTTTTTTACAAAATGATACGTATTTTAAAATATTATTAGGTTACACTAGCCAGCAAAAGTTGGGTTATGTCATGTTTTTTAGCTTTTGAAAGTTGATTCTTAGGTATTCTGTACCGCGGAATCTGAAATTGACCTTCATTTTTAACCATCACATCAGGCTTTTTCGCAAAATTCAAATTTAAAATTGAATCTCCTCCCTCATCTCATCGGACAACTCAGCTATTTAGCTGTAAGAATCCCAGGATAAGCAAAAATATCGAATAAATTTTTTAGTCAAATAAAATAAAATAAAATAAAATAAAAAATGTTTTACATATGTTTTATAGTATGAGATTTTCGCTATATTTTAACTTACATATTTGCGATTTGCAAAAAAATTCTAACGTGATGGTTAAAAATGAAGGTCATTTTCAGATTCAGTGCTAAATAGTGCGTAAAAATCAATTATCAAAAGTTAAAAAACTCAACCATCTCCTATACTTTATAGTATTCGATTTTTGTTATTCTTTAAGTTTGATAATTTATGATTTGCGAAATATCCTGACATGATGGTTAAAAATTAAGGTAATTTTCGGATTCAGTGCTAAAAAATACTTAAAAGTTAAAAAACCCCAACAATCGCAGTCTTGAATTATCTAATCTAAAACTTTTTCTTAAACTCCTTGGCAGAAATCTATCCGAAATTTTTTGTGTTATCCTGTAAAATAAGTATAAATGGTAACCACCAAAAATCTTAATAATATTAGATTGTTATCGGATATTTAACAGTGGGTTAAAGTTCGAGTACAAATTTTGAACTGGAAAAACATACATACGATTGTTGAAGTAACATAAAAACTTATAAAAAAAAACATAATTTTTCTTAAAAGAAATCATAAGAGAAACAGTCTCAAATCCTGACAAAATAAAACATATGTTATTTTAGCCAATTTGAGACTTAATCATAATACTTGTAGGATTTTTTTCAAAGCGCAGATACACATGAAGTAAGATCTTCGAATACTTTAAACACTTGGTATATGATCCCTCAAAGCCAAGCCGAACTCATTTGTTTTCAGAGTAGAAAAGTGGCATAAGTCATGCATTTTTAAAGTTTCATAACTCGCTCAATTTTAACGTTATATGAATGGGACTTTTTTTTGTCTTACTTGTCAGTGTAATAGGAAAAAATTACTAAATATAACTTATAGAACCGGGGGACCGTATAAAAATTTAAATTTCGTAATTTTTTAAGAAATATTTTTATTGACCCAAATCGCTTTTAAAATGTTTCTTTACCTGATTTAAAACATTTTTGTAATTGGAACTATATGTCTATGACTAACGGATTAGGAATTAGCCATTGGACACCGTTGAGACCGGACACCCTGTATATTATAATAATAATTTTATAAATATCTAGCAATACTTTCTTGAGTGTAAACGAAAAAAAAAAATCAAACAAATATAATGGAATATTTAATTTAGTTCTAACATTTTTATCAACGTTGATAAAAAAAAATAAAAGAATATAAATGAAATGTTTCATTGGAGAATCAGTACAAATAATACCATATTTGAAACTATATCTGAAATACTAAATTTTTTGTATCTTAATTTGCATTATTCACATTTTGTAATCCTTTCGTGTTTGGTAAAATTACAATAAAAAAATTTGCCTGTCTCTTTTGTATCCTTTACCTGCTTCCCATAAAATAAGAAAAAGTAAATGAACAAAATAAAGATAGAAAGAAAAGTAAAAATGGAACGTGATATTCTTGAAAACGAGAAAGCTATTTCACTTTAATAAGTAATATTTTCTACAATATCTCGTGCATTATCTTCCGCCTGCTTATGTTTTATAAACAGAACGAGTCCGCTGAAATTTTATATTTCATTTTCTGTTTTTATTTTAATTTGATGTGGGTATTTTCTCCCAAAAGCACAAAATGTTACGCCGTTAAAAGTAAAAGTCGGTGAAAGGGAGCTTTTATCTGTCTAGTTGGAGCAATTTGAAACAACAACGTATTTGATTTCTCTCTGGAATATTTCTCTTTCTTTTTTGGAGAACTTAAGTCGATGTTGTTCGCTCAATCTGTTTTCTTAATTGTTCGTTCATATTCTCCTCGCAAAAAGTTCAAATTGGATTTTTAAAAATTGTTACCCGTCGCAGTTTAAATGTGCTAACGTTTATTCTCAACCAACTTAAAAAAAGAAGAAGAAGAAAAAATAAAATAAATGAAAAATGTGTGATTCTGCGATACTTTTTTTTAACGTATGTTCATTTAATAACGTATGTTATTAAATTTAATTATTTAGTATTTTTTTAAATATACGTTGTTGTTTTTTGTCAAGCTGGAGTAGTATTTATACGTTTTTCAAGCGACCGTTTTATGTATGTATATATATATATATATATATATATATATATATATATATATATATATATATATATATATATATATATAAACCTTTAACCGAATAAAACGTATTTAAGGGTGTTAATCAGTCATTTTCCGAATTCCCCTCCCTAATGTTAAGTCTATGGACGGAATATATTCGTATATTTAAAATATCTTCTCAGGAAATTGATATTTTTAACTGCTTTTTCTTTTTACTCTTCTCAAAAGATGTTTATATTTTACAAGAGGGCTCTGTCCCTTGCAAGCTACGCTCGCCAACCCCCATTTAGACACTGTAGAATCTAAAAACACGATAATCTAATGGGTTTTAAAAATATGAGAGAAGATTGAATTATACTGAAAAAAGCTGTGAAAATCTCCCTGTAAACGGGTTTCCATTCATTTCCCTTTGATTGCAAAAATTTAAGGGCGAATCAGTTGCTGTTAAGACATCCAGTGGTTGTTTTCGTTTTTGATTAAAGAAGATCAGTTAAACATTTGAAAAGAAGCCAAAATAAAATGAATTAAGTATACAGAGTCTTTGTCTCCCGGTATTTTAAAACTATCTCTAAAACAATAGTCTAAGTCATGTGACTATCATCAACAGTTCCGGGCGGACCACTTCGCTTTTTATACTCTAGGTGCCATTTTAGTACTTTAATGTTAGCCAGGCACAGGTGATAAGTCGCCAAATATTATTCTATCGCCATCATTTCATCTATATTATAATAGTTCAAGTCATCAACTGCCATAAACAAATACGGTCTGATCCCTTCGCCTTTCATATGAAAGTTTGGCACAGATGTCATATAAATGCCATGTGCAGATGTCATGTACGATTTTTTTCCGACGCCAATTTGGGGAACGCATCAACAGTATAAAGAACAACATCCGGCTTACCATATCAAGCAAAATAACGATACTTTGGCGCCAGTTAAGTGCCCGTTCCGGATATGACATTGGCGTCAGAAAAAAATCGCGCCAATATGGGGCCGTAAGTTTTCCATTTTGATTAAAAAATCATTTCGAATAAAAATAAAACTACATAAAAATTGCCATGGTTGCAAAGAATTCTTGGTACTGTTACGCTAGCCGGATGAAAATCTCGCCAATAGCTTTTTTTTCAACTCACCAGTTAGCATTTTTTTTTTTTTTCGAGTGGTAATATTTGGCTAGATGTCATGTACGCAAGGCAGGTTTGGCGTGTTTTTTTTTGTTGTTGTTTTTTTTGGCAAGATGTCACGTTTTGTGCAGGTTTGGCGTGTTTTTTTTTTTACGAAAATTGGGCGAAAACCTCGTTTTCAAATACCAGTTACATACGCATTTTTGGTATTACTTAGTTATCCCGTCGACCAAAAATCTATCGCCAAACTATAAGATTAAATGCCAATAATGGTTGATCGTCAATGTCACATTCACTTGACTTTAAGCAAGTTACACGTGTTTACGTCATCAAGTGATTTTTATTTCGACGTTTTATTTGTATATTTATTAATGTTATACTAATTTATTTGTTCTTTCGTTATTTAAAATAAAAATTATGTAAATTTGTATCATTTGGCGAGTGGTTTGGCAATTTATATAATTTAGCGAAATTGGTAAACGGAATAACTAAGTAGTATCGTATTTTTTAATTATTTTCTATTATTTTCTAAAGGAAAAAAATTAATAACTATAGAAAAAAATAATTTATATAATTTAAAAAAAGAAATAAATGTAAATAAACATTTATTATTAAATAAACGACAATAGCCGGGTTACCATGTCAATCACAATAATGCCATTTTTGCGCCAATTAGGTACCCCGGTGGGTAGATAACATCTGTGCCTAATTTTTTTCTTATCGTTTTGTAAAAAAAAAAAAAAGAAAGAAAAGTGAAAGCCATCAATTTTAAATGAAAGTTGTGTATTTTAAATAAAATGAATGAAAGGATTATATTTTAAATGAAATTAATGAAATATAAAAAAATCCGACGGGAAAAATGTCTGGCGAATCATCACCTGCGTCTCGCTAACATAAAAATACTGTCAGAATTGATTTCTCTATCAGAATCTTTCGATTTGGCGAAAGATTGTTCAAGTAAATTGAATTATGAATAAAAGTAGCATGAGACATTTCTTAGCATACATTTAAGGGCAATTCGGTCGCTAAATTAGTTTAAAATAATAACCTTTTCTGAAATATGAAAAAAAAAAATATCTGTTATGATTAAAATTTGAGTTGCTATCATTAGACAAATGTGTTCAAAATTAGAAAAAAAAATTAATATTTCGAAAACTAATTCGAATTTAAAAATTCTAATACCAGTTTTGAGATCTGCGAATCAATACGGATTTTTGGTGTTAATTTCATCGCAAAGTATTCCATATTTTAGGAGAAATCGCCGTGAAACATAATCAGTTGTTTAATCAGTCGTTTCAAAGAAACGTTAAATTCGTTTCATTTCAGCCGTTTCATAAATTCGTTTCATTAGGATTTTGTATAGATTTCCTTATCTCTCAAAATGTTTCGAAAATCTATGCTTAATTTAATATTTTATGTGTTAAAAGCTGACGAACTCTCAGTAAAATTTTAACACTTCATTTAAAATTAAGTATATTTTTTAGAAATATTTTGTCAACTAAGGACATCCTTTTAGAAAAGTACCCAGAAAAAAGAAGTTAAAAATATTAATTTCTTGAGAATATATTTTAAATATATATTTTCATCACATGTCCATACAATTAACATTTAACGAAGGGAATTTCGGAAGTTAACTGACTAACACTCTTAAAATAAAATTTGCTTCAACACAGAGAAACATAAGGGGTCACATAGCAATAAAAATTCCAATACATTTCAATGATATCATTTTCATCTCTTTTATTACGATAATTTTTAAGTGAAATTTTAAATAATTTAAATATAAGTAAAATGAAAATGATAATTTGATACTGCTGTGTCATCGCATCGTACACGCATATATAGTAAAATGCTTACGTTTATTTTCAGTTTAAATCTTGCGTTGATTGATGACCTATGTTTATTAAGGCTCCTGCCCCCTGCCTATGGGAAGGGATTTTTCTAATATCTCGTTTGCATTTCGACATTTTAAAATAATTTTTCATACGTTGGATAGCCGGGATCCGTCTCGACATCGCACCTATTTTACTTTTTCGATTTTGGTTGCAGATATTTTTTAGAATGACACTTTCATTTTCAGAACCGGTTTTGAAAGTGAAAGTAACTTTATAAGAAATATCTGCGACCAAAATCGAAAAGGTAAAAAAGGTGCGATGTAGAGACAGACCTCGGCTATCCAATGCAAAAAAAAAAAAAAAAAAAAAAAAAAAAAAAATGTCGAAATGCAAACGAGATATTAGATAAACCCCTCCCCATAGGATTAGCATTAGCTCGTGAGAGTCTTCACCGGTAGGGACAGGAGCCTTAAATGTATTTTTCTAACCGGTGTGTCCCAAAACGGAAAGAGCTTTTTAAAAATTAAATAATTTGAAAACGGTTAACAATGGAAACGCTCCGTTTGTTGCATCTGTATTAGAAAAGCAATAAATACTTAACCATAGATTTCAATATTATTTTTAAATTCTTCTTAAGGAGCGCTGTAAGTTGAAAAAAAAATGGCATTATTCGCCAGATTTGAATCCTTGCCATTTCTTTCTGTGGAGATACTTAAAAAACAAAGTTTAGCGGAGCTGGAGCTTGAAATTTGTAAGGCATGTGATATTTGTGCATGTATAATTCCTGATAGACCTATTCACGAGTATATAGTATGCTAGTTTTGTTTTCAGACTATGTCATGTTGTCTCTGTAAAATGGCGGATATTTTGAAAGTAGAATCATTTCGTCCTTTTTGGCTTAAAGCGCCATCTATTGGAGACATTTTAAACTAATTTTGAAATCGTATAGTTAAAAAATTATTCCTCTTTTAGTGAAGATGCAACAAACCGCCTCAATTTCTATTGAGGGGTTTGTTGGCACACTATCCAAATTTCTATCCTCAACTATTTTCATAATTTTTTATTTTTAAAATGGCTATCGAATATCTTTTCTAGGTCATAAATACATCTTGTTTTTCATCTCTTCGTTAAGAGGCTACTTCAGTCAAGTGCGAAGACCCGTTCGCTAATGCTAATCCTATGGAAGAAATTTATAACGATATCTCGGTTGCATTTCAATATTTTAAAATGATTTTTTTTGCACTGGATAGCTGAGACCGATCTGTACAAAGGCCGTTTTTTACATTTTCTATTTTGTTCACAGATATTTTTAATGAGGACACTTTCATTTTCGGAACCGGTTTTGAAACTGAAAGCATCCTCATAAAAAAATTTTTAATCAAAATCGAACAAGTAAAAAACGGCCTGCATACAGATCGTTCTCAGCTATCCAATGCAAAAAAAATCATTTAAAAATATTGAAATGCAACTGAGATATCGTTATAAATTTCTTCCATAGGATTAGCATTAGCGAACGGGTCTTTTCATTTGACTGAAGTAGCCTCTTAAATATACAACTTGTAAACAATGGTAAAATATTATTTTTTTTTCCCCAAAATCTATTATGGTTGTTTGGCGTGTTGCTGTTTAATACAAATTCATGACCTTTTTTGTAAATAATTATTAATCGAATTTAGTTCAAAGACCATTTTCTATTTTGTAAAATGGCGTATGAAATATTTTCTGAGAATTTCAGCACTATTAGAGACATAAAAATGTGTATAGAAAGTCTGGAAATATTTTACTCTGGCATAAATTTGATAAGGAAAAAAAAGTATGAAAGAAATTAAGAATTTATTGTGTTGTTGTATAAACTATAAACGAATCCGATCCAATCTGCTTATTTTCTGATTCATTTTAAAATTTATTTTTGCTCTCAAACGCATCAAACTTGGAAATTCTCTTATTTAGAAACTATTTAATGTGCGGTGCTCCTTAATTTTTTGATAAATGCAGAAAATACTGTGAAAAACGCTGTCAAAGTTGGCGTTTTGAACCGAATTTTCCGAAGCGGGCGATCTGGGAATGAAAAAAATGGTCATACTGAGAAAATAATTGTTTAAAAATCAAGTTCTAATTAATTGAGCTGAAAATGAAATCACACGGCATGTTAAACATGTCTTCAGAAATCACCCCAGCAAGTTTCATGTTTTTACTTTTAAAAATGAGTCTGAAAAGGTCTCAGAAAATTTCGAGCTGTTGAGGGTGGAAAAATATTTTTTCGAATACACCCTTAAGACCTGAATTAAAGTAAAAAGGAAAAAAAAAACGTATAGATAAGAAACTCACAGAAGTTGCTCTACGTCTACCGTGTCAATGATGTAGCATAATTCAAAATTATGGGAGGGTCTCATGCAGCCATTTTCAAACAAATTGAATAATTAGGATTATCAATAATTAATAATTTATCTGTAACACATTTAATCGTTGTAACTAATAATGCAATTATCGCGAAATCAATATTTTAGATAAAAGATTTAACGTACTGAATTCCAGAGAAATACGATTATCAAATTAGTGATACATCGGAAGATTTAGAGTGTAGCAGCTCTCATAACATGTTAGTGAAGTAGATTTTTTAATTACATTATATTAACGTCATCGGTATAAATACTAGTCTTACCCTTTCCTGTCTGCATTCAAAACACTCATGTGCGTTGGCATTCACTATTACTATTATTGAGTCGCACTTAAATTGCAAATTCTTTCGTAATATCCTTTATCTTTACCTGTATTTTTAAATACGAAGACTATAATTCATAAACAAATAACGTTTTACTAACTCTTCTTCTTCTTTTTTTTCGAAAATCTTCTAACGATCTCGTAAGAGTTTTTTCTTTTCTTTTTTTTTTTTTTTTGTCTGAACGAATTACATAGGATTGAAGTATATATTTTAATTACATTTTAATAATTTTATTATTATTATAAACTAGCCGCCCTTGGCGACCAGTTTGGTCTCCCTTAAATGTATGCTAAGCATTGCATCAGGTTACTTTTATACATAATTTAATTTACTTGCTCAATCCTTCGCCAAATCCGGAGATTCTGATACAGAAATCGTGGACTTTGTATTTTTATGTTAGCCGGACGCATGTGATAAATCGCCGAACATTATTCCCGTCGTATTTTTTCGTATTTTCATTAATTTCATTTAAAATATAGTACTTTCACTTATTTTATTTAAAATGCATAACTTCAATTTAAAACAGAAATATTTAAAATGTATGTCTCAATTGTTGCTTTAAAAAAAGGAAAAGAAAAGAAAAAAGAAAAGTAATAAATAATACCATAAACCATTCCATTTAATTTCAATTTCAAAGCTTTGTTTTAATTTACCACGCGAAAAATTGTTTATGACAGTCGCAAGATATGGACTGTTTGTTATAATACTGATGACATGATGGTGATGGAACAATATTTGGCGATTTATCACCTGCGTCCGGCTAACATTAAATTACCAAGTTGGCCGCCTGGCATACAAAAAGCGAAGCGGTCAACCCGGATCTATTGATGACAGTCACATGACTTAGGCTTTTATTATATAGATGCTATGCTATATTTGCGTATGTCTGCAATGGAAACATTGCTGTATATTGGTATTCACTATTATTTAAATTTCATATTCTTTCATGATGTGATTTATCTTTACCTTTTGTTAATCCATCAACAAATAACGTTCTACTAAAATATCTGCAACTCGTATGAAATACAAATGAAATCAATGTTGTATCTCTCGTATGAACTTTTTATTATGAATAAATTAGGCATTAGTGAAGTAGATTGTTTATTTACTGTTAATAATATTAATTATTAAATTATTTAGTGTTGTTACAAATGTATTCTAGTCTGAACGTTGACCTTTTCCTGTCTGCAATGAAAAAAATCCTGCGCGTTGGTATTCACCATTATTACTTTGTTATTGAAACGCATTTCAATTTCAAACTCGTTTTTTTTTTAACGTATTTCTGTACTTTTGTTTTAAATACGAGGACTAGCCCATAAACAAATGTTTTGTAGCTGAATTTTAATCTTTAGAAATATTGTTCCGCTAAATAAATATTGAAATAAAAGCAATTCCAGAGTTACGCTTTCATAACACCAAGTTTTGTTTTAAAATATTACAATGGTAAGAGATAATTTAGAGCTACGTGCATATTTTAAAACAACATTTGCTAATAAAATAAAGAGAACATTAACGAATAGATTTGTCTCATTTTAATTGCTTTTCATTTAAAATCACCCTACGTTAATTTATCATTCAAGAATGGAGACAGGCTTTTTTTCATTGGAAATTTTCTCTCTCTGTCTTCGAACAAATTTTGTGTCGCTTTTAAAAGGTACATATAAATGAGTATTGTTAGATAGATTCAAATATGAATTCTTTTTATTTGTTTAATTCATTAAATATATTAAAATAGTTTTCTATTTAATTTTTGACTTTAGTAAATAAAATATACCAAAACCCGATTTTTTTTTCATGTTATTAAACAGGCTGAATGTAATAATGTTCTGTTGATTTAATATTTAAATTTATAGCGTCGTTTGAAATTATTTCACATTAAAGAGTTATTTCCTACTTTAAGTTTTTTGTTTAATGCGGTTTATTTCAGCGTATGATATATTTTTATGTCTCCTTTTTAGAAAAAATGTATTTAAAGTAAATATAGTACTTTTTAATCATAACATAAATATTAAACGCTACAGTATTTTTTAACAAATACTTTAATTGTAATTTTTATGTTGAAATTTGTGGATTCGTTATACTTTAGATTGTATTATACAACAAAATATTAAAAGGACACTTTTATTAAATTAAATGATTCATCAAAATTTAATTTAGATAAAATAAAATACATTTGGAATTTTTTATAAAGCAAAATATAAACAAGAAAGAAAGGACATCAAACGTCAAGAATAGATTATGAAAGACTTTCCAACATATCCAGAATACTTTAACAAAACTTCGTTGTTTAATAAGGTTAATAAGATTACCTAAGTAAACATTTTAGGAACGCAAATCACATTTGAAAACCAGATTTCCGCATTTACCGTCGATAGCCGGAAAAAAAAAAAATACTCTCCAATTCTTTTATGCAGCCCTGTATTTGATCTATAGATTTGTATTTATTCCACAAATCTATGTGTTTGTATTTATTGTACAAATCTATGTAGTATTTATTCTACAAATTATGCTAAAATTTAGTTTAGTACGGAAACGTATATGTTTAAGGTGATCGATAGGTGGAAATACATTTGAATTCTTTTGTACACAGAGCCTGATTAACTCTATGTTGGACCCGGGGCACACAGCCAAATCTGGCCCCTTTTCTCAAACGAATCCATGCATTATAATTTGGACAAACAGTTTTATGTGCAGTTTACAACTTAAACCGTAACTTTACGAAAAAACATATTATAGATACCTGTAAAAATGCATTAAAAAATGCAGGAAGGTAGAAGGTAAAATCTTCTGCACTATAATGTTTTTTATAGTGAGTAAACACTAAATCTATAAGATTGAATAAAACATGTTAGGTGTAATATCCATTCTTCTTGGATTTTCGAAGTTTACACTGCAGTTCGCTGTCGTTAGTGAAAAAAATACTAAGATAGTTTAGTTTACACGAATGGGAAAAATACATTTTTTCTGTGAATTAACTACAAACGAAAGTTTTTATTTTCAGAGAGGGCACAAAATGCATTTTGTGAAATTGTGAACCAGGGGCACGTGCCCCATGCGCCTCTGTGATAATCGGGCTCTGTTTGTGCAGCTCTGTATAATTACCTACCGAATTTTATATATGCCACATATTAAATTAAAAATATCAGTCTAAAACCCGCTTAAAACTACTGAAATCAATCACACTTGAAGAAAATACAGACCATCCCATGTCACGTGTGGGTCAGCTTTTCTAACATATTACTGCAGTTTTAACAATATTATCATATCCTCAAATTAGAAAAACTATCCCAATATGAAAAACTAGGTTTTTTTTTGTTTTTGTTATTTTTAATGTATAGTTTATATTTTAACAACTTGTAAGTTAATAAATAGATATAGGTGCTTATGTAAGTGCCATGCGCAGGACATTTTGTCAGTTTTTCGTGGAATGGCCCATATATATATATTGTTCATTATCATAAGACGAAAAAAAAAATTCAGAATAATATAAAAAAAATAAGTAGATTCGTTCGAGGCTTTAGCGCTCAATCATTGAGTTTAGATTTTCATGCATTTTTCATTAATTTATAATTAAATACAATTTTTTTGATGAAACAAATTGTTTTAACAAAATATGAATGTACTATGTTCAAAAACCTTTCGTATGTCCGTTCGAATGCCTTCCTCATGCATCGTTGTGCGTTTTGTATGTGTATAGAAAAGGGGATGTTGACATCATAAGTAATATGTAAGATGGTACTTAAGGGTGTTCTCAAATCCAAAAGGACAACTTTCTGACATAAGTTTTAATTTATTTTTGTTCGAAAATGCATGAAACTAGCGGGTGTTGTTGTTCAGAAACTATGTCATCGAGCTGTTTTTTCCATTTTTTTGCAAACGCTATAGATTTTTCAGAAAAGAGTGTCAAAGTAGGCGTTTTGAAGCGAATTTCCGCGCTAAGGAAGAAAAAGCACTCAAGAGCGGGCGAAAAACGTGTTTGTCACGTGATCCAAAAACGCTTCTAACTCAGTAGGTATTGGATGGATCAAAAACTGGGAAAAACAGTTTCAATTCTAAATCGCTTCCATGGCCAGGCTTTCCAATTTTATATCTTTCCGTTAAAAAAATGAATTTGTAAATTTGTAAAAACCTTTTGCGCTTGTTGAGCAGAGCAGTGCAAAAAGTGCTTCCCAGCCATATAAATGCTCTTAATTTTGTTACATTTTTATTTATTTTTATTTTTATTAGAAGATCTAAACATAGTTTATTAGGGGCAGAAAGTAAAATTTAAAAATAAATAAATTTAGTATTTAAAAATATAATATATATCATGCAAACATCATTCCCTCACCTTTCCCCCACCTGTACTACCATATTTTATTGCCTATTTCTTTCCATCCAGAAATAAAAATAATTAAAAATACCCTAAGCAAAATAAAGTTCTTATTTGATACATTACAAAAAATAATAAAAATATTAATTTTTAGTATTATTATATAGTCTACTCAATCAATTATATGTTTCCCCATGTTAGACCATCATTCCCTCACACATTGCTATTATCTCAAATATCTACCACTAATGAGCAATAGCAGTCTAGCATACTGCACAGAGAAGAAGCTATTTTGAGCACTTGTCAGTCCAGCAACATAAATTGGTGGTGTAAGATTTTGTTAATTTTACAGAATATTTTTTTAGTCAGTATATCCGGAAGCGTTTTTATTAGCAGTCATTCCCTCACACAGAATATTAATTTTTTTGTAAATATCAAAAATTTTAATTTTATCATACATTATATATTAAGTGTTTCTCTAAAGGAAACAGTTTGGATTTCTTCATAATTTTGCATTTTTCCCCTACAACTAGTAAAAATGTCTTATTTCATCATTCCCTCACTTGTCATTCCCTCACATTTTTTATTTTATTTTTTCCACAAATTTTTATTTTATTTTATTTTTTTGTTAAGTCAAATTTTTAAAACAATTTCTGTTGCTATTAAAATCTTCAATAATTGACTGATTTCTTACCATTTATCTAATTTTTATGAAAATTTACATATGCATCATTCAAGTCAGACTGCTGGCCAAATTTGCAAGTATTGTAGAGAACAACCCACATATTGGTTAAATTCATTGTTCCGATGTCAAATAGGGGCAGAAAATTCTATTCAATGGCACTTCATTCATTTAGAGGTCTGCACGGTCCGGAATTTCCAGTCCCGGACCCGAAAGAAAGCTATCTTGGTATGGTCTGGCCCGGCCCATTTCAAAAACTAAACGTTCAGCCCAGTCCGTACAAAAATCAATGAAATCAGGCCCAACTCAATTTCCGCAGGAAATACCGATTTTTCTGAACTTTCAGTTAAGCTTTTTTTTTCTAGACTATAGTAAACATATTTTTGGGGAAAATTAACATTATAGATTACTGTATGTTTATTACTGATCGTAGGCTATAGAATGTAGAATAGCATCAGTGCCGGTTCGCTAGTGTTGACTCTAAGCCGCTTTAGCAGGGCGCAGCGCCCGGCGGCCCTTTTGATTTCTTTTTTGCGCCCAGCGGCCCTTTTGATTTCTTTTTTGCGGCCGGCGGCCCTTTTAAGCCCTTCCGATGCGCCCGGAATCCCCTTTTAACACTTCCTATTATCTCCGTGGTAATTCAATTGATCCCGGGAAAATATCGCAAATTCTAGGGACTCTAAACAAACCAGTTCAAAATATTTTTTGTGAACAAGGTACAAGTGCGCCCTTTTTTTAGAATAGTGTTCTCTTTTTGAAAAAAAATGTATCCTTTTTTAGAATAGTGTTTGTTCCCTTTTTGAAAAATGTACCCTTTTTTTAGAATAGTGTCCCTTTTTTTCTAGAGTCAACACTACGATTTGCAATGTAGACCCAGTATGTAGAAAGAAACTCTAAACCTGATCCTGGACCGGTCTGCTGAAATAATTAAGCCCTGGTTCAGACTGGATGCAAGTGCCAATACCAAACTCTACGCTGGACTTGTTATGTTAATTATATGAATGTTGTCAACTAAGTGCTCGTGCAGCATATTTATACTTAACCTGACCTCAATTCACGTCCATTGAAAACTGTTCATATTTTATTGGCTTAAGGGTGTATTCGAAAAAATATTTTTCGACGAAAAAATATTTTTCAACGAAGTTATTCGAGATATCTTTATAAATTTCTTCCATAGGATTAGCATTAGCGAATGTGTCTTTTCATTTGACTGAAGTAGCCTCTTAAGGGTGTATTCGAAAAAATATTTTTCCATCCTCAACAGCTCGAAATTTTCTGAGATATTTTCAGACGCATCTTTAAAAGTAAAAACATGAAACTTGCTGGGGTGATTTCTGAAGACATGTTTAGCATGCCGTGTGATATCATTTTGAGCTCAATTAATTAGAATTTGATTTTTAAACAATTATTTTCTCCGTATGACCATTTTTTTTCATTCCCAGATCGCCCGCTTCGGAAAGTTCGGTTCAAAACGCCAACTTTGACAGCGTTTTTCACAGTATTTTCTGCATTTATCAAAAAATTAAGAAGCACCGCACATTATATAGTTTCTAAATAAGAGAATTTCCAAGTTTGATGCGTTTGGGAGCAAAAATGAATTTTAAAATTAATCAGAAAATAAGCAGTTTGGATCGGAATACACCCTTAATTTAATCCTTTTAAAATTTATATCGGGCCGAATTTTTTTATCGTTTCGGCCCGGCCCGTTACAAAAATTGTCTTTAATCCGTCGGCCCGGCCCGTTCGTAATTTTCTCTTCATTTTGCCGGTTACAGGCATCGGATCAAGCCCGGGCCTGTGCAGAGCTCTAATCGTTATACGATAAAAAGAAAAGTTGACAATGGAAGTAATATATATGATAGGATTTGCATAATTATTTTTCACCAGTTACTCATTTTTTATTTTCACCCGTTTCCCTACTTTTAAGATAAATTAACATTTTCTTCTAAAAACCAGATTAGAGAATATGCAAGAAAGGGAAAAGAACATATATGGTTTCTCATGGCTGTGTGGTGTGGAACTTACAGAACAATTGTAAACAGTTGGCAAATCTTGAAAAAATACATACAATTTTCACGAACTTCCTGGAAATTCGTCGTTTTGGCTAACTGTGCGGCGAGCCACAAAACACTGTGCGCCATGAGAGGCCCTCAAGTGTGCCATGGAAATATTCAACGAAGTTATTTCCATGAACTAATAAAAGTTCTTTAAAACGCAACATTCTAAATTCTGCATTTTACTAGTAATGAGATTTTGTGTCATAAAGTTATATTTTCTACGAAATTCCTAATTTCTTCCAGAGTTTGAGTATTCTTCATAAGAGATGTCAATGAATTGCTTAAAAATAATTTTAAAAAGTATATTATAATCTATTGGTTTTCCCTCAATAGCAAATTTACAATTATTACAAAAATTAACCGTGCATATCTTTTTATTTAGGAGAAATAAGCTTTTATGCAACAAATGATGTTCAAAACTAAAATAAATTTTGGCTAGGTTGGCGGAAGAAGATTTTCTATTATAGTATGCCAAACCTACCTTGTCAGAAAGATATATTTTTTTTACTTCTTATTACAAACTATAACACATTTACTTTGTTTATCTATAACGTTTGTGTTTAATGAATTAAAAAAGACATACATTTCTTTCATAGTTTTTTCATTATAAGTTATCCTCATTATAAGTCTAGTGTGTCGCAAGATTTTTTTTTTTTTTTTTTTTTTTTTTTTTTGTGTGTGTGTGTGTGAAATTTTCATATATAGACAAACGCACGAATGCCGTTCACACAAAGTATATAGACTTGCCAGAAAGTTTTTGAGGATTAAATAAAATTAATCTTTGTTTTTTTTAAATTATTATTATTAATTTAATTTACTGGTACGAATTCCAAAAATATTACTAGTTAAGCATGATATCAACACACACACACATACATATATATAACTGATAAATATTTTTCTTGAAGAGATCACATTACTAAGGAATTTGTTATTTCTCTATCAGCGCTTACAAGATGATTTTAAAACTAATGTCTTCTGTTAATGCGTTTGTTGGACCTTTTATTCAATGAGTAATTCTCTAATTCATTACAAACGACACAGTAAGATTATGAAATAAATTTATTCATGTTTGAGAAATATGTAGACATTTTGTATGTGCATTGTGTTTTGAAGAAAACTTTTGGGCAAATACTTGTATATTTGCAGGCAGTTTTAAATTTTAATTCTAATATGCATATTGTGTAGGTTTCTAAACATTGCAATTATTTATTGCACATCAGAGTAAATCACTCACTCCTTTTTTTTTCTTGGGGGGGGGGGGACATTATTTTGTAGCAAAGAAAGTTAAAATATAAGTACTTTTTTAAAAAGAATTATTTTTTCCTAAAAACTTTTAATTTTGATTGATGATATTTTTAAATGAATTTCTACTCAATCTTTCATTTTAGATATTTTCAACTAACATGCCTTACTTGTTTCTCTGTACTTTAAACAAATATATATATTAAATGAAGGATAAAGGATTATTACTCTGTACTTTAAACAAATATATATATATTAAATGAAGGATAAATTAAATTGGAGGTTACTAACCATGTATTATTATAACTATGAAATGCAAATATGCTGTTGCGTTAAATTACTTGCCTCAAATAGAACAGAAATGCAAAGAAGATTAATCATTAAATATATTTCTTCCATAAACTTGATTCATTTTAATAATAATAAAAAAAAAATAATAACGAAAGCTTTTTTTCCTCATTAATAAAATGTATTTCGTACTTAAGTTTCTAATAATTGCATTATAGAATAACATAATGCGTATACAAAACATGGTATATTTAGGAAAATGCATAAGGTTAGAAAAATGTAAAAATCAATGCGTATAACACTTTCCCTTTTCTTTTCTTTTAAATCTTATAAATATTATCACATTCATTATATCAATTCTTCACAAAGCTAATCAAAAGTTAGAATAATATTAGAACAAATGCCTATTAAAAATTATTGCAAAACTGTAATCGTATTAAATAAAATAAATTTATTCATTCTGAACTCATCGGCACTTGCAAGGCTAAACGTGAGCACGCTTTGTTTCTACCTAGTTATTAGAGTGCAGGTTTATTGAACCAAGTCAGATTCCACTTTATGGATCACTGCTGCCATCTGTCGACAATATTATTAACTACTTTTAATAACTTGGGTTGTGGACGACTACGTGTAGTATTCCGTTGTAAACATGTATGCACAGAGGGAGGTGCCAGTAAAAATTATCGGAGCACGATTTATGTCATGGTTTATTAAATAAAACAGAAAAAAAAGTAGACTCGTTCTTTAAAATAAAAATAAAAATTTTTTAAAGTTAAAATAACTAACAAATAATAAAATTAAAAGTCAGAATTTGCCAGAACATCTTTACGACCTAGCCAGGAGATCCCGGTCTCAGGCTTGTACGTGTATAAAATATTTTACTGTTTAACGTTTTACCGAAACAGTAGTTTTTATTTCCAAACTGCTTATTTTCTGATTCATTTTAAAATTCATTTTTGCTCTCAAACGCATCAAACTTGGAAAATCTCTTATTTAGAAACTATATAATGTGCGGTGCTTCTTAATTTTTTGATAAATGCAGAAAATACTGTAAAAAAAGCTGTCAAAGTTGGCGTTTTGAACCGAATTTTCCGAAGCGGGCGATCTGGGAATGAAAAAAATGGTCATACTGAGAAAATAATTGTTTAAAAATCAAATTCTAATTAATTGAGCTGAAAATGAAATCACACGGCATGTTAAACATGTCTTCAGAAATCCCCCCAGCAAGTTTCATGTTTTTACTTTTAAAAATGAGTCTGAAAATGTCTCAGAAAATTTCGAGCTGTTGAGGGTGGGAAAATAAATTATGTTTAAAATTTTCGATGAAGTTGTTCGAAACTTTAAAGAAATATTTTTAATATTTATTACTTTTAACTTTTAAGGGGACCGTTGATCAAAAATCAACCCAAAAGTCAAAATTTCTTTTTGTGTTTATTATTATTCTCTGCTTTGTACTAAGTCATTAGTGAAAAACCGCATGCAGATGCGATGATTTTTCGCAGAGTTACGAGTGTTTTAATTTTGTATAGAAAAAGTTTTTTGGCCCTTTTATATTTAGAATTGTGTTTAAAATTTTAGATGAAGTTGTTCGAAACTTTAAAGAAATATTTTTAATATTTATTACTTTTAACTTTTAAGGGGACCGTTGAGCAAAAATCAACCCAAAAGTCAAAATTTCTTTTTGTGTTTATTATTATTCTCCGCTTTGTACTAAGTCATTAGTGAAAAACCGCATGCAGATGCGATGATTTTTCGAAGAGTTACAAGTGTTTTAATTTTGTACAGAAACAGTTTTTTGGTCCTTTTATATACTTTAAATCTGTTTTTCTCAAAACTGATTTTTCAACGTATATAAATTTTTGAAATGCTCCATGAATCAGAATTTTTTATCAAAATTCATGAAATTGATAGGGAAGAATCCTGATATTGCGTAAGCAATATCAGGATTCTTCCTGATTACAAAGAATTTAAGAATTACAAAGAATCCTAATTTATTTTTACGCTTAATTTCAAGTCGAAATACTGAATAGTTTTTTTGTAAAGTGTACGACAAAATGTAATTTGTGTAGCCTAGTAGAGTATTCGCTTCGCTCATCCTAATTATTAAAGTATCGTTAACAATCATAATCCTTTTTTCCCCTTGAAGTATTTTGCAAATGTGACATTACATTTTCACAAACTATTAGCATTGATTATATATTTTAGAAGGTTTTCATACGCGAAAACTTTCTAAAATATATAAATGAAATTAAAGTGAATATACTGTATTAAGTATTAGTTATTAAAATAACAACATAATTTAAATGAGGTAGCAGTGATGTAAGGTACGTTACATATATACTTTATTTACAAAATAATAAACAGGGATGTAACGCAAATCAAAACACACCGAGAACATGGTCACATATTATATGAAAACTATAGATCGTATCCATGGCTGGCATAGGAATACCTATTAGTACATTTTGGTGCTGTTATCTACAGACTTTACACTAAAGAAAAAGTCCTTCCGGCCAGTGCCGGGAGTAAGAGGTAGCTTTCATATTCCTTATTTTTAAAAAGCCAGCTTAGGGGCTGTGCATATATAACGTTATCAATTTTTTGGAAATTTTGGACACCCCCCCCCCCCCCCCGGTAATGATATCGTTATCAATGTATAAAAATTCTTTATATTTTTGCATTTTGTTTTCTTTTGTTTGCAGTGATATACTACACATATATGGTTAAATTGTTTTTCGCATACTTTATTGATTCAAATGAAGAGAAGTCAATAAAATGTCCCTTTATATATGAAATAACTTTATATCAAATAACACTTAACAGAAATAGTTACTATTTAAAAGTATTCAATGATGTCTTTTTTTTTTTTTTTTTTTTTTTTTTTTACACAATGCATTCAACGTAATAATGTCTTCTTGCAACTTTCCCGCAGGAGAAGGGGCAGACAGAAATTTTTATCAACAAAACAGGTGGAAAAAATTCTTTCTATTTTATTTAGTAGTAAACACAAGTACTAATTCAAACATACTTCGCATACGGTTTATCGAACGGCAGATTATATATTCATGCAGAAGAATAGGAATTCCAAAGGTTGGAGTTTTCCATATTTTGGAATTAAATATTTCTATATTCATTTAATGACTTTAGTAATTATTTTGTATTTTCATAAAACTAGATAATAGGCTAAAAAAGATAAATGTAACATGCGTTTATGACAATTGTAAAAGATAATCGTAATGAACATACTATTTTGATGTAAAGACCAAGTTACAAATAAAAAGAGAAAATTTTGATTGGATCAGAAATGATAACGATATCAAAAGTCGACCCCCCCCCCTCCCCTAGAGATATCTTACGATATCATGCGCCAGACCCCCCCTCCCCCCTAAAATGATAACGTTATATATGCATAGCCCCTTATGTTATTCAAACACACAAAGCTCAATTTAGTGGAAACCGATTATAGGAGATTCAGTACTAATTTTTATTAATACTAAATCATTATGAATGATAATTTCGCGAAATTAGTCAGCTTTATCCAAGCTGCTTTTATTTAAAGTAACTTACATTTGGGGTTGCCAAATTCGGCGATATCTTGAAGTGCCTGAACTTTTAAGACAACATGGTGGATGAGGCTAATCAGTGAACTTGGTCGAGACCTTAGTAATTCCTGTGCACATGCTCTCACTCAGATCGGAATCGGTTGATATATACGAGTGCTGTCGCAGGCAAAATATCAGATTTTTCAAAATGTCACCAGCATTAGAAATTCAAACTGCTACATCTGAGCCATTTTTTAAGATAAAGACAAAACAAAAAATGCTCCGGAATCCTTATATCAAGGTCAAATACTTAAAAAAGAAACCTTTTTCAATTTCTAATTTTTGTGCACCTTACTTTAAATATAATTTTTTTTTTATTTACTGGCCGCCATTTTGAAACGAGATGGCTGATAAAGCTAGCCAGCGAACTTGGACAAGACATTTGCTATATACTATCCACATGCCTTCTTACATCGAAATAGGTTAATAAATACGTGTGTTATAGCGTGACATATCAGATCGATTCAAAATGTCAGCCATGCTAGAAATTCAAAGTGCTATTATAACTCAACCATTTTTTAAGATATAGACGAAACAAAAACTGCTCCGGAATCTTTGTATTAAGGTCAAACACATAAGAAAAATCTTTTTCATTTTCCAATTTTTTGATACCTCATTTTAAATTTTAAATTAAAAAAAATTAAATGTTTCCATTTGAAACAAGATGGCGAATGAAGCTGGCCAACGATCTCGGTCAAGGCATTGGTATGTACTATTTACACATCAAGTTACACCCAAATCGGTTCATAAATACGCCTGTTATCGCCTGACAAAAATCAGGTCGTTTCAAAATGTCAGCCACAATAGAAATTCAAAATGCTATAACTCAGCCATTTTTTAAGATATAGACGAAACGAAAAAGGCTCCGAAATCTTTGCATCAAGGTCAAACACATAAGAAAAAAATCTTTTTTCAATTTCTAAATTTTTTGTACATTCTTTTAAATTAAAATTAATTTTTTTTTTAAATGGCTACCATTTTGAAACAAGATGGCCGATGAAGTTGGCCAACATACTCGGTCGAGACATTGGTATGTACTATGTACACACCGAGTTATATCCAAATCCGTACATAAATACGCGTGTTATCGCGTGACAAATATCAGATCGTTTCAAAATGTCAGCAATGATAGAAATTGAAAGGTACTATAATTCAACCATTGTTTAAGATATAGACGAAACAAAAACTGCTCCTGAATCTTTGTATCAAGGTACACATTAAAAAAAAATCTTTTTCATTTTCCAATTTTCTGATACCTCATTTTAAATTTAACATATATATATTTTTTAAATGGCAGCCCTTTTGAAACAAGATGGCGAATGAAGCTGGCTAACGAACTCGGTCGAGATATTGGTATGTACTATGTACACACCAAGTTACATCCAAATTGGTTCATAAATACGCCTGTTATCGCGTGACAAAAATCAGGTGTTTCAAAATGTCAGCCACGCTAGAAATTCAAAGTGCTATAACTCAGCCATTTTTTAAGATATAAACGAAACAAAAACTGCTCCGGAATCTTTGTATCAAGATCAAACACATAAGAAAAAAATATTTTTTAATTTTCAATTTTATGGTACCACATTTCAAATTTTAATTTTTTTTAAATTTAAATGGCCGCCATTTTGGAATAAGATGGCGGATGAAGCTGGCCAACGAACTCGGTCGAGACATTTGTATGTACTATGTATACACCAAGGTATATCCAAATCTTTTCATAAATATGCCTGTTATCGCGTGACAAAAATCAGGTCGCTTCAAAATGTCAGCCACGCTAGAAATTCAAAGTGCTATAACTCAGCCATTTTTAAAGATATAAACGAAACAAAAACTGCTCCGGAATCTTCGTATCAAGGTCAGACACATAAGAAAAAAATATTTTTTAATTTTCAATTTTTTAGTACCACATTTCAAATATTTTTTTTTTTAATTTAAATGACCGCCATTTTGAAACAAGATGGTGGATGAAGCTGGCCAACGAACTCGGTCGAGACATTGGTATGTACTATGTATGCACGAAGTTACATCCAAATCGGTTCATAAATACGAGAGTTACAGTGTGACAAAGATCAGATATACAGTGAAACCTCCCTGTGTGACCAACTCCATTAGGCGACCACCTCCCTGAACGACCATTTTTTCATGGAACGGAATTTATTCCCATAGGCTCAATGCTAATTTTACCTCCATTCAGAGACCATCCCAGTTGAACTCCCTCCATGAGAGACCGATTTCTTTGAAGAAAAGGAAATAAGTTCCGTTTTTTCCTGGTCGCTTGAAGAAGGTTTTATTAAAAAAATAATTCCGGAGATTACATTATTCATCAAACTTCTAAACTAAGTTAAGATTTTTTTTATTATCCCGGTAACTTTTAAGTGTTTAAACCACTTTGTGCCTTTTTAGGCAATGAATTTAACTCTGATTACAAATTAAGAATGACGGTCAATAAACTCCTCTGTCCTGTTCTGTCCGAAAACCCTCAAAGAAATAGATAAAGTAATGAAATCGTCATTATTTGTTCCCGCCCACAAAAAAATGCATTTATTTACTGAACTTCGAAAGGACTTGGAAATAAAAATTATAAAATATAAAACTGTAAAATTAAAGCAAAGCTCAATGTATTCATTTTTAAAACTCTGCAGCAATTAACTTATGTAATTAACTTTTATTTTGATACTTAAATTTTTATATTTTTTCCTAATGGGAAAAATAAATTTTAGCAACATCGTTACTATTTTTCAGCAATTAAAGTCTAGATTTAAACATGACCTCCATTAAGAGACCACCTGTCGAAGCGACCAATTTTTATTGGAACGGTACATGGTCGCTTTAGGGAGTTTTTACTGTATATATGTATATATATATATATATATATATATATATATATATATCAACATTTGAACGGAGGGTGGTTTCGGGGTCTGGGGGGGGGGGGGGTCATGATCGGTGAAAATATACCAAATTTTTTTTGAAATCGCTTTCTTCCGAACGGCTGCAATAGGTAGCTTTTTGTACTGAAAGCTACCTAAAAACATTACAGTAGACGTCAAATTTTAACTGAACAATGTAAAAGCCCACGTCCAATGGCTAACACTTTCTCTTAAGGGTGTATTCGAAAAAATACTTTTCCACCCTCAACAGCTCGAAATTTTCTGAGACATTTTCAGACTCATTTTTAAAAGTAAAAACATGAAACTTGCTGGGGTGATTTCTGAAGACATGTTTAACATGCCGTGTGATTTCATTTTCAGCTCAATTAATTAGAATTTGATTTTTAAACAATTATTTTCTCAGTATGACCCTTTTTTTCATTCCCAGATCGCCCGCTTCGGAAAATTCGGTTCAAAACGCCAACTTTGACAGCGTTTTTCATAGTATTTTCTGCATTTATCAAAAAATTAAGAGCACCGCACATTATATAGTTTCTAAATAAGAGAATTTCCAAGTTTGATGCGTTTGAGAGCAAAAATGAATTTTAAAATGAATCAGAAAATAAGCAGTTTGGATCGGAATACACCCTTAAATGTCCAGTTCTTTTCGATATTTAAAAAAAAAAAAAAAAAACTTTGAGCAATTAAATTTTCTTTGGAAATCTTTATTGATACAGATATTTTATACTTAACCTTGCTGTTCTGTTCCCATTTACTATGCTCAAGTAAAAGTAAAGTACTATTTAATAAAAAGAAAAGTGCCCAGTTAAACTGATGCCATTGAGCTCACAGGCTATTAACACTAATTGTATATTATACTCTTCTTTCAAAGAATAATGCCCTCAAAAAATAAAAGTAAATCGGATAGAAAAACACATTTCTCTAAATAAACGTTAGGAGGTAATATCCCCATTTCGCCCCCTTTATATTTAACAAATGAACCTCCAAATCTAATCAGAGAATCTCTTTAACATAATAAACTGGTATACCAAATTTGAAGCAAATCAGATAATTCTGCAGGAAAAAACTATTTCGCTAAATTAAGGGGATATTAGCTCCCCCATTTCTCCCTTTATGCTCAACCAATGAACCTTCAAATCTAATCAGAAAAGCTCCTTATCAGAATGAACATAGAAAAAAAATTAAACTAAATTTGATAATTCAGCATGAAAACCAACTTATCTAAATTAAGGGGAGGTGACTTCCCCCCTTTATCCTTTTATACTTTACAAATAAACCTCCAAATCAAATGAAGGAAGCGCCATATCGGAATAAACTGGTATATCCAGTTTGAAACAAATCGAATAATTATGCATGAAAACCCCATTTATCTAAATTAAGGGGGGACGGTCTAGCACCCCTTCCCTTTAAATTTAACAAATAAACCTCCCAAATTAATTAAGGCAGCTCCTTAACATAATAAACCGATATACCAAATTTGAAGCAAATCGAATAACTCTGCATGAAAGACCTATTTACCTAAATTAAGAGGGAGGTGTCTAGCCCCCCTTTCCCCATTTTATACTTAACTAATGAACCTCCAAATCTAATCAAGGTAGTTTCTTAATATAATAAACCGGCATACAAAATTTGGAGCAAATCGAATAATTCTGCATAAAAAACCCATTTATCTAATTTAAGGGGGGGGGGGGTCTAAAGCCTCCCTTCCCCCCCTTTATAATTATTAACTAATGAATCTTCAAATCTAATCTTACGATAATAAATCGGTATACCAAATTTGGAGCAAATCGAATAACTCTGCATGAAACCGATTTATCTAAATAAAGGGGGAAAAAAATGGAAAAAACAGCTCGATGACAAAGTTTCTGAACAACAATACCAGCTAGTTTCATGCATTCTCGAACAAAAATAAATTAAAACTTATGTCAGAAAGTTGCCCTTTTGGATTTGAGAACACCATTAACGGACTCAGCGGACGCCTTTATTTAGTGAACTCTTTTTCAAACCCTATCTCCTATATATTTGTGGATTTATATCACTGAACAACGGACACCTCCGAATAGCGGACAAACTCCTCTCACCCAAAGTGTCCGTTATTCAGAGGTTATACTGTATAATCGTCATAACCATAATCTCTCTCCATTCTCTAATTACTTAACAAGTTAAAAAGATATTGAGATATGTGTACTTGTCTCATATTTTTAAATGGTTGTTTAAGGGTGTATTCCGATCCAAACTGCTTATTTTCTGATTCATTTTAAAATTCATTTTTGCTCTCAAACGCATCAAACTTGGAAATTCTCTTATTTAGAAACTATATAATGTGCGGTGCTCCTTAATTTTTTGATAAATGCAGAAAATACTGTAAAAAACGCTGTCAAAATTGGCGTTTTGAACCGAATTTTCCGAAGCGGGCGATCTGGGAATGAAAAAAATGGTCATACTGAGAAAATAATTGTTTAAAAATCAAATTCCAATTAATTGAGCTGAAAATGAAATCACACGGCATGTTAAACATGTCTTCAGAAATCACCCCAGCAAGTTTCATGTTTTTACTTTTAAAAATGAGTCTGAAAATGTCTCAGAAAATTTCGAGCTGTTGAGGGTGGAAAAATATTTTTTCGAATACACCCTTAATGTACTTCCAAAATTTGCAATCTATTAATTCTAGAACTGAAATTGATCATTGGAGTGACTGATAAGCGTTTATAAATTTGTCGCATTGAGATTCTACACTAGTCACGCGAAGGCCCTCGCAAAACCAATGACAGCATTCTTTTCAAATATCTCATTTGCATTTCGATATTTATAACGATTTATTTTCATTGTCGAAGTCTAAAGTCGTACTTTTGTAGTTTTCGATTAAGTTGCATTTTTGTTTTTCCCTAAGGATATTTTCACTTTTGAAAGCGGTTTGGAAAGTAAAGATGTCCCCAGGAAATCAATAATAATAATAATAATAATAATAATTAAAAAAAAAAAAAAAACCCGAAGAGTTACAAATGTACTACGTTAGACTTCGATCTCGGATATTCTATGCACCCCCCCCCCCCCCCCTCAAGAAAAAAATCATCTAAAAATATTTAAAATTCAAACTAGACATTTGAAAAAAGAAAAAGTTGCCTGTCACAAAATTTCAAAGACAATGTTGTTTCCTATAATTTAAAGTAAAAATAAAAATAATAGTAATATTATATATAATTATATAATTAATCCCGATTTCAAAGAACTGTATTTTTTATTGTTTAGTTTACGTAATATTATATTATTAAATCATCGTCAACAATTGTTGGTCATTGTCTTATTTTCTCTTGAAGTATTTTGCATATATGATATTATGTTTTCGTGTAATATCCTTATATTCCTCCTTATTTAAGTTTTAGAATGATTTCATGTACATATAAAAATATTTAAAATAATTAATGAAATTAAATGCACCGCATAATTTCATCTGCACAATCAAAAAACTCCATCCGGGTGCTAAACATCTTCTCTTAAGGCGGTTCTTAAATCCCCTGCTCAACAACGCTAAATTTTCTGACATACTTTTAAACATAAAGGCATAAAATTGGCAGGCCTGACCATTGAAACGATTTCGAATTGAAACTAGTTTTCCATTTTTTTGATAAATAAATTACTTATCGAGTTATAAGCGATTCTGGTCACGTGACGACAAGGTTTTCCCCTTTCTAGTGCTGCCGCGTCGGGAATTTGGCTCAAAACACCAACTTTGACAGTATTTTTTGGAAGATCTTTTGTGTTACATAAGTTCTGCATAACAACAACTGCCAATTTCAAGCGTTTCCGTACAAAAATAAATTAAAAAATGTGCCAGAAAGTAGTCCCTTTGGGTTTCAGAACAATCTTAAGGCAAATCCAATCTGGCTACTTACCAACAAATCTTTTATTTCGTTTTTGTTCACAAATATGTCTAATTGGCATGTGCACTTATCTAGAAACTGTGTAATTGAGCTGGTTTTTCATTTATTTATTTATTGGTAAGGCAGAAGGTTAATGCTGTCAAATTAGGTGTTTTGAACCAAATTTCTGGACAAAGCAGCGCAGGAAAGGCAAAAAAAAAAAAAAAAAACTGCAGTCTTGGTTGAAAAATTGTTTATAACTCAAGATTTAATTCATTTATCGGAAAACGATTAAAATTGTTCAGTTACAAACCATTTCAGTAATCATGTCTGCAAGTATGCGTTTTTGTTTACAAATGAGCCAGAAAATCTATAACAAAGTTTCGCGTTGTTGAACGGGGAAAAAATATTTTTTTTAGATGTCTGTTCCTATTTGTCAGCACCATTATTTTTCAATTTGAACCTTCGCATTATTTAATCGCAAAAATTCTGCCTTTAAATTGGATGTACATTTCTATTCGGAAATAGGGACATTCAAAAGTACGCAAAAAAGGAACCAAAGATAGCACTGCACATATTTTCCACTCCTGTAAATGTTCTCTTCTCAACCACCTCCCCCTCCCTAGCTTTAGAATGACAAATCAAGAGTCCCTGAAAATCTTTATTTCTGCAGGAAATTCTGTACATGTTTTGAAAAAAATATATCACTACATTATCAATTTTTTTGCTATGAAAAAAATAGTAATGTCATCACTCACGATGGGGAGATATTATGTTCTACTACTATAATCCTCCTAACGATCATGTCTCCCCGTTACATAAGAAGGTAATGAGATATTATATGCTGGTCTCATATTTTTAAGTGGTTGTTTAATATACTTCCAAAACTTGCAATCTTAATCTATTACAGAATTTCAGAACTAAAATTAATCACCAGAGTGACATGATACTTAAACGTTTATAAATTCTTTGCATTAAGTGTTACGCTCTTTTCCGTGCATGGACCTAGTATAAGTTAAAAAGATTGCCTGTCAGAAATTTTCAAAGACAATATTGTCTCATTAAAAGAAAAAAAAAAAAAAAAAGAAAAGAAAATCTCTCAGGATAACTGAACCTTGAACGGATGTAAGCGTAAAAACTTAATGCGTTTTCGAAAACAGCACAGCTTTTGTTAACTTACCATTTTTTATTGGTGAGCAGACGAGATGTTTCGTCCATGATGTTAATGGGCATTGAAAGAATTCTCTGTTTTTTTATCCGTTTATCGTTTACGCTTCTTTAAAAATCGAACGTTTGATGCTCTCTGAGTTTGTTTAATGCAATGCTTCCTCTAAGAATTTCAATGGTTTTTAATTACTTGGTGCAGGCATTGTTAGTGTAATTATATGGAGCTGATAAATAATATTTTTTTAAAAGTAATGATTTCTCGCATCATTTTAAACTGTCTTTAACCTCTTCGGTCCCTGGGTCCCCGTACGGGGACCTCTGTTCTTTTCCTTATAAAAACTAAAATGTCCTATTTTTTTTACATTTTCACATCGCTTCTTAAGAGCTGAATGTTTTTGCGTTCAAAGCAAACGAATAAACGGCAGCATCTAAGCTGATTCCCACAAAAAATAAATGTTATTTTCATCTGAGTTTGCAAAATGCTTAAAAATGTCCAAAAGACAGTATGACCAAGAAAGTGAGAAATTTTCATCAGTATTTAACTTAAATCTTTTTCATCAATAAAAAATTTTGAGGATTTGTAGATTATTTACTTGTTTAAAGCTGTTAAATTTGTGATTGCGTTCATTTAGGTTACTGGTTATTAAATTGATGTTTTAAGGGGGTTTGTAGTCTTAGATCCATATATCTGAACCTAAATTACTAAGCGCCTAAAGAATCCATTTCAGAAAAGATATTTTTTTTCTGTCATTTACGATGTCATTTTGTTTGGAAAAAACCAATGAATAAGCATTTGTATTATTATTTTAGCTTCGGAACTGAAGAGGTTAAGGGTGTATTCCGATCCAAACTGCTTATTTTCTGATTCATTTTAAAATTCATTTTTGCTCTCAAACGCATCAAACTTGGAAATTCTCTTATTTAGAAACTATATAATGTGCGGTGCTTCTTAATTTTTTGATAAATGTAGAAAATACTGTGAAAAACGCTGTCAAAGTTGGCGTTTTGAACCGAATTTTCCGAAGCGGGCGATCCTGCGAATGAAAAAAATGGTCATACTGAGAAAATAATTGTTTAAAAATCAAATTCTAATTAATTGAGCTGAAAATGAAATCACACGGCATGTTAAACATGTCTTCAGAAATCACCCCAGCAAGTTTCATGTTTTTACTTTTAAAAATGAGTCTGAAAATGTCTCAGAAAATTTCGAGCTGTTGAGGGTGGAAAAATATTTTTTCCCGATCCAAACTGCTTATTTTCTGATTCATTTTAAAATTCATTTTTGCTCTCAAATGCATCAAACTTGGAAATTCTCTTACTTAGAAACTATATAATGTGCGGTGCTCCTTAATTTTTTGATAAATGCAGAAAATACTGTGAAAAACGCTGTCAAGGTTGGCGTTTTGAACCGAATTATCCGAAGCGAGCGATCTGGGAATGAAAAAAAATGGTCATACTGAGAAAATAATTATTTAAAAATCAAATTCTAATTAATTGAGCTGAAAATGAAATCACACGGCATGTTAAACATGTCTTCAGAAATCACCCCAGCAAGTTTCATGTTTTTACTTTTAAAAATGAGTCTGAAAATGTCTCAGAAAATTTCGAGCTGTTGAGGGTGGAAAAATATTTTTTCGAATACACCCTTAAGTGCTGATAACTATTTTACAGATCACTCCGGGTTGAAATCACTCAAAGACGAACTGCTAAAATTATAATTTTTTTAGTCAAACTGAATACAAACAATAGGTCTTTCTATTTTTAAGAGGGAGAACATTTTGCATACCCAAATCTAAGTATGCGACTTTTTTAATTTTTTATTCAATGTAATTTATTTTAGACGACTGACATTTGAAGAATTTGATTGTTTATGTAGACAAAATTAAATTTGCGTTTTCTTTCTTTGAAAAATTTCGCTTTTAAACTGGTGCGCAAAGAATTGGGGCCACGGGTAAGGTATATTGAGCTAAAAGAATTATTGCTTTTAGGATTGGCACTAAATCATCGCCAAATTTGAAAAATCGGATGAATGCGCAAAATTTTCCGTTTAATACATATAGAATAACAAAACATCTGATGGGAAAAAATCGAAAGTCTGAGAACCAGGCGCAGTCGGGCTTGTTTTCGGCTATCCAGAACCAATTTTGCAGACATCTACGTGCGGTACATTTCCAAGCATCGCGCACAAACATGCGTCTTTCGTTCACACAGAGAAAGAAACAAACATCTTTCTTTTATTAATACGAGGTGGAACCCGTCGAATTTCGACGAAAGAAAATGTTAACAAAGGAACTGCTGCATCAAATTTATAATACATCGACAAAAAATAATTAGAATAAAAAATCCATCTTACACTTGCTAATTTAACTCTCCAAAGACATATTTTAGCCTAAGATTAACAAAATACTTTTTCATAAACTTCAACTGTTAAAATTATTGAAAAATTAAACTTTATTCATATACGTAATCGGTAACATATAATCAAGATAAGTAATTTTGATTAAGTTATTAACTGATGCTTGGTATTACGGAATGAAAAATCCGCAAAAATGATTTCACCTTGACATAATTATAGAATTTTACTACCTTTACATCTAAACCGAATCAAGTCATTTTCCATGTTTCACATCCATATTAACCATTTAAAAACATTTTAACGCGCAATAGGTTATTAATAAATATATTTTCAAGCTTGAAGTCACGTTTGTCAATTATTACCACTTTCCATGTTAAAATTCCCACTCGTGGTTTCAGGTCTTAGTATAATATCTGTACCTGTGCGTAAAAATTCCAGAAATTTATAACCTTTAGACCTATTCAAGGGGAAATATCTCGTTTTATCAAACAAAAGTATCGTTTACTTTTAAATATGACGTCATTTTCAATCACTGAAATATTTTGCCTATTGTCTCAAACTCAATATCAGCGAAATGAAAAAATAGTGAAATATAACAGCATCATCAGGGAAATTGTGTCTTTTTTAAAGCATAACGTCATTTTCTGTTCAAATCTTTAAAAAAGATATTTTTAATTGTAATGGGAAAATGGCATCAGTAAGAATATAATCAATAAAGATAACTAATCCGCTTTTAATAGAAATGAAGTACTTCAGTTGCCACGATTAGAAAATTGGTATTAAAAACTATAAAAAAATTAATATCTCAAAAATAAATTGAGATACAGCTTTCAAACAAATTGCATTTAAAAGTGCATTTTTTTTTTGCATACGACAGTGTAAACATTTAAAATATGGGATGTTTAGAAGTTTAAAAATTTGCATTAGCGAAAATTGCAAAAGCGAAATTTCATTTGAAATTTTAAAGTGTTGCCATTCGGAGAATGACGTATGCGTTACGCACAGATATGTTTGTCCTTTATAATATAGATAGATATAACGTCATTATGTTATTTTCCACATCTTGTTTTCCCCTGTAAATAAATATAATGAGGAAAAATTGCTTATATTTTATCACCAGTAATACTTGCTGGGATTTAGTACATAATTATTATTGAATTATTTTATTAATACTTTTATTTTAATATTCATGCTTGTATACTGCATGGAATTATGAGATATGTATTTTGACACTCATTTTAGAACCTGTTATTGCAGAAAGCTGGAAATATCCTCAATTTCTGCAATGAAACGGTGAAGTTAAACGGATCTGTGCCGATATCAGCGATTGCAGCAATAACTTTCAGCAATACAACACTGACGGGGATAGCTTTGGCAACTACTGGTCAACATACAGTTGGTTTTGTTGGAACAGGAGAAGGTTCAGTGAAAAAGGTATTTCCTTTTAAAGTAACATATATTACTTTATTAAGCCCTTACCTGATAAGGTTTTTATTTGAAAAGAAAAAAATCTTTTAACCCCTTGGGGACGAGTGACCGGTATTCGTGCCGCGTAAGATGTTCAGAATCAGGGATTATTCCCACCAGTAAATTTTTATTGTAAATTTTGCCTTATTTAATCCGAGCATTTTCCCGATTCAATTAGGCAAAAATTTCTGTTTTAAAAAAACGGTGATTAAAGATTAAAATATAAAAATTCTGTAAAAGACGCTCATCCCGAAGGGGTTAATAGTTCGGTGCGTCAACGAGTATAATCGTAAAAAGTTTAAAAAGTAACTCAATGTAACATTTAAGAGCTAAATATAACTTATTCTTATTGAAATAATTAAAGTGTTATTCAAATGTTAATCATCAGTATTTTTAAATTTTTGCAATTTGTAAATTCTTTTTTTATTGAGCTAAAAATAATTTTAAACAAAAGCTACTACAAAATTCATGATTGCGAATTTTCTTTATAACAATTTTAATCTTGATAAGGAACCATAAACTTTTCCCAACTACACCTTTGTTAATCCCTCACGTTCCGTTTTAGAATCTTTTTCCCCCTTGTGTTTTGATTTTGTTTTTGAAGCTTCTGTTTGCGATTTTACTACTGAAATATATCATCAAACCTTATTTATGTTGGAAAATGCCCACAGCAACTATAACATTCTGTTGTTTTGTAGCTTATTCAAAATAACAGTAAAAGTATAATTTCACTGCTCATACAATAGTAATAACACATTTATTAGATGGCAAGGAACATTTTATGCGAATTTTAATTAATATAATACCTAAATTAATATTTAATAGAAAATAATTTTAAAAACTACTTATTTAAGAACGATTTTTCAGCTCAGCCAACTATTGGCGAGCTGAGACGCAAATAGAATGGAATAGGATTCCTGTAAATTCATTATAAATTATATTCTACATCTATATTATTCTATAATAGCGTGCATAAACTTAAATGCAATTGGCGATTTAAACGCTTGCGATTTAAAAGCTACAAAACAAGAGAATGTTATCGTTGCTGTGGACATTTTCCAGGAGCCTCGGTGGCCGAGCGGTTAGGACACCGCGCTGCCAGCCGCCAAGCATTGAGAGCGGCAGAGGTCTGCGAGTTCGACTCTCGCTGGCTCCATTGCACACTCTTTGTGGAGCTCCCGGATGTAATTTCTCTGTGTTGTAAATTTCATTGTGTTATCTCGTCCTTGTATATTGACGATGACTTATAAGCGGACCTAGATGTCAAGCACACAAGTCAGATGTATGTGTAAACAAATAAATAAACAAATAAATAAATACATTTTCCAACATAAATAAGGTTTGATGATACGCCATCTGATGGGGAAAAGATATAACTTCTCACTTCAGGAAAATCCCATGCTAGCACATTCTCGAGCCCATTGCATTACATGTATTTTTTATTTGTTCATACATAATAATTATTTTTTCGTACAATTTCAGATTTCTTGTGACATTAGTGTTATATGACAAGGTAAAAATTATCCGAATATGAATATCTAAAACTTTTAAATGCGTTTATAATAAATAATGACTTCAATAGCCCTTTAGCATTAATTAAAGTATAGCGTCTAGAATATATGTATAGTGTGGAAATCGGCTAACTCAGTAGTAACTTAAAAAAGTGCTAAAATATTGTATCCCTTAAATGTCAAACGATGTTGAAATCCCTAGAGTCCATCACAGCGACATCTGCAGGATATTTTCTAAAACTCCAAGACACCAAGACGCTGTTATAATACAATTTTTACATTGAAATTTGAAAATATAACGCAGATGTCGCTGCGATCGGCTCATTGGATTTCAGCATTATTGCGCATTCAAGGGATACAATGTTTTAGCGCTGTTTGGATTGCAGATTTCCACACAAGTAGTTATTCTAGGCGCTGTAGTTAAAGGAATAATTTTCCTGTACCGACAGTAGCTATTAGCGTCCTCTATAAACCTTTTTAAATCATTTTTTCGAACTTTTAGGCGCTTCGTTCAAATCTAGACCTGGGAGGCTTAACCCGTTTATATCATAAATAGTACATACGTTACGTTAAAATGATCAAGCAAACTGATTATTAATGGATGAATTTAAAATCCCATTTACTATATATACGATATCAAAAGAGTAACTTCCATGGTTCTCTACTCTTTTCGATTTAGTAACGTCGAAGTCGGCGAACTTTAACTGTCAATTGTGGCAATGATTATGATAAGGAGGCCTTGACAAAAGCAATACCATACACTACAAAAGTATCTCATAAAAGTAGTACAGTACAAAGTCTAAAGTCCGGAATCCTCGGGACTTTACCAAGTCCGAACTTTGGGTCATCAAAAATATTACTTTCACTACATAAAAAGGCAAAATATGACGCTTATATATTAAAAATTTCATATAACAACTATTAATACTAAATTAAACAATCATTTTCATTAAATAAATCATAACAAAATAAAAAATAAAACTAAAACATTTATTTAAGGCTGTTTTCAAAACCAAAAAGGCAATTTTATAAGTTTTAATTTATTTTTGTTCAGAGATGCATGAAATTAGCAGGTGTTATTGTTCAGAACTATGTAATCGAACTGTGTTTTCCGTTTTTTTTGCAAACGCAGTAGATTTTTCAGAAAATAGTGTCGAAGTGGGCGTTTTGAACCGAATTCCCGCATGAAAGAAGAATAACCGCACAAGGAAGGCTGGTATCTTTCATATAAAAAAATCAATATAAAAGTCATATAAAAAAGTCAATAGGTAATTTATTAAAAAAAAAAAAGGAAAACACAGTTCGATTCCAATTCGCTTCCATAGTCAAGCCTTCCAATTTTATGATTTTCCGTTAAAAAATGAATTTGTAAATGTGTCAAAACGTTTTGCGCTTGTTGAGCAGAACAGTTGAGAACAGCCTTAAGGGAAAGAACAATTTAAGAGGAAATTGTAACTTTCTGAACTATTGAATATTTTAGTTAGTGTGGGTTGCATTATTAACTTAGGTATACCATTAAGAAGTTTTTCTTTTATTCTGTACATAGACATGAGTTAAGATTCAGTAATAAAGCTTCTTTGCTCTAGACCTTTTTTTGTTTCAACAATTTTGTTTTTTCACTTCTTTCTTGAATACTGTCCCTGGAATATCCGAACTTTGGGTGTCTGAACTTTAGACTTTGTACTGTATGAGAAAAAGAAGAAGAAAAAAAACAATACCAGCTCTCTTTCATCACATCTGCGATCGTTTCAAAAATTGAGTTAGATTAAAGTTTACACATAGTATAAAGCTCCTGATAATCGTGTTATGTTACAGTTCTGACAAATTTGAATCCGAAAATTCATCTTTATTGTTTTATATAACATTGTATGGCTATTTAGAAAGCAGAATAAAGCAGATGTTGATGCACTGGAAGGAAATCTTTAGAGAAAGTAAATTATACATTATTTATGTTTTAAGTAGATATAGTGCATTAAAATTTCCCTCGGTTGTGTGATAATACTGGCTTATGGTGAGATGTCAACGAAGGAAAACAATTCAATCCGATAAAATAAACATTCAGGCAAAATGGAGAAGAAAAAAAAAAAAAACTTTGCAAGTACGAAACTGAGCATTTAAAATATATAACGTTTAAGAATTACAGACTTTCATGGGCACAGATGTCATATATGCCCCACATTGGTACGATTTTTTTCTGACGCCAATGTCATATATGCAACTTAACTGGCGCCAAAGTGTCGTTATTTTACTTGATGTGATAACCCGAATTATGTTGTTTATGCTGTTGATGTTTTCGCCAAATTGGCAACCGAAAAAAAATCGCACCAATATGGGGCGAATATGACCTGTGTGCCCTCTTTTTGTATGTACACATATTTTTGTTTGTTTGACCTTGTTAATTTATATACTTATAACTTTTTGTATTAAATTATTTTAGCTTCTTTTGACGAGAAGTACAGAAGCAGAAGAATTTGAAGATGTAGTTGTAGATGCTGGAAATCCTATATTGGCGGATATATCCCTGGATCCTACCCAACAATTTGTATATGCTGCCTCACCATATAAGGTAGATTAATCATATATTGTATGTTTTGAATGCAATACCATAATTTAACTGAACGTGAAGTGCATTTTAAACTGTATACGAATGTATATATTTAATTTATAAAATTACTAAAAATTTTCACATTCATTTGTAAATTAATAATAGTAATAAAAAAGAGCTGAAATATTTATTTTGAAATAACTTGATTGCAATTTAAATTTTGTTTGTTATTTTGTTTTGTTTAAATTTTCTATAAAAGTATTTGATAATTTTTAAATAAAAACATATTTTTTTTTTAACATTTGAATATTATAAATGTAATTAAAGTATTAATTCATATATATATGTGTAACGAGATGTGGCTCCCGTTGTGGATCCTCCGTCTCAGCGTTGCTAGCATATCTTTGTAGTCGCAGTGAGTGGTATCCGGGAATTAATAGAAGACAGAGAAAATGCGTGTCTGATTAAATGAAGACACAGTTTTTTCGGGGACCTGATTTATTGGTCTTCGTTACATACTTTTGAGAAATCAGGCCCCCTTTGATCTGAGAGCTGCTACTTTACTTCTTTATGGACATCAGGATCGGGAGTTATGTGTATCGCAAAACGATACATGGAGAGCAAAGTGGCATGGACTTAAGGGATTACTTAGATGGTAAAAGCCCCCTCTTGCAGACCGTGCAGTGGTATAAGTATGAGGTATTTTGCATTATTCCTGCTAGGCGTCGTTGAAGTCAAAGGAAGCATCTTTAAAATATAATTGGCCACTAGCTGAATGATTGATTGCCTGGGCCAAAGGCGTTGGCTCAAATCGGCCGATTGGATGCAGCACAACTTTAAAATTGCACTTACCTCAGCAAAAGTATTGTTATGAAATGTGACAAAATGATCTTTGAAAGTTATAAGATGCAATGCGGGAAAACTACTAGGGGCAGTGGCAGTTTCAATCAATTCAGACACAATTACTAAAGCATTTAAAAAGTTTTAATTTTAATTTCTAAATTTAAATTTCTCTTTTTTAAAATGGGGATTTCAAATTTTAAAAGGGACAACAAGGGAATTTTAAAAAGGGGCTTAGCTTCTATTGTTTCATAATTCATAATATATATATATATATGGCCAATTTCATTTGTTTCAATGGTATAATTGTACAGAAAGTTTATATATATAACCATTTATCCAGAAACCAATTAACTGGAAAAACCAGTTATCCAGTTCCAGAATGCTATTTCTAATAGACTGATTTCAGAACCTTTGCAGAAAAAGTGTCATACACTGCCAGTCTGACATATGCATTGCTTGAAACAATTGTATAATTTGATGACAACATTTAATATGTATTTGAAATGGAAACGTATTTAGTTGTATTTTAGATGTTTTAATTTTTATGCAGAGGAAACAGAAGAATTTTTGTTCCCCAAGGATTCTCATAAAATACCTTCTTTCAAACTCTGATTATCTTTTGATCTTTCTTGCATCTGATTTTTAATCCAAGTAATCTAACAATTTAAAATCAGAAATAATGCCACAACCACATATATTCCACAAAACTTATCAAATGGATGTTGCTTTGATGCCCAACCAGTTAATCGGAAAAACACTTATCCGGAATACATCTGACCCCAACCATTCCAGATAAATAGTTCTGTACTGTATTTATTTGCATTGAGAGGCTACTTTACTCACACAAAAAGACCCGCTCGCTAATGTTAATCCGATGAAAGAATTTTTTTAAATATCTCGTTTGCATTTCAATATTTTAAAATTATTAATACAGTAGACGCTCGATTTTACGAACCTCTTTTTTAAGAATTTTTCGTTTTTCCGAACTGATGTCCTGGTCCCGTCCAGCATCACATTGAACTAATGTTATTCCCATTTACGAACTTTTGATTTTACGAACTCATTATATGAGTCCACTCGAGTTCATAAAATTGAGCGCCTACTGTATTATTATTATTATTTTTGCATTGGATAGCTGAAATTGATCTGTATAAAGACTGTTTTGTACTTTTACAATTTTGTTTACATAATTTTTTTTATTAGGGTACTTTCGATTTAGGAACTGGTTTCAAAAGTGAAAATATCTCCATAAAAAAATCCTGCAAACAAAATCGAAAAAATTTAAAAATGGCCTTTTACAGATCGACCTCAGCTGTCCAATTCAAAAATAAAAATATTGAAATCCAGATGAGATATTAAAAAAAAAAAAAAAAATTCCTCTCATAGGATTAACATTAGGGGAGACTTGGGAGAGTTGATCCCTAGGTCTAAAACCAGAGAAAAAATGCAATTAAATTTCTAAAACGGAAACATTAATAAAGTGATTCCTTATCAACAGATCTAGCAACATAATTTCATTCAGTTATTTTCGTTTTTGTTGTAAGAAAGGAATCTCTGTTTTCTTACAATCAAACTTCTTTTTGAGTAGGCAATTTGTTTCATATTTTTTGCTAAATATAACTAAATTACTTAATTTTATTGATATAATATACAAACATTCCTTACTGCTTAAATGCTGTTATTTAAATCCAATACAATTTCTCTATTTTTGATTTAGCATTTATTTTTTCTGCCCCCCAAACATGCACATTAGGGACACTTGATCCCTGTTGTATGAGGAGACTTGATCCTGGGGATCGAGTGTCCCCAAACCAAAGTTAAGGGTGTATTCCGATCAAAACTGCTTATTTTCTGATTCATTTTTAAATTCATTTTTGCTCTCAAACGCATCAAACTGGCAAATTCTCTTATTTAGAAACTACATAATGTGCCGTGCTTGTCGATTTTTTGATAAATGCAGAAAATATTGTACAAAATGCTGTCAAAGTTGGCGTTTTGAACCGAATTTTCCGAAGCGGGCGATCTGGGAATGAAAAAAATGGTCATACTGAGAAAATAATTTTTTTTAAATCAAATTCTAATTAATTGAGCTGATAATTAAATCACACGGCATGTTAAACATGTCTTCAGAAATCACCCCAGCAAGTTTCATGTTTTTGCTTTTAAAAATGAGTCTGAAAATGTCTCAGAAAATTTCGAGCTGTTGGGGGTGGAAAAATATTTTTTCGAATACACCCTTAAGCTAAATTAATGTTAAATTTTATTAACCCCCTACTTCTCATTGTGATACTTAGATATTATCTGTATTAGTTAGAATATGGTTGCCTTGATTTTAGATGGTTGACAAAGGTAGAAAGTTAATATGTGATTGCATATAATGGTTAGCAAGCACATGGTGGATGAATGCACATGTGAGACATACGTCTTAACTTTGCAAAATTTTTACAGCACTTCGTAAAGAAAGATATTATATTTAAAACAGTAAAGTGTTAATCCTAATGAATAATTATGATAACCATATAAGCATTCAGAGTTTGAATTATGCCAAAGAAAAAAGAAAATGGAATAATTTTGTTAAAAATATCACCGCACACTTCTCACAAATTGCAGCTTCTGGATCGTACTGTATATGGACCACTTAAAAGATATTTTAATGTGGCTGCTCAAGACTGAAGGACTAATCATCCTGCTCAAAGGACAACAATTTATCAAATTGCTGAACTGATCAGAATTGCCTATCCTAAAGCCATGGTGACAACTAACATAATAAATGGATTTAAAATCACTGGAATATATCCTTTAAATAGGAATTTCTGAATGTGATTTTGTATCATATTTCGTCTCAAATCAACCATTAATTTCAACTAGCAGTAAAAAAATTACAGACAAACCAAACATAGTGACACCAGAAGACATACAAGCCTACCCTAAAGTTTCATTACCAAAAATGGGAAAATCTAAAGAAATGAAAAAAGGGTCTTCAAAAATTTTGGCAAGCACACCAACTAAAAGACAGAATGAAGAAGAAATACAAGATTCTAAACTGAATAAAAAGCAAAAATCGGGAAAAACTCATTTCATCTCAAGAAAAAATTTAAAAGCACTAAAAATGAAAGACCCGAATCTTTATAAAAGCAGTGATAGTGTTTATGATTCAACCGACCCAGATCCACTTAATGAACATTTTGATGAAGTCATTGAAGATCCAAAAAATTTGTCGATTGATGAAAATGACTTTGTCATTTTGAGGAAAGAAGAGAATTAGTCATTTCGTAGGAAAAATTTAAAAGAAAATTTTATCATGTGAATGTAAAATCAATTTTCTAAGAAAACGAGAATTTAATTTAGACCAATTTATTTATCCAGAAAATGTTGACAATTGTGTTGTGGACAAGGATGACATTGTCAAAAAACTACCCAAGCCAACCATACTTGGTGGAATTCTTCGAATTGCAATAATTTTGATTTTTAAAGCTTTGAAAATGTCTTTTGATCATTAATTGTGTTTTTCTCCCTTTTTACATGTTAGTCAACAATAAATTTGATTTCTACTTTTTAATTTAAATCATTTCAATGCATCTGTTTCAAGGATCAAGTCTCCCTTGCCAAGGGATCAAGTCTTCCTGCAACTGGGAAGACTTGATAATTTTTTTTTTGTTTTTTGGAAAACAATTTATTTTTATTTTTAAAATGTTTTTTTCAAAAATAAAAAAAATACTACAACAAGAAAGACACGTGAGCCTTTAATAATAAATGGAAACATTTTTTTTTTTTCCAAAATAAAAAACTGAAAAAGGGATCAAGTCTCCCCTAGTGAGCGAGAGCTTTTGTGTGAGTGAAGTATCCCCTTAAGAGGCTACTTCAGTCAAATGGAAAGACGCATTCGCTAATGCTAATTCTATGGAAGAAATTTATAAAGATATCTCGGCCGCATTTCAATATTTTTAAATGATTTCTTTTGCATTGTATAGCTGAGATCGATCTGTACAAAGGCCGTTGTTTACTTTTTCGATTTTGTTTACAGGTATTTCTTATGAGGACACTTTCATTTTCGGAACCGGTTTCGAAAGTAAAAGCATCCTCATAAAAAAATATCTGCAATCAAAATCGAAAAAGTAAAAAACGGCCTGCATACTGATCAATCTCAGCTATACAATGCAAAAGAAATTATTTAAAAAATATTGAAATGCGACCGAGATATCTTTATAAATTTCTTCCATAAGATTAGCATTAGCGAATGCGTCTTTCCATTTGACTGAAGTAGCCTCTTAAGCCATAATATGCATTGAGTTGGCTTTTTTTAGTTCCCCTTTTTTATGGTGTTTTTCTTGTAACAATGAAATCTATAACATTACTTTTAAAATTAACTGAACATATTTATGTAATTTGTTTCAATACCTCTTGTAGTTTTTTTTTACATTTTAATGTTTACACTTTTTCCTATAAAGAAATTAATTACAAACTTCATTTTTTTTAAATTTCATTCACTCTTTTTAAACTTCATTTTTTAATCACTGTTTTATAATCTGGTAAATAGATGAATTTTAAATGAAGATATGTAAATTGTTGTTATGTTCACACTACATATTTTAGAATTTTTTTTATCTTGTTTACAAAAATTGAATATTTAAAAGTTTGTGTGTTTATTTTCTTTAAGTAATATTAAGATGCCTTTCTATATCATCATTTTATGATCTGGAAAATAGATGAATCATGAAGTAAACTATTATGTTTACACTGCATAATTCATGACATTTTTTCTTGTTTACAAAAACTGAATGTTTGAAAGTTTTCTTGTTTATCTTCTTTTAAAAAATATTAAAAAGCCTTTTGTCCTCCATCTTTCTTGAACTTGCAAAAATATAAATTAATTTTTGAATAATTAATTTATGGTAACTGAAAGTTTTTTAATAGAGTGAATTATCATATAATGAAAAAAAGTTTATTTGAATGAAATATGCATTTAAATTTCTAGTCAAAAATGCCAAGTTTTAAACATGATGAATTATTGTTTTTATTCCATAAAGAGTTTTACACAAAGTAACGAGCACAAAATAAATTATTATTTATGCAAGTATCGTGAACTGTAAAATAATTAAAATATAGAATTTATAATCCTTGCACTGCTTTCAATTTACTTCTGCTGTACAAGTATATATATATATTTTATAAAAGTTTCTTATTGCCATTGTTTTAAGAGCACTTTTATATTTTTCTTCTTATTTAAATATTTTTTAAGTATAAATTTACATTTCAGATCAGTAAAATTCGCATAGAAGCCTGTCAACAATATAATACCTGTGATAAATGCCTTGAGGCCAGAAATCCATATTGTGGTTGGTGTTCTCTTGAAAGAAGGTAAAGTTAAACAATTTTGTTATATTTTTCTTTATGCAAACAAACCAAGAATGTAACTTTAGATCTTTTATTAAGATTTGTAAAGTTATGGTGATTAGTAATATATTTTTCTTGTTTTAAAAAGGGTATTAATATAAAAAAAAAAAAACAGCCTAAGTGACTTGGATGGCATTTCTTTTAAAGCTCAGATTATTTACTTATGAAAATAAGGATTTTAAAATAAATAAATAAAAATGGAATTTTATATCACTATCCTCCCTATGAGTTATACTATGAGACAACCATGTCCAGACACCGTAGGCTCTAAATATGCTAATTTTCTCTGTTTTAAAAAGATTACATGATTATGAAAGATTGAATGATATTATCACTACCATTTGAGATCTTCTGTAATCGGGTTGCAATTCATTTCCCGTTGACTGGGTGGATTTTTTTAGTCCTATACCATATCCACTGCTGCTGTGATAGCTGACATCTGTTTTTGTGATTAAGTCATATCTATGAAACATTTGGAGATCAGCTTGTACAAAATGATTAAGCAAAAAATGTCACTGTCTTCTGGACTTTTATAATATCTAGAAGAAAGCTTTTCTTTTAGATGCTGTAAGAAAATCAGGAACAGATGTCATAAATTCCCGGGGCCGCCATTTTGGAATTTTTCTTGTCGTAAAACCCCTTTTCCGCCAAGTAGTAAATGTCACCAAGCACCAGTTTATACGCATGTTTGGCTTAAAGAAAATGAAATGTAAATAATAAACAAAATTCGCTAAAGTGGCAGTCAGTAATCGTTGTATGAGCGCTCCGCACTCATTAACCAAAAAAAAAAACATCACTGGATTCAGCAGTTCTCGCAGGGCCGTGCGAAGAGAAAACTGCGCCCGGGGCAGCGTGCCAATTTGGCGCCCCCTCCCCTCCTTCAAAATTGATAAAGAACAGAAACAGAAATAAATTATCATAGCAAACGCGGCAGCGTTAAGCTATAATATGATTAAGAAATAGAAAATGCAAACGACTTTCTTAAATTTCTGGCGAACCAGTTGACATACGACAATGATTTTTCTTTTGAAAGATAGAACTCGACGAGACGAATAAACTGATAGCATTTAAAAAATTACTGTAGCTTTCAGTAGTTTTTTATTTAATCTTAAACGAAAAAATGAAGACACAAAATTCAACAAAGTGTAGCTAACGTTCCAGTGAGTGGATTAACTTCGTTTTTGTTTTATTTTGATCCTCTTGTTAAAACTTAGAATAGGTTTTTTTTTTCATCTTTGTATGTTTGACGGTCGCTGAGAAAATCGAATTTGTCTTTTATAATGTCTCCATAAAATTATAAAAATCTCTCCTTTTCATTTTCTAATTTTCTAATTCAATAATTTCTTTCGTGATGCCACTCCTAAAAAGCAGTACAATAATTAAAAAAAAAGGATAACACGTGTACTTTTGTTTTTATTAGTCAATAAAAATTGAAATTCAACTGACAGATTTTTGTACTTTTGAAACTGACGTCAACCTAAGGAGATAACGCATAATTTTCATAAATATATATATAAACTTTCTTGATTAATATTTTGAACTGCAGTAATAGACATAATGGAGCACAAATGAATTAATAGGAAAAAAACAGGGTAAATCCAAAGCTTCTGTTCAGGAGGTAAATGTAAGTTTTTTTTAATTATCATAAATACTTCACATACTAAGCATACCTTAAAAAAAACCATCCCATCTATTTTAAATAAGGAAGAGATGTTGTATACGCACCAGTGTGCATAACTGGCGCGATAATGTCGTTATTTTGCCTGATACGGAAACTGAGCTATTGTTGTTTATTTATCAATTATTTTTTTATTTACTTTTATTTTATTTTTTAAAATTATATAAATTGTTTTGTTCTATAGTTATTAATTAAACTTTTCTTTATTTATTGTTATTTCCATTTTAAAATAATAGAAAGTAATTTAAAAATATATCTGTAACTGGTATTCGAAAACGCGGTTTTTCGTTAAATTGGCGTCAGAAAAAAACCCCGCGCCAAACCCGTTGTGTATACGATATCTGTGCCTTAAATAATTAGGGTTTCGTTTAACTCTAGGTACTTTTGCTTGAGATATTGTCGAAAAATACAGCAAAAATATAGGGTACTACTTGATTATCCCGTCGACCAATTTCGCCAAACTATTCGCCAAATGATACAAACTGACGTAATTTTTATTTTATATAACGGAAGAATAAATAAATAAGTAAAACATTAATAAAAATACTAATAAAAACTGGTCATATACGCTCCATATTGACGCGATTTTTTCTGACGCCAATTTGACAAAAACATCGTTAATATATCATCTATATCCGGGTTACCATATCAAGTAAAATAACGACACTTTGGCGCCAGTTAAGTACCCGGTGCGTATATGACATTGGCGGCGTCAAAAAAATCGCGCCAATATGCGTATATGACATCTGTGCCAAAACTTGAATTAAAAATCACTTGATGACGTAACAAAAACGTGTATCGTGTTTAATGTCAAGTGAATGTAACATTTACAATGATCCGTTATTGTCATTTAATCTTATAGTTTGGCGATAATTTTTTGGTCGACAGGATAATCAAGTTGTACCAAGTATGGTACAGATGTCATATACGCACTGTTAGGGAAATTTTCCTTATAAAAGGAAAATCCCCACTAAATCTAAGACGATAAAATTAAGCAGCTACGCAGTATGAAGCGTGAAGAGATCTAGATATGCAAATTAAGTAGATGGAGTTAAAAAGTAAAAATGGCTGAAAAGAAAATGCAAGGAATGTGTGTGTGCTCTGAAATTATGGAAAAGTTCAATGAATACAAAGTGGTTAAAAAACAATTAAACTTTATTAAAACGTAACACTTGTAAAAAATAAATGAACTTTAAGTATCACAGTCTATTGGATATTAACAAAACCATATTTCTAAACTTTACAGATTATGTAGATCACCGGAACTCATCGGGTGAAGGTACTAACATTTAAACATCTCTAAAAACTTTTACCAATTAAACAGCTTTTAACAATTTCCAAAATACTTAACTTTACATTTACAAGTTGCTAATACTTTATAATCTCTTAAATTTTAATATAATATAAAACATGAAACGATTAAATGTAAACTTGAAAAAAAGAGATATTATCAAACTACGTTTCATATAAGAACAATAAAGAAGTTAAGTTTATATTGGAAGCAAAGAAAAAAGTAGAAGAGATGCAACTCCAGTCTAACGTCATTAACCATCATGGCCTGCCCCGCTACGTGAATGCCATAAAACTTTTATTAAACAAAACCTGTTGCACAATTGACTTCCGAGGAGACAACTCAGGGACTAATTCTACCTGATAACTCATTCCTCAAAAAAAACACTTTCGTCAATTAACAGCAGCAACTATCACATTCACGGAAACTCAAAAGAATTTTATAAATCTTACTTTAAACCAGGGACAGTAATTCCAGAAAAACAAACCGACCGACCCCGCACATCCATCACGCCGAAAAAGTTCAAACTCCGTCCATTGCCTTTGAAGCAGGTATTACTCCGGCCTTTAAACAAATAGAACTATTATTTTAAAAATGTCGCCTCCATGATGGAACTACTGAGCATGTATGCCCAGCATACAAACTGGTTCTAAAAGAACCACCGTTTTATTATGCTACACCATCACAGCATAAGGCAAGACAAAAAAGAGAAAAAGCCCAGAGCAAACGAAGTCACCAGCTATATATCCTTCGCCTCTTCATTGATATTCTGACGGCAGCCCCGCAGAAACGATCTCTGCTGCATTTCATTCTCAGTGACGTCGTAATGACGGCTGTCTGGACACCTCACGCCATCTGTTGGCAGGTTCGAGTAAAACGCCGATAATACGAATGAAACTAGTAAAAGAAAAGAGATTGCCAGCCGATATGAACAGGAAATGATAAGTAAATAAAAAACGTCTTAAAAGATATTAGCAGGTGATGATTAAAAATAGATAGTGCAGGTCAGAATGAATTAAACTTTAAAAGATTTTGATGTAAAGCCATAAGAAACTAACGAAGTTTTAAAATTTGGGACAACATGGCCCCCCCCTCTTATGGACTTTACACAAAAGAACATCAAATCCCATACTAGGTATGATCCTCAAACTAGCACCAACAAAACTATTACCAGATCTTATACCATAGCAACTGCTGAAACACCAATCAAGAAAGGACGAAGACTGGAGGCAAAAAATAAAACCAACACCCATGAGCTCCAGATTCAGTATTCTTCTAACTGAAAAACAAATATATATGCACATACAGTTCCATACATAACTATATAAAAAAAAACAGACTTATTTAACATGCATATATATATCTTTACTAAAAAAATGACAACTTTGTCAATATATGTTATATGTTCTCAAACAATGTGCCCCTCCATTCAGTCTTTGAATATCGATGTTTATATATTGAAACACTTATAATAATACAAAGATACACTGTCAATAGTAAAAGATAAAAAGAAAAACAGTTTTCATGTGGCATTTACAAAGCTTAACAATAAAGGTCTTATATCATGTACTTTAAACTTTAATACAATTCATTATATAACATCCATTGAATTCATGTTCAACTGAATTATATTATAATCTGAAAAACCTCAACTTTAAACATTTACTTTAACAAAAATAAATTAACTTGCCCACAAGATTAATATGAATCAAGGTTCAACTTCAGGGATCATTTCCACCTGACACTTGATTCCCATATAATCCCAAACATCTCATTAACACTACTTCTGTTTCTAAACAGAGCTTAACAACTATAGAAAAGATACTTGACTAAAACACATTTTAATTTTATACAAAAATAGCGTTCTTAGCCCTTAGTGCTTTAAATATAATATTCTATTATATAACCAAATGCTCCTTATATTATCAATGCTATTTTAGACAATATAAAAGTAGTATAATTACAAAATACTTAAACTGCCAAGGCCTTGGACTTCTTTAGAATAATCGTATTTGTAACCACTACTAATTAAAAGATCCATACATGCACGATTGATCAGAAAATGCAATGCATAGGAAAGGATAACTGCTAAAAATTGAACGAAAACAGTTATCAAACGAGCACAAGCACAAGAAAACATTAAAAACTATGTTTTTATTTTAACAAGCCGTACAGGGTTTCATACTACTTCTTTAAAACTAATTCTATCCCTATGGCTACTGCTAAGAACTTGGAGAGTAACAAAAAAATTTACATTCTAACTCATCCCCCTTTGTAGACAAACGCTTGTAACTTAGGAAAGGAGACATAATTAACTTAACCTACATTTAAGGTTACCCTCTACATCTTTCCTACAAGCCTTACATTTAATTTTACCAGTCTATACCATAATTAACTAGGGTGAGTAACCTCTCTCCATACTTGACATCAAGATCTACTATAACATGGGATCTACAATTTATAAATATAACTAATTTGAATCATGGGACAAGCAAACACGTTGAGATTTCAGAAAGCCCCCCTTTTTTTCTTAAACCCTTTAATTGCAAAAAAAAACACTTAAGTCCCTTTTTTTTTTTTTTAACAATTGGTCAACAATTCTAAATTACTACATTAATTAACCAACCTAATTTTAAAAATTACCTAACCAACATTAAATTACTAAATTACATTACTAAATAACTAACCTAATTTTAAAAATTACCTAACTAACACTAAATTACATTACTAAATAACTAACCTAATTTTAAAAATTACCTAACTAACACTAAATTACTAAATTACATTACTAAATAACTAACCTAATTTAAAAAATTACCTAACTAACACTAAATTACATTACTAGTTATTTACAACAATACTAGTTGACCTACTGCAAAGGGTTTGTACGATAACCTTTTTTTTCTTAGACAAAAATTTAAATTTAACTTTATAAAAAGCCATTAACTATTTCCTTTAAAATACAATTATTCATGCAAAAGGGTAGTTAATCATATATATATATTTAAGCTAAATATGAATGCCCTTTTATGCTCACATGATTATTACAACATAGAAGATTGGCCAATTTCAATTTCTGGTAAACATGCGCCTATTTTTGCATATAGATAAGGAGGAAACATTTGATACCTTACATTTAGTTTCTAAACACCAAGAAGATATAATTCAAATAAAACATTTTTTTTTTTCCTTGCCTTTCCCTTCAAAAAAAACTCCTGTATCAACCCTAAGATTTAATATTTCACTGTAAGACATGACAGATCACACCATCCATTGCCACAGTACATACTCAAAAAGTCCCCCACACTTAAGCATCACAACGAAACATTTATGATTTAACACACAATGAAACTAAAAAATGCCCAAGCAGGGGAGTCTCCAAAGTAGTATATATATCAAGGAAAACGACTCGCAAAGAACGGCAAAGATAGTGGTCCATCATGATCGCTTCGTTCAAAGTTAAGTAACTACAAAAGTTAATAGAAAAGAAACCAAAGGAAAACATTCCCCCCTTAACTTTTACCTTTAAAATTTACCTACTGATGTCTTAAAACTTTAACAGATGTATCCCTGCATTAATTAAAACACACTTGAAGACAAAGTTGAAATACCATTAAATGTATAGAAATGCTAAATTTTTTTTCAAAAACTGCATATAAAAATAATCATGACAAATTCAAATGATCATCTCGCATAACTATCAATGCAAACTAGGTGTATAATATGAATCTTATAAAGATATATAAAAGGGAATAATCATGAACTCCCATTTAACGTCAGCCCAACCTATTAAAAACCTCTCTTTAAATGGCTACAGACATTAAAGATTTCCCCTCGTTAGAAAAATACGCTGCATAATGAAAAATGCAATTATGCATGAAACAAAGTATACGGCTCGATTTCCAATAGCACGGACGGGACAAAAGTGGCAGTTCCAGTAATCATAACGAGGGACTTACTGAAATAAAATAAAAATGCCCGCGAAAGGCCTTCCTGTGGCCAGAACACTCACGAAGGCCACTACCCCCTGCAGACCACTCCTCTGGCTATTTACAATGGCACCTCGCGAGGCGCTTCCTGAGGCTGCTCGGGTCCCGGAGGATGAACCAACGTGAGGTCCGACCACATTCCAGCGGGAATTAAATTGTCCGCGCCATTGGAAATGAGGGTAATAAAACATCACTGTACTTTATACTGAAAAACTCTTATTCTAAAAAAAATGCTAATTAAAAACAGTTCAATTCTACAAATTTAAACACCTATGAAAAAAAAACATTTCATATACTAATACGTAAATACAGATCAGCAATCAACCCGTCCAACAAGATTATCGGAGTTGGAATAAACTCTGCATACCAGTAAAACACAAAGAAAAGATTCTGCAGCTTTTTCTTAAATTTCGTTTAAACTACTATACCAAAACATTTGCTTTTAACATTTAAAATAGAGATTCACCTTACAAGTCTTTATTCTATAACTACCATTAATATAAAGTTAACAGTTAAACAATTTCAATATCCAATAATAACTATATACTTGGTGAACATTACCATAGTAAATTTCTTTAGTGAAGCACAACCAAGTATCACATTTATACTTTATATTACATTTAATAAATTCCCTGAATCTCTAAATTCTTAAGCATACCTATTAAAACGTTTATAGTTTAAACCCCCAAAATATCATTTAATCATAAAATTACACTTAACAGCTGCATTATCCTAATTTTTTTCCCTTCACTCTTTCATTCATGTTTTTAAATGAGCCATGAACGGCCACTGAAAAATCTTATAAACACCGCAATATCCTGAAAGAGAGACACATATAATTTAAAACACAAACAATGATAAGGAGCCAGGAGCAATGCATCTTCTTTATATTGCAGACCACAGTCTTTCTTTGTATGAACTAACACAACAGTTCTTTAATTCAGTGAAGACATATGACGTCGTCCGGTACACTAGGAGCAATCCATCTTCTCAATATTGCAAATCAGTCTATATGAACTAAACAGTTCTTAAATTTAGTGAAAATAAAAGACATCGCCCGGTACGCTCCACTGGTCGCCGTATCAAAACAAACGGTCGCCACGCTCGAAAACACCTCTTAGCGGGTAGACCTCTGACCTTCATTCCAAAAGTTGACATCAGCGAAACATCTAGACGCCAGTTGCAGAATCACGCCAATCATCCTCCGCAGTCCAGCAGGGTGGTCGCATATCAAAAAAAAAAAATCGGCATACGTGATGGACGAGCGGGGGGGAGAAAAAGCAAGAGGGAAAAAACCTGAACCCAAAGCCAGAAATTCTTAATGTTACCCTTACTTCTAAAACAACGCTGGCCCATTCAAAAGATTCACAAAACTTACGGGAATTCAGAACTAACTCTCAACAGCAAAACCAATCCACCGCTTAAAACTTATTCAATGTAACTCTCCCTTTTTTTTTTTTTTCCCCTTTTTTTTTTTTTTTTTTTTACATTTCAACACCAACAAAAACCACATACGTACTCATCAGAAAAACCCACTTAATTACTGCTTAAACAACTTCAAACCAAAATGTCGGCCCCCCCCTCTAGGGTTAACTCAGACTCAAAGATGGGGCGACACTAATACTTCGCAGCACACAACGAAAACAACACTTCAAATTCGTACTAACAATCCTGCATTAATAATTCAAGCAATAAAATATCCTCCTTTATTTAAAAACTATTTTCAAACCATTTACTGAAAGATAACTAATTTACATCCATCATAATACAACACACCGGCCGTGCCAGAGCTTAAACCTAACAAGGCATAATCTACCGATCTCAACCTACTAGTCCCCCATAATCTAATGTTAGGGAAATAGTCTTTAAAAGGTCCCCATAACCTATTGTTAGGGAAATTTTCCTTATAAAAGGAAAATCCCCACTAAATCTAAGACGATAAAATTAAGCAGCTACGCAGTATGAAGCGTGAAGAGATCTAGATATGCAAATTAAGTAGATGGAGTTAAAAAGTAAAAATGGCTGAAAAGAAAATGCAAGGAATGTGTGTGTGCTCTGAAATTATGGAAAAGTTCAATGAATACAAAGTGGTTAAAAAACAATTAAACTTTATTAAAACGTAACACTTGTAAAAAATAAATGAACTTTAAGTATCACAGTCTATTGGATATTAACAAAACCATATTTCTAAACTTTACAGATTATGTAGATCACCGGAACTCATCGGGTGAAGGTACTAACATTTAAACATCTCTAAAAACTTTTACCAATTAAACAGCTTTTAACAATTTCCAAAATACTTAACTTTACATTTACAAGTTGCTAATACTTTATAATCTCTTAAATTTTAATATAATATAAAACATGAAACGATTAAATGTAAACTTGAAAAAAAGAGATATTATCAAACTACGTTTCATATAAGAACAATAAAGAAGTTAAGTTTATATTGGAAGCAAAGAAAAAAGTAGAAGAGATGCAACTCCAGTCTAACGTCATTAACCATCATGGCCTGCCCCGCTACGTGAATGCCATAAAACTTTTATTAAACAAAACCTGTTGCACAATTGACTTCCGAGGAGACAACTCAGGGACTAATTCTACCTGATAACTCATTCCTCAAAAAAAACACTTTCGTCAATTAACAGCAGCAACTATCACATTCACGGAAACTCAAAAGAATTTTATAAATCTTACTTTAAACCAGGGACAGTAATTCCAGAAAAACAAACCGACCGACCCCGCACATCCATCACGCCGAAAAAGTTCAAACTCCGTCCATTGCCTTTGAAGCAGGTATTACTCCGGCCTTTAAACAAATAGAACTATTATTTTAAAAATGTCGCCTCCATGATGGAACTACTGAGCATGTATGCCCAGCATACAAACTGGTTCTAAAAGAACCACCGTTTTATTATGCTACACCATCACAGCATAAGGCAAGACAAAAAAGAGAAAAAGCCCAGAGCAAACGAAGTCACCAGCTATATATCCTTCGCCTCTTCATTGATATTCTGACGGCAGCCCCGCAGAAACGATCTCTGCTGCATTTCATTCTCAGTGACGTCGTAATGACGGCTGTCTGGACACCTCACGCCATCTGTTGGCAGGTTCGAGTAAAACGCCGATAATACGAATGAAACTAGTAAAAGAAAAGAGATTGCCAGCCGATATGAACAGGAAATGATAAGTAAATAAAAAACGTCTTAAAAGATATTAGCAGGTGATGATTAAAAATAGATAGTGCAGGTCAGAATGAATTAAACTTTAAAAGATTTTGATGTAAAGCCATAAGAAACTAACGAAGTTTTAAAATTTGGGACAACACGCACCACGTTTGCGCGATATTTTTTCTGACGCCAATTTGGCGAAAACCTTGTTTTCGAATACCAGTTACATATATATTTTTAAAAAGGGATTAACAGTAAATTTATAAAAGTTTAATTAATAACAATAGAACAAAACAATTTATATAATTTTAAAAAATAAAATAAAAGTAAATAAACATTTTATTAATAAATAAACAACAACATTCGCGTTACCATATCAAGCAAAATAACAAAACTTTGGCGCCAGTTAAGTACCCCGGTGCGGTGCGTATATGACATTGGCGTCAGAAAAAAATCGCGTCAACGTGATGTTCATATGACATCTGTGGCGGTTCAAGTACACTTCGGAACGTTACTTTGAAATCGGTGAGTTTCATCGCCAAAATCGCCAAGATGCTTAATGATCATCGCCACTGAATATATAAATGATGCCATATTTGCAAACTTATAGGTCAAAATATAAGTGGAACCTCGGTTCACGACCACCTCTGTTTACGACCAGTTCGGTTTATATCCAACTTCGATGATCAAAATTTGACTCGGTTGGCGTGCAATATCTCGGTTCACGACCAAGGCTGCCGAATAGTTCAGTTGGCAACCTTCACATAACTATTGTTATTAGTCAAGTTTGGAGTAAGGTGTGCATATCAGAGTGCTTTGTGTACCTTTATTACTGTATAAAAATTAACTTTTTGTTTTACTTTTACTCAGGTTTGCGCTAATATTAGCTCTCATTATGACTTCTAAGAATGAAAAAGTGCTTAGTGATAGCAGTTGTAAAAAGCTTAAGCGAATTACTGTTCAATAAAAGAAATTGTAGCAAAACATGAGAACGACGCTAGTATAACCGGTCTAGCTAAGCAATACGATGTGGCCTAAATCTTCGATTTCCACGCTAATCTATATATGTATTACGCTATTGTATGTGTCACAGAAATCACGATTATTCGTTAATTGTTTAATGGCAACGCTCCAATGAAACGTATCTCATTGTTTATAGAACAGCATTTAATGCATCAACATACCTATAAGTGGGGTTACCATAGGCTGGCCCCTGTTCTGTCGCCAAATAACGCCAAGTTTATCGTCAACTTGGCGATATATCACCAATTACCTATAGACTCCCATTGTAAACCAATAGGGTTTACTTGTTTAGAGAGAATCAACAAATTGAGATATTTTAATGCACCAAAAACTAATATCAGTTTAAAGAATTATATTAATTATATTTAAGGCAGCCCAAGTAAATTAAATTATGAATAAAAATAGCTTGAATTTGATTTTAAAACTTTGAACCTCTTAAAACAGTGTGCATTACTTGGTTAACTAGTGCGTTATTGTGCGAAATAAGATAAAAGTATTGGGAATATTTAAAAGAACTCAGGTTTATTTATATTCAATATATAATTATCAAAAAATTTAAAAGACTAGTATTAAAAAATGCTCTGACGAGCACCAAAAAAGGCTAATATGTTTTTAAGTATGAAAAAGGGTTTGACAAGTGCTTCTAATTGAGCATGAAAAAGGACAAGGGGTACCTTCTTGGCTGCAGCTCACTGTCAATGCCAACTTTGAAAAAATCATATTTGCGCTTATTCCATATAAAAAATAATCAGCCACAGTTACGATAAAAATGTGTAGTGTAAAGACACAGACAGTAAAGACGCAGCCTGATTAAATATGAATGTAAGGCGACATAGTACCAAAAATCTTAGTTCCTGCAGCGTATCACACTCATGCAGTGCCACCAAGCACTCCCGCAGTGTAGAACTGTACAGAAAACTGATTTGTAGTGCAGTGTAGACTGATGCAGCACTCTGCATAGGAACAATTCCACATGTGCATGCATTACAATATAATGCATTCATTGATTGTTGAAATTATATCCAAGTGGATATGGCTGTAAGATGTACTATGCAGTACAACAGTGCATATGTAAATTATAAACGAACATTAGACACATACACCTTTAATACGGAAGTACAAAAGCACAATGTGAGTGTGCACTGAGGTTCAAATGCATAATAGGAATGTACAGTGTAGTATAATTTGTAGAGAAATAATGGTACACAGTGCACTGTACAAAGTTGCATTGCAGACGCATGTGCAGTACAATAGTGGAACAGTGCAGTTAACATGTAAAGCACGACGGAAAATTTTACTAAAGTACTGCGAATTTTTTTTGTATGGAATAATCGCAAATATGATTTTTTCAAAGTTGGCATTGACAGTGAGCTGCAGCCAAGAAGGTCCCCCTTGTCCTTTTTCATGCTCAATTAGAAGCACTTGTCAAACCCTTTTTCATACTTAAAAACATATTAGCCTTTTTTGGTGCTCGTCAGAGCATTTTTTAATACTAGTATTGAATAAATATTTTACGTTTATTTTAGAATTAATTAAGATTTAATTTTAATTCAGAAATTCCAAACAACTAAATAACAGAAAAGAAAATTGCACTTATTTCTTAACGAGATCATGATGCTTTGCGACAGATTTTTCTTAACCTTTCTCACATGTTTTTCTAGACATTTTAGTTGTTGTTAGTCTTTAAGTTGCAGAAAATGGGTAAAAATCGCTAACAACCAGGTTGAAAACAAGTGGTCCTTCAACCGATAAGTACTAAATAAGCAAAACAAACAAAAAATCTGAAGAACATAACGTAAAAGATAAAAATAAATTATAATTTCAGTACATTAATTAAGGATGATAACTGAAACAATGTTTTAATTAACATAAAATAAAATATAATTATCAAGGCAAACACATTTACTTTCATTTTATTTTTCTTGCGTTTAGGGTAGCAAAATCATTTATTATTTTATGTGTAAAGACTGCGACACGCTGAATTTTATAGAAAGTAAATTCAGGTTGCTTAATCTATCGCTCATAGTAGATTTTAAGTAGTTTTTTACTATTTTATTGTTACTGGAATACTTATAAATTATGTATACTGTCTACACGTTTTTGCAATTCCTTGTTTTCCCTAAGTTAAAATTATGGAGCAACTAAAGGATTTCTGAATGATCCATTTTATAAAAGTTTTTATCTAATTATAGAAATAATGTTTTCGCATTTTAAACCTCGCTTAACAATTCAAGTCCATTCGAGTCAACAATAAAGGGCAAGGTCCAAGCAATATTAACAGATATTCGGTAACTGATTTTAGATTCGCACCAGCCAGCAACTCAAATTCTTGTTATACATTTCTCAGTTTCATAAACCTCCAGTTCAGTTGCACGGTTATAGTGTCTCTATGTAATACGAAATCCTTTACTTTCATATAAATTTCCACTTTCATCAGGAGCTTCGTAGTCAAACTGTTCTGCGAATTTTACGTTTTCTGTTTTGCTCAAATAAGGACATAATCAAATCTTCGCTTTCATGTTCAAAAATTTCCTTTTTTATTGTCTGAAATGTGTCTTTTAGTGTTTCAATCAGTTTGCTGGCGATCAAAACATTGACAGTTTTTTCTTCTTCTTTTTTTTTTCGTGATTAACTTTTTCTATTTAATTTAAAATGCTGTGCCAAACTACTAGGCCGTAAAAGGAGAATTTCTTTATTTGCTTTATTAAGCTCTTTTTGCTCCTGAGTAAGTTTACTCATTTTACTTCATTTCTATAAGGTCTTACAGAGCTTTTAAAATCTGTGGCAATTGTTTTTAAACTGCAGATATAGCTTTATTTTTTTCATGGCCATAGAGTATCGCAAATGTTTCTTTAAATAAACTGATAAGTGGGACATAAGTATATCGCATCTTTCAGTAGAAGAGAAGAAAAAAATAAACACAGTTTATGCAGTTTCGGACATTTTTGGGCATACACCAGCAGCACGAACTCAAAGTTTAGAGAATGTGCAGAGCATGGTAAAAAATAGACGAATTTATTTACTTCGACGATTCGAGCTTACACAGTATTAAATTGGGAAGCCATATTTGCATCATATCACAACATTGAGCTCTGAAGGGTTGATATTCGTATTGTTTATGATGGCCGATTATCTACAAGTTGGATATAGTAAACCGGAGTGGGATGAGGGTGTCTTCTGTAGGGTCTTTCTAAGGGAGCCTAACCCGTATTTACGCAAGGTTTGAAGAAAACTACGGACGATTTCGAACGATTAGGCTGACGTGCGCGATTGGATCGAACTCAGCACATCCCGTCTACCATCTTTAAGAACAGAACCTCTCGTGCAGCTGTTAATGTCGATATTGTCAGACATTAGCTTATTTTAAATTTCTTGTGCTAATTTTTCCCCCCTTTTTACTTGATGTAGCCAAGAAACCTTTTCACGATTGAAAATTTTCTATTTTCGGTATCGTATAATTTGCGTTATTTGTTCTTTGTCAGGTGTACTGGATTCCTAAACTGCACTGCGTTTAAAATTCAATAACTTGCAAATGGTGACAATTATTAAAAGAAATTCTTGCAGGACAGTTATGTAAGATATCAGAAGTATTTTTACAGCGGTTCTTGGTTTTAGTTCCAAATAGAAGAGATAAGTTGCAAGCGATAAGCGCTCAATGGAGGTCTAAACTGAAATCCCCTAGCATCATGCGCAGGAAGGAGGTTAAATATATAGAGTGGGCCCCTAAAAATAATATTGTAATGGAAAATGAGACCCACTCTATATATTTAACTTCCTCTTTTCGCACCAGTGTTGGGCGATTTCGGTTTTGGCCTTGACTGAGCACCTATGGCGCTAGATGTTGTCTTTATAGTGCTTGTGTGGTTATACATTGCTGGCATAATTGTCAATTCAGTATAAACTTGATTGATTTTCACGAATATGGTTTAATAAAGTATACTGCTGTAACCTGAATTGACTATAAACCTGTTTAATTCTTCAACAAATCATCGATATTTATGTTGTAATGTGAAATTGTAAAACTGCAGTATAAGAATTGAAAAAGTCATTTGTAACGCGAGCAGCTAGTGGATTTGGGATTGTACTCTCGGGATTGTACTATCACTCTAAAGCGTAAGCTGAGTTCCCGAGGTGGTGGTCATCCCTGTTTGCAGTGCCATCTACAGTTGCTTTTGAAACTAAAGCCGGAAATCGAGGTAAAAAAAGACTACTGACATTTTACATTACCTTCCCGCAATTTTTTTAAATAGCTGTCACCATTTACAGGTTATTGAATTTTAAAAACAGTCAGTCCATTTTAGGACACTCGGTATATGGACTGCGATCGAACGAAATTGAAAAATACCTTGCTCTATGAATTTCTTCTACAATCGCTTTCCTTACTTCATTGGCAAGAAGGTTCATAATTTCATCCTGAACATATTTTGCCATTTATCTTTTTCACTTTCAATAATTTTCGCTTTTGCTCTTTTCAAATTTGCTGTCGATTACATGATTTAATTTTAAACGTCTCTGAAGTTTCTTTTTAGCGAATGCATGCATTCCTGTGTTCTAGAGTATTTTTATGGTCAAGAATTTTAGGATTTAATTTCTTCCACTTGAAAAACCCACAATCTGAATTGGCTAACTTTGGAGGGCGATCATGATAATTGGGAATCATAAACAGAGAAAACTAAATACAGGGTATCCACTCTCAACGGTGTCCAATGACTAATTCCTAAACCGTTAGTCATAGACATATAGTTCCAATTACAAAAATGTTTTAAATGAGGTAAAGAAATGTTTCAAAAGCGATTTGGGTCAATAAAAGCATTTTTTTTTTTAAATACGAAATTTAAATTTTTATACGGTCCCCGGATTCTATAAGTTATATTTAGTAAAATTTTCTGTTACACTGACAAATAAGACAAAAAAAAAAAGCTCCGTTATTCTACGATTAAAATTTACCGAGTAATAGCTTTTTAAAGTTGGAGCATATTTTTTGCTGCAAATTAGGGGTCATTCACAAATTTAGTAGAAATATAATTTCGTCAGATATATTAAAAAAATTGTTGAGAGTAAAATTAACGCTGCAATATTTTGTATTTTTTTTTTGTTTAACTTTGACAATTTACGATTTGCGAAACATCCTGACATGATGGTTAAAAATTAAGTTAATTTTCGAATTCAGTGCTAAAAAATACATAAAAGTTGAAAAACACAACCATCGTAACCTTGTGTTATCTAATCTAAAACTTTTTCTTAAACTTCTTGGCGGTAATCTATCCAAAATTTTTGTGTTATCCTGTAAAATCCTGTAAAGTATAAGTGGTAAACACCGAAATTCATAATAATATTAGATTGTCATCGGATTTATGTCAGTATGTGAAATTTAATCTCCATCGTATATTTGAAAGTGAGTTAAAGTTCTAGTACAAATTTTGAACTGGAAAAACATACATACGATCGTTGAAGTTAAATAAAATCTTATAAAAATAACATAATTTTTTGTTAAAAGAAATCATGAAAAGAAACTGTCTCAAATCCTTAGAAAATAAAACATACGTTAAAATACAATTATTTTAGCCATTCTGAAACTTAATTAACGTTAACTCAATCGTAATACTTGTAGGATTTTTTCAAAGCACAGATACACATGAAATAAGTTCTTCGAATACTTTAAGCACTTGGTATATGATCCGTCAAACCATGGCCTAGCTGATTTGTGTTCAGATGCGGGAAAGTAGTATAAGTCATGCATTTTTAAAGTTTCATAACTCGATCAATTTTAGTGTTATATGTACGGGCTTTTTTGTCTTACTTGTCAGTGTAATAGGAAAATTTTACTAAATATATAACTTATAGGACCGGGGGACCGTATAAAAATTTCAATTTCGTTATTTAAGAAAAATGTTTTTATTGGCCCAAATCGCTTTTAAAATGTTTCTTTAGCTCAATTAAAACATTTTTGCAATTGAAACTATATGTCTATGACTAACGGCTTAGGAATTAGCCATTGGGCACCGTTGAGAGTGGACACCCTGTATAACGATCCCCTTAATTAAGTTATCCAATAAGCCGCAATCACGGTTAATAATTTCTCCACAAGGTATAATTTTATTGAACGTAAATTTGGAAAATTGTCGTCCTTCTGCAACCGCAAACTTCATGTAATCAGCATTTCCATCCTGTGCTGGACCTTTTTTTAGCAGCAAAGTAATGACCAAATGACTATAAGAATGATCCCATAGTGGAATCAGAATAGGTTAGTAATTCATATTTACTGAATGTGGGAGGTGGCAGAAACTTTCGTATACGATGTAAAAGGGGCCGCAGAGTGCAAAAGTTTGCGAAACACTGCAATATAAGATATCACAAAAGCATATTATATCTCTCTATTCTAAGAAAAAGTAACTACCGCTGAAACCGCCGCCGCCGGTTTTGAATTTTTTGTGACTGGAGGTCTTTCTTCGTTAATATTAAGAAAAATAATGCATACAAAAATATGAAAATCGGTGGTTTTATACAGAAATGTTTGATAAACACGCTGAAGCAGACAGTTTTCAAATCGAAGAATTATTTTAAGATATATTTAATGCTAAAGTTGGACAAAATCGTTCCACTAAAAAAGTTTTATAGCAGCAAAAACTATACATGGCAGTGTAATCATTTTTAGATCATTTTATGCGTTAGAATTTGCCGGAGTGCAGATTGCATTAATTTTTTTATTTTGACTCATTTTTTGAGATTTTATTTCTATTTTAAATTCAAATTTTCATCATTTCTAGAGATATTTTTTACAGATTTTAGAAAGTGATATTAATTTAAACTGTTGCCAACTGTATAAACAGCGGAAGCAATAATGTTTGCTTCAAAAAAAAAAAATTTATACGTGTAAATAAATTAAAAATTTATTTACACGTGACTATTATAAACAGAAAAAAAACATTTGGTATTAGAGTTAAATAATTATGTACAAAAAGCAGGAACTTATTAAAAATTACGTCATAAAAACTATAATTACACGTGAATTTTAAGAGAGAAAGGAATTTGTAAAATAATAAATTTATTAACATGCGTTAGAAGTCTTAAATAGGAGAAATTACGTCATATTTACGTCAAATTACAGTTATTACATAAAATGAACACAAAATAATATTGCAAAACGGTTTAAATTTAAAAATTGCGCTAGAAATTTATTTGATATTTTGAGAGGATACGTTTCAACTGTTTTTGTTAGGAAAGCGCAAATAATATTTCATTTCTAACAAAAGAATTTTTACGTGAATATTTAACAGAGAAAGAATAGCTTGGTAAAAACTACGTCAGATTAAAAACGATTAATTTAAAATGTCTCATTTAAAAGAACTTTCTTTTCGCTTTGTTAAAAAATACCAGGATACAAAGACTCTGTTTACTTAATTCCTTTTATATTAGCTTATTTTGAAATGTTGTTACACGTGTCTACGTCATCAAGTTATTTTTATTTCGACGTTTTATTTGTATTTTTATTAATGTTGTACTAATTTATTTGTTCTTTCGTTATTTAAAATAAAAATTATGTCAATTTGTATAATTTGGCGAGTGGTTTGGCGATTTATATAATTTGGCGAAATTGGTCGACGGGATAATCAAGTAGTACCGCAGCGGATTTTGCGTTAAAATTCCCCAATCAAAGAGAAATGAATAGAAATTCGTTTATAGGGAGATCGCCACTGTTTTTTAAATTATAATTCAATCTTTCGAAATCTTTTTAAAGCCGATCAAATTAGCGTGCATTTAGAGTCTGCGGTGTCTGGACGGGGGTTGGCGAGCGTAGCTCGTAGGGGGCCGAGCCCCCTAGTAAATTTAAAAAATAAAAAAACCCGACTGCGTAAAAAGCGAACTAATTAATTATTTCTCATCAATAATCATTTTTATAGTACTTAACTATTTTTTTTTTATTTACTTGTATTGATGACTTGTAAGTTGTGTTTAATTTTTAGTTCCTATCTATAAACACTGTTTTGATGAGGCCTATAGATGTCTATGGAGGTTAGAGTTACAGTAAAGCTAGAGATCCTACCTATACAACTAATAGGTTGCGTCATATATAAACGGAGCTTCTGACTGTAAAATAGTCAATGAAACATGGACTTCATTTTGAAAGACCTATCCAATGATATGCCACTCAATATAGTGCGTATTTTTTTTTCATCTCTACCACCATTTTGTATTTTACGACCGCCATTTTTGAATTTATAAAAACAAAACCTAGCTTATAACCATCGGACGGTTAAGATGAATCGATAGAGACCTCATTCATTAAAATCCATCCAGCCGTTGGGATATTTCGAGGGTATAAAGAAATCCACATATCCAGATACGCGTGAAAGACATAACCCTTCTTGGCAGTCGGGTGAAAATTATCGTCTAAAAAGCTCAATGAAAAGTAAATGTGAACGATGCAATAACTTTGAAATGAAAAATGTACATACTTTCTGTAGAAGGATGCTGTGTGTTGTATGTAGGATCTCAACACCACACTATTCTTTTGTTAAATGAAACACTGACATTTATTTACGAATAGACATCACACGAATAATAAATCTTACACATACATATTTGGTGCATCAACCATAACATGGAACTGCAAGAGAGAGACCCTTGCTCGGCTCTCGTCCTGTCCGTCTTCTCCTCTTTTTCTCGTGACAGCCTCCTCCATAGCAAAAGATGCTGTCGAGCACGACTCCTGTCGGCAATGCCAGCGGGAGGATGAGTTCTGGCCCTACACTTTCATTGGGAAGAAGAATCCCGATATGCAAATATATACATTTTTTTTTACAAAAAAAATAGAATATCGAAGAATGACAAAAAAAATTACAATAAAAATGATCGACGACAAAAAAAAATAGTAGTACAAATTTGGCGCCCCCTAAATTTCTGCGCCCGGGGCGACCGCCCCCTTCGCCCCCCCTTTCGCACGGTGCTGAGTTCTCGCTCTGTAGCAATCTCAAAATTCAGCAGTTCTCGCTTTGTAGCAATCTCAAAATGTAAAAAACTCGTAAGGCAGCAAAATATACATAAAATTATCAACATACCTTAACAGACATCTGGTTTCTTGAAAGCTCCTCCACGAAATACCTGTCATAACATCATTGTCATTTTCCAAAATAGGATTATGAATACGCATTTACGCACTGTAAACAAACCTTTTTTCGTCAAAATTTCCTCATGTTTCTTAATTACTTCAGCAAGAGCGTTTAAATGGACTACAGAAACCATAGTCAATCAAATACATCCAATAAATTTAATATAAAAATAAAAAGACAGAATGATACAACACACTATCAAAACACATCTACAAAATCCTAAGCGAAAATGAGCTTCTCAGGGACACGACACGACAGAACACACACGTCACACGGGATTCCACATATCGATAACGATCGCCAACATAAAATCGCCAAGAAATATCAAAACATCCAAGATGACGGCCATCTGGGAATGTACCGCATCTTAGCCAAAAATCGTTTTAAATATGATGTTATTTTCACCATTTTATGTTTTTTCACATGTAAGGATTTAATTATTTTAAAGTTTTCTTGCTCTTTTAATATTAAATAATTTTTTAATTCAAAAGTATTTGAAATATTATTTCGCCTTTTTAAATGTGATGTAATTTTTACCGTTAAATGCTTTTTGCACATAATAATTTAATAATTTTTCTTTCCTTTTTAATTCATGTGTAAACAAATTTTCTGATTGAATGATGTTTGGAAGTATTATTATTTGGATGCCAGATTACAGCTTTTCTGTAATCTGGCAATACCAGTTAAAAAATGATTTTGTTCAAAATATAAAATATGTCTCTATCTCAATAGGAATTTTTTGTATAAAAAATTAAAAAAAAAAAAAAACTTTTAAAAATTAGAAAATTCAAAAATTGATTAGATATAGCACACCAAAATCTAGTGCAGTATGTACCTGCAAATATGATTAAATTGCTCTGCATAATTTTTGATCCTGTAAAACTTTTTATACTGAATTTAGACCAAATTCAACCTTAAATATTGCTTAAAATAATTCTTTGGTTTAAAAACTGTTTGCTTCAGCATTTTATCATTCTTTTTCTATAAAACTATTTTCATATTTTTGTATGGAATAGTTCTTTTAATATCAAAGCCAAGAAAGAACACGGGTCACAATAAATTCAATTATGGCTGTGACAGCAGCAGTTAGCTAACTTTTTTAAAAATAGAGAAATCCCTATGTACTTGTAATGTGTCTTTCACAAATCAAAGTGTATTACTTTATAGCAGTTTTTAGGCATGAAATTACATAAAGAAGTATTTTATGTATCATCTGTAATTGAAAATGTGTTACATTTATCAGAAAATTAAACTACATTTGGTATCTTGTACACTTAAAATAGACTATATGAAAATATTATGTATATGTTAATGAAATTAATTTTGTGATTGAGTCAAGTCAGAAAGATTATTCCAAACTTTGTCGTTATCGTCAAGCAAGAAAAATAAAGCATTTGAAAAATATCTTCATGAAATCCATGTAAATTCATCGTTCAGCAACAATAAAAGCAAAGAATTTGTGAATCTATTTCCATTCTTTTATTTTAAAATACTGTAAAATTCCAATCATCAGAACTTCAGTCTTTCAGACTGATACCAGAAAAAATAAAATTAATAATAATAATGATAAAAAACACTTACTGAATTTTGAACTACGCAGATTCATTCCTAAAAAATATAATTCATGTGAAATTTCTATTCGAAACAGTGTTAACATTTATGTTTAGTTAAAATATGGAAATCTTTATTTGAATATTTCTAATTTGTTGTTTCATGAGGTTTGGAGATACTATATTTGATACTATTCTCATATTGTAAAAAAATCCAAAGAATTGAGCTGTATTTTAGAAATTAGAAATAAAACAGATAGTGTGGAATTTTGTTGACACATGTATTTAACAGTTAGTAAAAGTAAAATGCTAGACACTACATTCAATTCCCCAAACAATTCAATCTGCCAAAACTATTTTTAGACATGTTCAGTTAACCCTCTTATGTGTAAGTATGGTACTATTTACTGTTTGTGGTAAAGAGATCTTATTTAAGCATCTCATTTAACAAAAGTGATTTTCAAAAAAGTTTCATTTTACAATATAACTATTTTTTTATCATTCCCTTAAGGGTGGTCTCAAATCCAGAAGGTAACTTTCTGACATAAGTTTTAATTTATTTTTGTTTGGAAATGCATAAAACTAGCAGATGTTGTTGTTCAGAAATTATGTCATCGAGCTATTTTTCTGTTTTTTTTTTGCAAAACGCAATAGATCTTTCAGAAAATAGTGTAAGTTGACGTTTTGAACCGAAGTTCCCAAAGAAAGCAGAAAAACCAGCCCGTGAAGGGCGAAATTCGTCTGTCACGTGACCAAAAATGCTTATAACTCAATAGGTAATTGATGGATCAAAAAATGGAAAAAACAGTTCGATTCCAAATTGCTTCCATGGCCTGGCTTTCCAATTTTATATCCTTCCATTAAAAAATGAATTTGTAAATGTGTCAAAATGTTTTGTGCTTACTGAGCAGAGCAGTTAAGAACAGCCTTAATTATCTGAATAGTGCCCAGAACATGTTAATCTGGATAACTAGAGCTTCACATAATTTTTTTATTATTATTGGCTTGTACTTTACCTGATTATTACAGTTACAAATTACTAATTATTTACAATTACTACTATTATTATTCTATTGCAGATGTACGGTTAAAGCTGCTTGTCAAAATGCCACCTGGTCGTTTAGTGAGCGTAGTTCACCTAGATGGCTGTCATTAGAAACGAAGCAATGTATAGATTTTCAAGCCGTGAAACCAGATCAACTGCCTTATAACAGTATGTCTGTAGTAAGTATTTAGATTTTAAGGTTAGAAAATATATTAGAACATTTGTTTTTTCATGCCTACTTAAGCCTGATTATTTTTTTTAGGTTGAATTAGTGATAAACCAATTACCACAGTTACCATATGGTGCTCATTATCTATGTGTCTTTGGAGAAAGTGCTCCAATCCAAGCGAGGGTAACACATAGTGGCTTAGCTTGTATGACACCTCTAGTCACTGCTAGACCTCCAATTCTTCCCAATGATGGTAATTTTATTTATTAATTTTTAGTAGCATATTTCAAAATTTAATATTATTTTATAATATTTTCTCCTTTAAATGCTGATTTGGTTGTTTGATTGATTATCTAATCATGTGAAAAATACTGCAGTAGCCCCTTGTTACATCAGACATTGGGATTTATCAATCTTTTTTCTTGTTTTCCTCTTAACAAAAAATAAAAAAAATAAAACAAGACCTATTTTATATTCGCATTTTAAGTAGCTTTGTATATATTTTCATTATAAAAGTATCTCTATTGTAAATTTTCATTATACAAGTGTCTCTATTGTAAATTTTCTTTTAAAAAATTGTAATGCATATAAATAAATGCTTTAGATGCAAATATATAACATCTTTAAGCATAAATTTTCTTAATTAGGGTTTCGTTCATCTGACGAAACCCTATTCGTCTCGCTCCTCTGTCTGTCTGTCTGTCTGTCCATCTGTCTGTTTGTCCGTCACAGAGCCCGTTCTCAGAAACTATACATGTTAGAGACATGAAATTTTGGGTACTTATAGCTGAACACCTCACATCAAACGACAAATCATAAAATTTTGAAAAAGTCGCACATTTAACCCTTTGGGGTCCCACATTTGCATTTTAAACAATTCTTTCTAAGTGAGCCCCTAATTATGTTGGAGACATGGAATTTTGGGTACTTATAGCTGAACACCTCACATCATACGACAAATGATAAAATTTTGAAAAAGTCGTACATTTAACCCTTCGGGCTTCGGCATGTGTATTTTAAACAATTCTTTCTAAGTGAGCTCCTAATTAGTTTGGAGGCGTGAAATTTTGCATACTTATAGCTGAACACCTCACATCAAACGACAAATCATAAAATTTTGAAAAAGTCGTACATTTAACCCTTTGGGCTTCCACATGTGTATTTAAAAAAATTCTTTCTAAGTGAGCCCCTAATTAGGTTGGAGGCGTGAAATTTTGCATACTTATAGCTGAACACCCCACATCCAACGACAAATCATAAAATTTTGAAAAAGTTGTGCATTTAAACCTTTAGAGTCCCACATGTGCATTTTAAACAATTCCTTCTAAGTGAGCCCCTAATTATGTTGGAGACATGAAATTTTGGGTACATATAGATATAGCTGAACACCCCACATCATACGACAAATGATAAAATTTTGAAAAAGTCATACATTTAACCCTTTGGGCTCCCGCATGTGTATTTTAAACAATTATTTCTAAGTGAGCTCCTAATTAGTTTGGAGGCGTGAAATTTTGCATACTTATAGCTGAACACCTCACATCAAATGACAAATCTTAAAATTTTGAAATTATAGCTGAACACCTCAGATCTCACGTCAAATAATAAATTTTGAAAAAGTTTTATGTTTAACCCTTTCAACTCCAGCTTGTGTATTTTAAGCCATTCTTTCTAACTAAGCCCCTAATTAAATTGGAGATTTGAAATTTTACATACTTATTGGAGAACACCTGAGGCCTGGCGACAAATCATAAAATCTTACGTTTAACCCTTTGAGCTACCACATATGTATTTGAACAATTCTTTCTAAGAGAGCCCCTAATTAAGTTGGTGACATGAAATTTTGCATACGTATAGCTGAATGCCTCAGACCACACGACAAATCATAAAATTTTCAAAAAGTCTTTTATTATTTACCCCTCTGGGCTCTAACTTGTGTATTTTAAGCAATTTTTCTAACCTCCGCTCTTTTAACCCGGGGAGAAATTTTCCAACTTTTGCCGACACCCCTTTGACCATTCTTTCATATTATGCACCATAACCTTACATATTTTAGTTCCATTTTTTTCCACCAGGTGCGCCTACTTATCTCGGGTGCTATGGACCCAATCCCCTTGACTAATATATCTACGGATAGTATGTAAAACGGATTTTCGTTCGGATACTGGTTTGTTTAGAATCAAGTGCGCCCCCTGGTTGTGAAATGTGGAACTAACAGATTTTTCAAAAGGATAAAGGGTTTTGAAAGGAATATTAAATGAAACCCTCTGTGCGATCTGTGATCACACTTACCCACTTGTTTTTATTGCCCTTTGGGTATAGCATGGTTTTTGTTTTTTTCCCGGCATGTGTGACAAAATGTAAGGCTACTGTATTTACCCAAAACATTCAAAACTTTTCATTTAAGTTTTTAACACTCAACTTCTTATTTCATAAGTATTTTCTGTGTATAAATAAGTGGGAAAAAAATCACCATTTTTACTTCTTAATTGCTGCTCAATTATCTTTACCTATTTACTATGTTATTCAGTTCCAACAAAATCATGGTAATCATTTTGTTAACGATATTATAATTATTTTTTACATAAACAAATTTTACATAAACAGACACATAGGGGTTGTGGTATTGAAGTAAAAAGAAATCGGTTTAATATATTGTTACTTATGGCATTAAACAATTTATAGAATACAAAAATAATTATAATCTAATTGCACAATAATGATAAATTGCACTAAATGATCATTCTAAATTGTACGTATTTTTCAAAAATATTCAGTCAACTTTGCCTGTGTTTGAAAATTCAGCCGAGAAGGTTTTTATTGTTTAATTATCTCAATATCTTGATTATGTAAGTCATTAGATATATAATCAATAAATTCAAGATTTTATATCCTGAATTTTAAATACAAAAATTGCTTCACCTGAATAATTATTTACGTTAATGTCTAAGATATCCAGAACAACTTATTAATAATAATTTGATTTTTAGATAATTTTTTTAATTAAAACTAATTTAATAAATCAGTAGTTAGAGCTCTTTTGCAAAATATTTACAAGAATAATTAAATTAAGGGGCCGTTCAAGTATTACGTAAGCATATTTTTAGTCATTTTGTACCCCTCCCTCCCCCTTCTAAGGAAAAAAAAAAGCAAATACTAGACACCCCCTCCCCCTTTGCTTACGTAAGATTTTATGACATTCTAACATCAACATTATTTGCCATAAAAAAATTAAAGTTAGCGATAAATTGCATTATTAATCCAGCAAATTTACATAAACAGACACATAGGGGTTGTGGTATTGAAGTAAAAAGAAATCGGTTTAATATATTGTTACTTATGACATTAAACAATTTATAGAATACAAAATAGTTTTTATATATCATTATTTATCGCACTGAACAACAACAAAAACTTTAAGAAATACAACCGGCCCTAACTTATTTAGGCACATAACTAAAAATTTTAACAAGGATCATAGGAATAATATGTGTTTGGCGTTCACATTTCTAGTCTGGTGGCCAAGAACTTTGAATCCATGTTTCTGCATTGTCTATTTTTAAGTTTTCAATGTAGTGGTGGGATTGAATGATCCTCGTTTCCAGTCCTTGTTTACTCCATATCTTTTTTCTCAAGTCGTTCAACATCTGCAAAACGCTCATCTAAATCATGCTCTTTTGCTTTTTGTTGTTAAACTATAGTTGCTTCGTTGTCTAATGCTTACGTAAGAATTTTCGTGACCTCCCTCTTCCCCCTTGTCAGCAAAAATAAGCAGACACTGGACCCCCCCTCTCCCACTTACAGCTTACGTAATACTTGAACAACCTCTAATTAAGGGTGTATTCGAAAAAATATTTTTCCACCTTCAACAGCTCGAAATTTTCTGAGACATTTTCAGACCCATTTTTAAAAGTAAACACATGAAACTTCCTGGGGTGATTTCTGAAGATATGTTTGACATGCTGTGGGACTTCATTTTCAGCTCAATTAATTAGAATTTGATTTTTAAACAATTATTTTCTCAGTATGACCATTTTTTCATTCCCAGATCGCCCGCTTCGGAAAATTCGGTTCAAAACGCCAACTTTGACAGCGTTTTTCACAGTATTTTCTGCATTTATCAAAAAATTAAGGAGCACCGCACATTATATAGTTTCTAAATAAGAGAATTTCCAAGTTTGATGCGTTTGAGAGCAAAAATGAATTTTAAAATGAATCAGAAAATAAGCAGTTTGGATCAGAATACACCCTTAACAAAAAGTACTCTTATGGAAATGTCACAATTCTTTAAAAAACAGTGCAAATAAATGTATTGTGATCCTATCTGTAACAGAAAAGTGTTTTGTTGTTGTAAATTTTTCTTATAGCATTTTTTAATAGGATAAAAGGTACACGTAGGTAAATGGCGGAGAAAATAAACACATTAAAAAATATTTAGCTTTGACGTTTCACAGTGGTTTCTAAATATGATTGAGCAAATTATTTTGTATGAAAATTGCAATCTACTTTTATTAAAAGACAAATGAAATAAATTTTACATTGAATTTTCTTTAATGCTACTTAAAAGTACCCTCAGGATATAAAGGGTTAAGATTATTAGGTATATTTCATTTAATAGTATTAATTTTTGAGAAAAACATTTTAAATATTATTCTTTATTACAGCGGTTAAAACTTGACACAAGCATGAAATGAAAATATTTTTTGATCTTGTAGTAATATTGTTGCAGCCAAAAATCAATGAATGTATTTTGAAGAAGCAGGAACAATTATTACATAAAAATATATAATGCTTATATAGGCTTCAGTTATTTTGTAATAATTAAACTAACTTTAATAATTTTGCTACAGTTAAACAACTTTTAAAGATTTTCGTTAGTATAAAAAAAAAAAAAAAAATACATTTTCTTATAATTAACTATTTGCAATTTTGTTACATTAAATAGTTGCATTTCATGTTAATAAAATAATAGCTCTCTGATCATTATTGTATACAAATGTATATATTTTTTAAAATAATAAATATTCATATTAGAAATGTGAGGGATTCTCAAAATCAACGTTTTCATCATATTTGGGGGGGGGGGGGGGGTCCTTAAGTTATTCTAACTTTAGGATTTTAGAGATATTTCAATTTAAAATTATAGCGTCTTTCAAAATATACTATTTTATTAATCAAAATAATAATGTAAGATATCTGTTACTTTTCAGATTTAAAAAATCTTTTTACTATTGCAGTGCCCTTTAATCCACAGATCTATAATCCACATTACATATCTAGATATAAAAAATTAAATTTATAAATTTTGCAGAATTTTGATAGCAACAACTTCTTTACCTTGTTTTTTTTTTTTTTTTTTTTTTTTTTTTAATGGAAAGTTAGTTTTTTTTTTTTTTTTTAGTCATTAGTTTAATTGAATTTTCAGTCTAATCTTTGCTCTCTCTGATGTTAACTCTCTGATGTCTCTCTGCTAATTTCTCTCTGATGTTAAATTGAACAGTAATTAAATTAATAATGGAAAATACTAACATATTAACTTTTTATCAAAACGTTTTTGTTTGTGATCTTGAAATTATATTTTGGCATAAATTGCAAGATAAAATTTCGAAACATAAACTTACAGTATTTGAAACAAACAATAATAACTTCTGTGTTCCAGAAAATTAAAAGAAACAACAAGTACATGAATGTTTCTGAAAATTAAAACTAATCAGCTATGAATGTTTGTTTATTTAAACATGTATATTTAAATATTTATGCTTATTTTATTAGCTTTTGCTATGTATTATTTCAAAATACCTACATTATTTAGTTTTGTTAAATTGATAAGAATTTTTTTTAATGCCAGAAAGATATGTTATTACAAAACTTATTTGAAATCATTATCTTTCTACTATAACATTCATTCATTAATAATGGTAACTCATTTTCAATCGATCCGCTGAAGAAAAATATAAACAAACATTGACCTATAATCTCCAAAATTCTGTAATGCACGCAGCCTTTCATCTCAGATTGTGGATTAAAGGGAGTTCACAGCATTCCATAGTTTTGATATTTGTCATGTGTTAAAATAGAATGCGCTCTAACATTAGAAGTAATTTGAATGTGACAACAACATTGATATTAAATAGTAGTGTTAATTTGAAAATTTTAGCATATATTTTATTACTTTTAGATCATGTGATAGTAAACCTTGCAGTTAGATCAAGTGAAACAGAAACAGATTTTATCCATAGACCTTTTGTATTTTATGATTGTGAAGTCCACAAAACGTAAGTATCTTTTTTGAATGAAGCAATAATTTTATTATTTTTAATCTATCACTGTTGTTGTTGTTGTCATCATCTTTATTGCATTCAATTAATGTAATTTTTTTTCTTCTTTCCCTTAGATGTAAAGCATGTGTAACAAGTACTTGGGCCTGTAGTTGGTGTGTTCATGAAAACACATGCACAAGTAATGCTACAACATGTTCTCGTAGGGTCATTGTAGGTGAAAGTGTAAGTGTAAAAAAATTTTACTGTAATAATTGTTTGATTTTTTTTTTTAATTCCAGCAGTTCTGATTACTTTAGCAATTTTTGTATATATATTGAATCAGTAAAAAATATAGAGCATTTTTACATTTTACAAATTACATTTGATGATCTGCAATTTTCTACTGTTTTGTACTTTCTGCAGATTTTCAACTATGTATATTTTAAAGTACTTTTTTTTAAACTTTAAAAATTATTATTCTTGCTTTTAAGCACTTTTTTCAGTTCATGAATTTTTTGGTTTATCAGAAACTTTCCAATACAAATTCAAGGGTATTTCTTTCAGAAAGGATTTAGTATAAAATGCTAATGCATTTCAAGCATGAAATCTTGACAAACAAAGCCCATCTTATTATATCTTTCATTTCTGAATTACAGTACAGAACCATTTATCCGGAATGCTTGGTGTCAGATGTATTCCATATAACTGGTTTTTCCGGTTAACTGGTTGTGCATGAAAGCAGCATCCATTTGATAAGTTTTGTGGAATATATGTGGTTGTGGCATTATTTCTGATATTAAATTGCGATTAATAAAGATTACTAGGATTAAAAATCAATGCAAGAAAGATCAAAAGTTAACCAGAGTTTAAAAGAAGGTAAATTATGGGAATCCCTTAGGAACAAAAATTCTTCTGTTAGCTCTGCATGAAAATTAAAACATTTAAAATACAACTAAATATATTTTCATTTCAAATATTAGATGTTGTCGCCAAATTATACATTTGTTTAAGCAAAGCCTATGTCAAACTGGCAAAGTGTGATACCTTTTTCTGCAAAAATTTTTAAATCAGTCTATCAGAAATATCATTCCGGATAACTGGTTTCCCAATTAACTGGTTTCCGGATAAATGGTTCCATACTGTAATTAAATATTGAGAATGTATTGAATCTAACGCCTTAAGTAAAATATATTGAGAAGGACCAAATTTATTCTCAGAGATACTCTTAAGTATTAGATACTTGTAACATTTTAATTATAAGCTTCTGTATAATAGCTCATCCCCAACTAATGTTTTACTTGTACTACTTTACTTTAATTTTAACTTGTAGATTAAACCAAGTATAGAAATATACAGATTATATTTGAATATATATAATTTATGCTGTTAGTCTATTTCTAAAATAAATAATGATTCAGATTTAGTTGTGTCAATTGATTAAATGCAATGAATATTATTATTATTCTTTTTTATTAGAACCCTCAAAATTCACTTATTAAAGGTAGACAACACTGTCCAAGTTTTAACATAGATGATGAAATTCTTTTACCAAATGGTGTGCGCAAAGAAATATCCATAGGTGTCAAGAATCTCTTAACACCCTTGGTAATGTATTTCATTAAAAAATACACATCAGTTTTAAAAAAGTACAAATTCATCAACTTCTAAATTTAATTTTTGTATTTTAGGAAGGATTTCAGTGCGTAGTAGAAATAGAAGGTGCTAAGGAAAAGGTTTTTGCTAGAGTTAGAGATAATACTGTGATCTGTGCAGAAAATATGGTAATTTATTTTTTTCCCTTCCATTGAAAAAGTTTCTTTTTTTAAAATTCATTCAGAAGTTTTGTATATAGTATACTAGGTGTCCATTCTTTTCATTGTCCAAAAGATAATTTTTAAATTATTAGATTTAGCAGTATATAATTCCAAGTGTAAAAATGTTTTAAAAGCTGTTCTTTATCACATTAAAAGCCTTTTATATAGTTATTATTATTTTTGAAAGTTGAAAAATCTAAAATTTTTATATAGTTCCTGGATCCTGTAAATCATGTTGAGAAAACTTTCCCTAAATTCGAACATGTAAAACAGTAAGATTAACTATGAAAAATATACAGTTACAGACATCCAATGACAAAAGAGTGCCTGTGGATTCTATTGATAATTTTCTTAATAACTATAAACATAAGTATCCAAAATTTGACCTTATAGGTGCCATGCATAAAATTCCTTGCAAAAGCTACACGTTGGCCTATATTGAGAAATCGGACACTCTCTAAATGCAAGACTTAAGGAGCATAAAAACTTTTAATAAAGGTACAGTAGACTACCTAAAATCCACAAATGCCTAAAATCCGTCCATCGTCGCAGATGTAAATAATGAAACTTTCAGTTCAGATGTAGGGACAAAATTACAGACTTTTTAATTTTTATATCATTCTGTAGGTATTTGAATATGTAATTTAAGTTGATGACTGAACTCATGCTTTTTTGTGAAGGAAGTGTAAATTAATTTCTGAAAAAATTCAAGATATTGCTGTTATCATTACTAATCACAATTGTTTTACCAAATATGTTTGCATATTAATCAAGATTTTTTAGCTGAAATAAAATTTCCCTATTTTATGATTTTGATGTGAACCTTTTTATGAGGCAAGTCTCATTAAATAATTCAAGATAAATGTATCTCATCTTTCTTTTGCATATTTAATTATACATTATAAATTATTTATTTCACCTTTACTTTTAATAATTTAATCATTTTTAAAATTATATTAATTTTATTATTTTAATTTATTACTTTGCTTAATTATTTTAATATTTCACTATATTGTAAGCATTCATTATCATTTTGATCGCATTATTACATTGAAATTACTGTTTAAAAATGTAAACAAAGCAATGACCAGAAATCCGCAAAATTCTAAAATCTACACAACGTCTGGTCCCAAGCTGTGCAGATTTGAGGGAGTCTACTATACTTTAAACTCAAGATTGGTTGTACCTGCACTTGAATATGACTCTGTCCTTGACTTTGGTAATGTGCAAATTGTGAAGTCTATCTGCTGCTTATACAGTAGTCGTGTTTTGCTAGAGGGTTGGATGTCTGTTCTACCTGAATCTCTAATTAAGGGTGTTCTCAAATCCAAAAGGGCAATTTTCTGACATAAGTTTTAATTAATTTTTGTTCGAAAACACATGAAACTAGCTGGTGTTGTTGTTCAGAAACTATGTCATCGAGTTTTTTTTTCCATTTTTTTGCAAACGCTAGAGATCTTTCAGCAAAGAGTGTCAAAGTAGGCATTTTGAACTGAATTTCCGCACGAAGGAACAAAAAGCATCCAAGAGCAGGCGAAAAACGTGTTTGTCACGTGATCCAAAACACTTCTAACTCAATAGGTAATGGATGGATCAAAAAATAGAAAAAACAGTTTGATTCCAAATCGCTTCCATGGCCAGGCTTTCCAATTTTATATCTTTTTGTTAAAAAATGAATTTGTAAATATGTCAAAACGTTTTGAGCTTGTTGAGCAGAGCAGTTAAGGGTGTATTCCGATCCAAACTGCTTATTTTCTGATTCATTTTAAAATTCATTTTTGCTCTCAAATGCATCAAACTTGGAAATTCTCTTATTTAGAAACTATATAATGTGCGGTGCTCCTTAATTTTTTGATAAATGCAGAATATACTGTAAAAAACGCTGTCAAAGTTGACGTTTTGTACCGAATTTTCCGAAGCAGGCGATCTGGGAATGAAAAAAATGGTCATACTGAGAAAATAATTTTTTAAAAATCAAATTCTAATTAATTGAGCTGAAAATGAAATCACACGGCATGTTAAACATGTCTTCAGAAATCACCCCAGCAAGTTTCATGTTTTTACTTTTAAAAATGTGTCTGAAAATGTCTCAGAAAATTTCGAGCTGTTGAGGGTGAAAAAATATTTTTTCGAATACACCCTTAAGAACAGCTTTAATGAAGCTATCTAGATCCTGGCTAAATATGAGGTTCTAATTAAATTGCAGTTTTAACTGTTTTTCATTGTTTTTATTCTTCGGTGTTTTGTTGATTGTGTATGTACACTGAGGAGAATTATGAAAAAAGTACTATGTTAACCTGCATTTTAAATGTTTTTAGAATCTTTTGTAGTTATAAAGTTAATTTTTATCTGTATGTAAATATGCATGTATTTTTGAGTAAAGACTAATTTTTGTATGATCAAAGTAAATCCCTGTGAAATTTTAAATTTATATGTAATATTTATTTATAAAAATGAAAAAAAAAAGGTTCCATGTTTCAAACTTCAAAGTAAAAAAAACCCTATATATTTAAGCAAATATTTGCAAGCATATTTTTATTTAGCTTACCCTTATAGGTATGTTTATATTTTAATTTCATTTCATTTTACTATTATTTAGCAACATGTAATTATGTGTCTATTTTACGTGTTCATAACTTTCAAAATTTTCATACTATCATAAACTAATATAAAAGGTTATATTTTGCAATTCTTTTTATTATTCTGTATTGTATGTTTAAATTAATAAAGCCTAATTTAACATAAAAATGTAAACCTTTTTTTTTATTTAATTAATAATTGTTGCTATTCAGCACTATATAATTATATTTGTTTATTATTTTCAATATTGTCACAGTAGGTTGAAATACAGTAATGTTCATTCCCCAGTGATTTTTATTTTCCTCTATTTTATGTTTAAATAGCATAAAACTTATCTTAACATCAAATTTGAAGCTTAATAAAGGAGAGATTTTATTTTTGTCTTATTTTTATTTTATTTTTTTATTATGAAAGGTAACAGGAATATTGTTGAAAAGTTAGTAATAATAAATAAGTGAATAAGCAAATTACTATTAATATAGATATTAAATGTGTTGTAAAATATTTCTAGTTTATTTAAATTTTTATAAATTTATTCATTGTATGGCTTTAACCAATCGAAAATATGATTGATGAAAGAAAATTCACAACTATATCTAATTTATGATAATCAAATGATAATTTTTTAGTATATATAAATTTCATATTAAATATTCTGTATGAGACTGCTGTGTTGAGTACTTTGTGTTAATATTTTATAATTTCTTATGCAGTATATATGTCTTGTTTTTGATTTATGTTTTACTGATTTCAGTATTCATATGAAGCTGAAATCGGACAAGTACAAGCTTCATTAACTGTTTTATGGAATGGTGACACATTTATTGATAAGACTAATGGTAAGATATTTTTATCTAAAATAGCATTGATCTCAACACATGTATTTTCTGTAAAGTAACATAACCCTTGATTTAAGAATGCTTTAAAAAATGCATTAAGGGTGTATTCCGATCCAAACTGCTTATTTTCTGATTCATTTTAAAATTCATTTTTGCTCTCAAACGCATCAAACTTGGAAATTCTGTTATTTAGAAACTATATAATGTGCGGTGCTTCTTAATTTTTTGTTAAATGCAGAAAATACTGTGAAAAACGCTGTCAAAGTTGGCGTTTTGAACCGAATTTTCCGAAGCGGGCGATCTGGGAATGAAAAAATGGTCATACTGAGAAAATAATTGTTTAAAAATCAAATTCTAATTAATTGAGCTGAAAATGAAATCACACAGCATGCTAAACATATCTTCAGAAATCACCCCAACAAGTTTCATGTTTTTACTTTTAAAAATGAGTCTGAAAATGTCTCAGAAAATTTCGAGCTGTTGAGGGTGGAAAAATATTTTTTCGAATACACCCTTAATGAATAAATGTTGAACTTCAGTGAGGCGTATATTTATTCTCATACATCTATGTTACATGACATTTAGATTACCAAATTTAAACCTCACCCACCATGTAATTGTAATACTCATGTATTTATAATTTAATATCAATTGATTTCATCTTATTAAAGTTTATGCATTTAAAAATTAAAAAGTTTTGTCAATATCATGTGGCATAACTTATGAAAATATAGATTTCTTTTATAGAAAAAAAAAAAAGTAAGTAATTAAACCAACTCAGTTATTTGGTATCTAAGTTAGTATATATGGAATTTTCATAAGCAATATTAAAAAATATTTTGTAAGCATTGTTGAAAATATTTTCAATTTTAAAAGTTACTTATATTATCTCAGAATTTTATTTGATAATGTTTTCTTTTTCTTTTGTTTTAATGAAAGATTTCATCTTCTTTTTAAATTTTCTGTTTAGAATTTCAACTAAAAAATTATTAAGGGGATTCTTCGTGCACTTGAAAACATCCGCTCTGTAATGTTAATCCTATGGGCAGGTTAATTTCGAATTTCTTGTTTCAATTTGAATATTTTTAAACAATTTTTTTTACATAGGGTAGCTGAGCTCAATCTTTATTATGGCTCTTTTTTACTTTTTCGACTTTAGTTGCAGATTTTTTTTTAAAAGGTACTTTCAGTTTCGAAACCGGTTTGGAAACTGAAAGTACCTTTTTAAAAAAAATCTGCAACCAAAATGAAAAGAATAAAAAAGGATCATATTAAAGACGTACCTCATCTAGCCTATTAAAAAAAAAAATCGTTTAAAAATATTCAAATTGAAACGAAAAATTCGAGATTAACCAGCCCATAGGATTAACATTACGTAGCGGATGTTTTCATATAGAACATAAGTTATATTAGGTTTCTTAGATTCATGTTGAAACCATACTCTAAGCAGAACTAATATAATATAGAAATCCATCAATGAATATAAATAAATCACGATCTGTTAAAATAATTCATAAAGTTTAAGAAGTTTCAAATTTGTATGAGACCCATTATGAAGTTCAGATTTTAAATTATTTTGTTATTATTGTATAAAGTTTACATTAGTGGTTTCAGGGCATTTATAGTTACAATTTAATATGGTATGCATTAACATTCTGTGATTGGATCCCCATTTTGATTAATTGGGTTTGTTGTGAGGCAACTTTGAATTAATCCATTAATTCTATTATGAAATATTAATTGCTACTGTCAGTAAAAGTAATTAAATCTTCTCTGTAACAATAAATTTGTTTAAATATGGGAAAAATTTAACTGTAATTTTCATAAGTAATATTAGTACAAATATGAAAAGGATTAACTGAGGAATTAATAAGGATTAGCTGAAATACATTTGTTTTTGCAGAAAAAAAAGCTTTTTACTTTTTCAAAGTGTAAAACTATAGTTGGATGTAAAGACTTTTCCTTGTTTGTTCAATAACTTTGCAGATTTGTTAAAGCAAAAGCAACCATTATTTTCATTTCAGTTACTTTGTATAAGTGCCATTTACTTGGAAGTCATGGAGGTAGAGCTGACTGTTCTTTGTGTACAACAAGAGAGCGGAAATATCAGTGTGCATGGTGTGGTACATCTTGTAGTTATAGTGAAAGTTGTGTTGATCCAGTTGCTACATCCTGCCCTCCTCCCCATATTGACTGGGTATGTATATTTTATTCTATTGTGATTACTAATCCATATGCCATAAGGAACTAGTGTAACTAGTGAAACTTTATTCTATTAAATTTTTTGTTAAACTAGATAAATTTACTGTAAATTATATACAGTATAACATCTTTAATCCGGACATCTCTAATCCAGAAACTTCTGTAATCCAGACATTTCGGTACGTTTTTTTCGTTTTTATTTCAATTAATGATAAGAGATGGTGCCATAGTACATATGTGAATAAATTTTCAAAAATTATTAAGAAAAATGAAAAGACCGCCTAATTTACTACTTTTTTTCGGTTTTAAAATTGTAAGAATTTTAAGAATGTAATCAATATAGGTGTCTTTTTTTAATATTAATTTGTAAAAATTTGAAATTAATGGTAATTTTAAATTTTTTTATTTTCCAGAGATAAGAAGATGCAGCTAAAACATCGCAAAATCAGATTTTTTATTATTATTTTTTCTAAGTATTTAATTTGTGACTTACTTCGATATTTCTAGGTTCCATTTATTTAATTTTCTATAACATTAGCCTTGTAATATCACTATTTTAAATATGTTAATGCGATTATGAAGTTATTTTTTTAATTAATTGTAAGTCTTATTTAAATTTTTACTATAAATTTTTTTTTGTTATAGAATTTTTTTTTTCCATAATTTTCATGATATGTCTATTATCTATTGAGTTTTTATAAATCATAAATTGTAATTTTAAAAAAAATCATACGGTTATTGTTTTTGGCAATTTACAGCAGATGGCGACACTGCATAAAATGTATATAATTATTTAAAAATATATACATTTTAGAGCATTTTGAATTGATTTTTCCCTAAGTTTTTCTATTATTTTAAATTACCAATTCTTTGCTTTTTTGTATTGCTATATTAATGAAAGCTATTAGTAGTAATATTTATCTAAATGCATTCTAGTTTCAAAACTTCCGGAATCACCCTAATCGTGATGATTCCGGATTAAAGAAGTTATACTGTATATATATGTATATATATATATATATATATATATGTATATATATATATATATATATATATATATATATATATATATAAATATATATATATAAATCATTTTTGAAGTTAAAGTTTTTCTTTTAATATTATATGATCTTAATGAAGTACAAGAAAGTGTGATGAAAGATTATCAATGGAGATGTTTAATTTTAGCGAATAAAGCGATTTATTTTAATATACATAAATTCTTTCTTAACCCTTAAATGCCGGATTTTTCAAAAATCCTTGTAATAATGTTTTTCGGCTTTCATTTTTTAAATAAATCATGGGAAAAATACTTAAAAAAATCATATTTTGTTTTAAGTATGGTTTACGGCTAAACAACACTTTGTTACTAATCGGCAATACTGGTCTTTAATTGAAAAAATAATTTTCCTTGATAAAATTCTGTAATATTAAACACACAAGAATTTTAAGAACTATAATAAGAAATAATTTTACTTGCTTACTGCAGAAAAAAATAGGGTATTTCGCAAGCTTCCAAACAAAAGAAAATGAACAAGTAGCAACAATTGAAAAAATAAATCTATCTTTATTCTTAAACAGCACAAGTGTTACCATCTACATGTTGAAAATCGATTTAATAATATTTTCAGAATGTATTTTATTGGCAACATTACAGCTTCAATATTATTCTAATAGTATTTTAGAGCCTAAATTGGGTATGTTGCCGAAAAGCAACACCCGGCATTTAAGGGTTAAATTTATCCTAACCTATGGTACAAGGCCTAGTGTTAGAAACTAGGAAATTTTCTCTGGATTTTATTCATACTAATGGATTGATCTTACTCTCTTTAAATATACAGTTTTTCTTCTGGTGTAACTTGAATAAGAGCCAGATTATCTTTAAATAATTTATGCTTTGACAATTCTCCTGGAAGATGTGTTATCTCTAGGAAAGATTTGCCATAGCACAATTACTTAAACCTTTTAAATATAATTAAAATATTAAGTCATTATTCTGGTGATTGCAAATTTTCCTTTAGGAAAATCAAATATGATATTTGTCCTGTTATTCTTTTTTGTGTGTGTGACATTTGCAATAACTTTTGACATATGTTTTCAGATTCATCCTCTCAGTGGACCATTAGAAGGTGGTACTTTGGTAACTATCGAAGGCAGCAATTTAGGCTCCAGTGAAGAAGAAATTCAGGATAAAGTAACAATAGGTGGCATCCCTTGCATTCCTGTAGAATACAGTATTTCAGTAAGGTAATAAAAATAATTAGATGTTTTCATCTATAGAACATCAAATTAGTTTTTACCTGATATTTAAATGATATTTTTGTTATGTTTCACCGATAATTTTCATACTGGCTATTCAGTATAAAGTCTAAAATGTGGGATTGCTGGATGGTGTTTCCTAGATTATGAAATTTTCTGGATTTTGTGCCAAGAATTGTAACTAAGCTGCATTAATCAAAGAAGTTGTAAAATTAAGCCTACTTATCTTACTGGTTCTAATTCAAGCTTAGAATTTTGTTTATTAAAAATTGTGGTTAAAATGGGTCATCTCATTTTAGTTTTTTGACTCAATCCTTTTCTATAGAAAGATAATCTCTATATCAGTGATAATATTCCCTAGTCATTTAACTGATGTCTTGGATGCTTGCACAATATAGTCCATGCCCAATGAATTTATTTTGTAATTCCCTGGTCTCTGGTTCAATTTTTGTATTGGAGATAATAATGTATGACCAACATGTTTTCATTATTACCCTATACTTTGGTTATACCATTTTCATTAATGATATTTCTCAATACTTTATCACTGGTATTCTTTATTGATTTAAGGATTTCAGCTTTTGTTTTTTGGTAAATTGCATGTCTATGTCTGTTCTGACAACCATGCCATGGGAAAAGATATTTCCCTTTCAAAAATTTAAATGAAGACATAATTGTGTAATTATTGATGTTGGTTGGTACATATTTAATTTTTATGATTAAACTGTTAAGGTTCATTCACACAGAAAAGGTAAAATTGGCTAAAAAAATGTTTTAAACTTTTGAACTTAAAGAATATAATTTTCTGAAAAACAATCAGGAATCTTGCCTGAAAACAATCAGGATTTTATTACTTTTCAGTTATCTCTTTGTATTTGAAAGCTCCTTATACTGCACACAATATTTGATAAATGACCCAATAAAATAGACAATAACAGTAAAAATGGATATGCCACGAAAGAGACAGAAATTAAGTTTTGAATTTTTAACTATTTTGGCCTTCAGGTTGCTAAAACGGTGCATTTCTTTTTATTAAATGCAATGTAAAGCTATCTAAAATTTATATTATAATTATAAATTAGCTTTTTCATACCATATCTATGATGACAATGGAGTATACACTGGGAACTTTGTCAAACTTCAAATGGAACTAATAAATTGGAAAGGATTCAATAATTTAGAGTTATATATATAAGCTTTCTTTCTCCCAAACTATCTAATGATGATTTGGTGTGTGCTGTCATCTGTCACAATTTAAAAAAAATTATTTTCCGTGTTCACTATTTTGACTTGGGGCAAAGTTTATAAATTAATTCCTTAGTAAAAATAAAACCATTTTTAAAAATTCTTAAGTTGGTATTTAACTGAGGCCTTTTAATTAGTTATTATTGAAAAAAAAAATTATATAAAAAAAATAAATTAAATTGCTTAAAGGTCAGTGAAATGAAAGTTGTATTTCCTCTAAATTGTACCTTTTTATGAAAATGACTCATATATAAATTCATATAATATTAGAAGATTATGTGTCGAATCATTATTTTCAATGAGAATGATTTTTGATATATCTGATAAATTTGCAGATTTGAATGCTTTTGTGCCTTTAGTATAAAATAGTCCCTAAACGACAAATTCACAAAATATCCATGTCTAACCAATTAAAGAGGACCATTTTTCAAAAATGAGCACAAAATTAACATTTACAAATGTCACTATAAAGTAAAACCTACTCACAGCCAATCAGAAGCAAGGATGCTTGAATTACTGAGTTGCACCTTCTTTTCTCTTCCTTACAAAATTTCTCCCATTCCACAAAAACATGTTTTTACGTCTACTGTGCTCAATGTGTTAAAATGTCAGGACTTTGAGGGTCTGTCCACAACTGTTTTGCTAAGAAGTGAAAGAAAAAAAATCCAACATTTTTTAAATGTTTACTTAAAAAGTGGTAATTAAAAAAACTGTCTTGTTTACAGATCATTCCAATTATTGGACTTCCAGATTTCTGACTTTGATACAGTGCATGTGACAAGCACATGTATGTTTCTGCCATAAAATTACAAGTACTTCAGCATGTATTTGAATACATGCTGATTTTATAAATTGTTTATTTTTATTATTCAAATAAGTTTTTCATATCCTTTGCATTATCAGGGTTCCTATGGGTCAGGGAAAACCTGGAAAACAGGGAAAAGTCAGGGGATTCGAAAATTTAGGCAAAAAGTCAGGGAATTTTTGAAATATTTGAAAAGGTCAGGGAAAAGTCAGGGAATTTTTTATATACTACTTCCAACAGAATTTCTGTTATCGTCTTAAATGAAGAAATTTTGAATTAATTATTTATCCAGTCAAAAATTTTTATATAAAATTTATGCAAACTATATAACAAAATGCAAAATAATTAAAAAATTGGAAATTCATACAGCATATACTTTTTTTTAGCATTTATCTAAATTAAAGTCCATTGTGGAGGGTTTTACAACAATATATGAGCTGAATTTTTACTGAGAAAGGTCAGGGAAATTTTTGAATAAAGTCAGGGAAAACCTGGAAAAGTCAGGGAATTCTTTTATCAGAATTGTGTAGGAACCCTGATTATTGTTCACTCTGAAAATTTGCTATTTTATTTGTTCCCATTAAATGAATCTTAAATACAAAGGTTATAAAGTTAATGAGTGTTTTTAGAATAAACCATTTTGTAGTACACTTGGGATTTAAATACTTTTATGTGTTTTAGAATTGTATGCCGGACTGGTGTAAATCTTAGTGGACCAATGCCTGCTGCAGTTGTTGTTGGTAACAGGGCTGGCGTAACTAGAGCTCAAGAACAATTTCATTATAAGGTACTATCTTATTTTTGAGATTCTATATTGTTTGGATTATCATTTATTTGAGAATTTGCTAATTTTAATATTAACATATATTTTCTGCACATTCATGGAATATAATTAAAAAGTTAAAAGTTCAAAGTATTAATAATAATAATAACAATAATAATAAAGTGCCAAGAGATAACCTTGTAAAGTTGCAAGACACTTTTTATCTTTTGATTAAATTAACTTATTCACCAAATTGTGCAATTGTTCATTTTATATACCTTTATTTAATTTTACTTGTTCTTTGATAAAACATAAATTTGTGCTATACATTTTAGAGAACTTCATTTACTTTCATTTATATATATATATATATTTTTATGTTATTGTAAGTAAATGGGAAGAAAGGGATAAGAAAATTTTTGTGTTTGTGTTGACCTGATTTTTCAAAGAAATCCTGAATATTTTTCAGATTAAGAAAAATACAGGAAAATTCTTTCTGTTTCAGAACAAATTGTCCAAAAATCACCTTAGAATGAAAAAAAAAAAAATAAATAAAAAAATGCTAAACATTGCAAGGAACAAAATTTGCTACATTAGGCTAAAAGTTTGAAATCATGTTCCCTTTACTAATGTGAAATACTAAAAATCATATAAAATTCGCAGAGAAGAAAATTTACTATATTGAGCTAAAAGATTCATTTTACAAATATCAGAATATTGCCACAAAACACGAAAAATTGCATAAAATTCACGAAAAATTCAAAAGTTACTGTAGAAATCAAAATTCCTGACATACGGCTAAAAGATTGAAATGGCATTCCTTTTACTAATGTGAAAAATTTGCCCTGAAATGAAAAAAAATGCATAAAAAATTAAATTCAGAAAATCTAAAAGCTGGCTTCGAAGTGCATAACTTCAGACATACAGGCACCTTCCTGCCAAATCGTTCTGTGTGCAATGATCTCTTCAGAAAGCAGCAGACACACAGACAAACGAATAGTTCATTATTATAGATATAGTTTTTAATCCGAAACAATATATTTAACTAACTTTTGAAAAATCGGGTTAACCCGAATCCAACTTACAGAAATTTAAACATAGTCCAAAACTGACCTGAACAGAAAACAATTAGATATTCAGTAAACAATTAAGTGATGCAGAACTCTGATTCAGATATTTTTCTGTGAGAGGAATTTCTGTATCTCTGTCGGGGATAGGGAATCTTGCCCATTCCTATCCTTGGTATCTTTCAGAAAATTTGTTGTGAAATTCAGAAAATGTTTTTTTACTCAGAATCACTCTTGAGCGACTCTGGTGTAACCTTGGTTATTGTGAGATCAAGAAATTGTAAGTGACGTTAATGAAAAGAAAAAAAAACTTTCTACCACCAAAAATGTGAGGGATGAAAATGTGATATAACAGACCAAATTTTCGAGTATATTGCAAAACTGGAAAATGATGTGGTAAAAAGATAATTTGTTTAAGAAATGCAAAAAGTGAGATATTACTTTAATAGCTAAATTGTTAATATAAGAATTTCGTTGCATAATTTGTTTTTTCTTTGTACATATCCTTTAACAAATTGTCACTGACTTGCTTTTTAACTAAAACTACAAAATTAAATACTGTCAAACCCCGATTTAGTGCCATCTGGAAATAGCGCCAATTCCGTTTAACTGCCAATTGTGTCTATGAACAAATCTGCCAAATAGGAATTTCAATGTAATGCATCCGTTAAAGCGCCAACTCGATATACCATAAAAAAAAATTCTAGAAATTTCTGTATTTTCTTTGCATATCTTTCTTTTTTTAATTTTTTGTTAGAATTTCAAAGGGCACCTCCTTTTCCTGCATCTACATGTTTTCAAGCTCAATTCAAACTTTATTAAATAGCAAAGAATTCGTATTGCTCTCAACACCTGCTACCTATTCTGCCTTGCATTGAGAAAAGAAAAATACCGCGTGCTGAACTGCCGAGCAAATGAAAGTTCTGATTCTGACTGGCAAGTCATGTGACCCGATGCACTTCTGGAACACGGGGGGTGGGGTACAAAGCAAGGCACGCCATTGGCCGAAAGGGTCTCTCCTCTCTCTGATGAGAACAATGCAGAAAAGAACTTATCCATCCAGTGGTCGGTTGGTCAGGAGTCCTAACAAAAGGAATAAATGAAAGACTGCCTGCAGTTTATGTTGATTTCTAGAAAAAAAGGGCATGCAATACAAAAACCTTTCATTCGAAGTTTCGGTCGGACATTCATTGCAACATCAAAGAATTCACCAGCTAAATTTGTAAAATATCCTCTCTCTTTATTTTAACTCATTATGGCGAAAAGAGCAGTTTTATCAATTTCGAAGAAGTGGGAAGTTTGTGAACATAAAGAAAGAAATGTGAATGCATCGCAGCAACACATCTCCAATCAGTTTTCTACACACTGGAAAATGCCTGTTTGCAGGCGCTGCATCGGAGACATTTTCATGAATACAGAAAAATGAATTAACACCAACAATCTGCAGTCAAATGTAAAAAGACTGAAAACAGCGAAACATGGACAATTAGGAACATGGACTTAGACGATGCCCTTTGCACATGGATACAACAAATGAGTGCTAAAAAGGCTACCATAAATGGATATATCACGAAAGAGCAGACAAAAGTTCTGGGCCAGCAAATGAATATCACTGATTTCGAATACAGTAGTGGCTGGTTGAACAGATTCAAAAAGTGACGGGGTTTACCTCAGTACATACGAATTGGTGGGACTGCAGGTGTTGATGAAGATATTGTGTTAAATTGTTTGTAAAAAACTGAATGTGCTGATTTTATATATAAATCAGAGTACGTTTACAATATGGATGAAAGTGGCTGTTTTTACCGCTTGCAGCTAGATAAAACAATTTTGAGTGGGCCTGCTAAAGAATGCAAAAAAAAAAAAAGTGTGTCTATTGTGTTTTGTACGGATAGTGATTGATCTGATAAAAGAACTATGACAGTGATTGGAAATTCAGCTAAGCCAAGATGTTTTAAAATTTTTTAATCCCTCTTTTTATGTAGATTATGAGAATAACAAGAAAGCTTGGATGACTGCAGCATTATTTCAAAAATGCTTAGTGAATTTCAACTTAGAAATGAAAATAAGCAAATGCCATATTTTAATGATTTTGGATAATGCCCCTTGTCACATAGCATATCCAATGAGCAATATCCGCATTGAATTTTTACCTCCTGACTGTACAGGATTTTTACAACCTTTGGATGCGGGTATAATAAACTCATTGAGAGCGTATTATTGAAAGTATCACATCCGCCATATCATTGAAAAAATCAGTAAAGATGGTTTTTCTACAATCCTTTTGTATGATGCTCTTCGCAGGATAAAACAACCATGTGTTGAAATTTCATCAGAGACTATTGTTAACTGCTGGAAACATACTGGATTGATTAAATCTGAAGGATCTACTAAAAAACAAAAAAGTACAGCACTTCAAGAACTACGAGACGAAATACACAAATTAACCGATATTGAGCATCCTCTATCTGCAATTGAGTACATTAATACAGACAAAAATATTTCAACATTTGAAGATTTAACAATCGAAAAAATTGTTGACAATCAAAATCAAAATTCAAATTCATCAGACAATGAATCTGAAGAAACTTGAAATGCTGCATAATACATCTGGTGAAGTTAAAAATTGCGTTGGAAAAATAAGAATTTTTTTTAGAAAAATGTGCAACTGATAAAAAACAATATGAACAATCTTTTAATTGTAGAAAAAGATATTGAAAAAATCATATTGAAAAGAAAACTCAAACTAGCACTTTAAAATATTTCCCTGTAAAAGATAATTAAAGTACAATAAATTCAGCGTGAGATTTAATGTATGTGTATGTCTGTTATGTGCATAATTATCTACTTTATCTAAAATTGATTATATAAAGAGGTAAGTGCATGTTAATTTCATACATTAATTGGATATTTTTGAATCATGCAATTTTACATTATGTATATTAATTATATATACTATATACTATTGGATAATTTAATAAAAAGGCATTATGATATTTATTTTTATAATAATAATACAATAGTATCAAAATTAATTTTTTTCGTATTCTAATTCGATATACTGCCAAACTTGTTATAGTGCCGAAAATTTCTTGAACGGGTAATGGCTGTATAACTGGGTTTGACTGTATATTCATTTTAACATTAAGTTGATAATCTGTTTAATTTCTGTCAAAAACTGAGCTAAATTTATTTAATGAAAATTATTATTTTACACCATTTAAATGTTTGCTTTGTTTAATGCAGACTTTGGTTAGCACAGACAAAAGATGACGTCTCTTGGAAGTCTGCACCTACAAGAGTTTACTGTAATATGTTTTCATAGTAAAAAGACATGTTATACTTTAATAAAAAATTACTGTAAAGTAAAGAAAGTAAGCCCCACTTTGAATATAAGCCCCCCCCCCCCTCTTCCATATATGTGATTTTTTTTTTTTTTTTTGAAAAGTGTTATTTATAAGCCCTTCACTTCAAGTTTTATTTTATGCTCTAAGATTTAATAGATATTTATATTAAGTTCTTTAATCTTTGTTCACATTTCTTTCATATATAATTTATTGTATGTAAATTTGTTTCATTAATTTAATTTATTTTTATTAATGGAAACTACTCAGCTTCTATGAAAGGGAATTAAAAAAAAAATGTTAATTTGATCTGAGTTTATTTTGCAGATTGTATAAATCCTGTGAAATTTCACAAATTCCAAATATATATCCCCCACACTCCGAATTTCTTATCTTTTTCACAAAAGTTCCAATTATAAGCCCCCTTTTCTTTAAAATCATCAGAATTTCCTGCTAAAGGGGTGCTCACTTTCGCTTCGCTACTTTACGGTACTTTTAATTTTGGCGGATTAGTAGTTTTCCACTATTATTAAAATGCCAATTTCAATTTAGGGATTTTAAAATTTCACAAAGGATTTTAATTTTAAATTTATTTCTTTTTCAAAGCAGTTTTTTAACACTATTTTCATAAATATGTTATTTTGTTCCATCTCATATTTTATAATGAAACTAAATTAGTATATTTTTTTCTCTTAGGCTGTTGAGTTAACAGGAGTGTATCCCAATATTGGACCTCAGTCAGGCGGCTCCAGGTTATATTTGAAAGGATCAAATTTGAATATTGGAAGTCAGATTGATATTATGCTTGATGACTTACCTTGTAAAGTTGAAAGGTACTTTTTATCTTTTTACTTTTTAAAAGTTATTTGCCAAATTGCATAATTGTTCATTTTAAATACCTTTATTTAATTTTACAAGTTCTTTAAAGCAGAATTTTTGTTTTAACATAAGCTGTGCACATATTTTAGAAAAGTTCGCTTACCTTAATCTATATTTCCTCATTCTAGTCTTTATTGGTTATCGCTTATTATATTTGATAACTTTTTATATTGACTGTGGCCTGAACTTTAATTATATTTAGTACAGTTAAAGCTTTTATAAAATAAATATTGTGAGTATTTTGCAAAAACTATTGCATTTTATCATCAAGCATTAAGGACAATTAATAAAAGTATAAATATTAAGTACGCATAATAGAAGAGAAAAAAATTATTAATTGCATATAGGTGATGAAAATAATAATTTAAAAAAAAAGTTAAAGAATTTATTAATATCATGAATGTAGAACTCCATCAGTTAAATTATTTTATATATATATATATATATATATATATGTATATATATATATATGTATATATATATATATATATATATATATATATATATATATATATATATATATAAACATTAATTAAACATTACTGACAACCAATAAAAATTGTGATAGTATGAATAAATTTACAACAATACAGTGTCCCCAAACACATCGAATAGATACCAAAAACATAATATACTATATATATATTAAAAAGGTTTAAAAAAAAACAGTAACTTTTGCTTAAACATGTTTGGTGACCATCATAAAAAATAGTCTTAACAGATTTTCACTAAATAATAAGCTAAGTAAATCAAATATCTAGACTACAAAGAACAATATGATTACCAAGATTTTGTGTAAGATTTGATACTAGATACTAAATACTGTTTATTAATTTCTAGATCTCTGGCTAGTAGCAGTCAAATTAGTTGTCGAACTACACGTTCTCCTGTGCCTTCATATGCAGTGTCTCAATTAATTTTAAGAATAGATGGTGCTAATATTACCTACCCTAATCCTTTTACTTACACTGCTGATCCAACATTAAGATACATTCATCCATTGAAGAGTTTCATGAGGTATGAAATTTTTTTTAAATATATAATTTTGGATTAATACTACATCTTATTTATCATTTTAAATGTTACTATTTGCATGTTATGAAAAAGCCTCAGAGAATTATTTTTTCAAAATTTTATGCATTTCCATATATGCTAAAATTTGCCTATTAAGATATTAAAGGGTGTGTGTGTGTGTGGGGGGGGGGGGGGGAGGGGATGGGGTTAATTTATTTTTTACACTTTCATAAGATATTTTTTCTCTTCTTTTTCTAAGATTCCTATTTACTGCCTGTTTGGTTGATATTTGTTTGAAAATTGTTTAAATGTTGTGTACAGGAAGAGAAACGGGTTTGGCAAATTTTTAATGTATATGTCTTCCTTTTTTCCCCCCAATATATTGTGTTCATAACACCACCATACTTGAATATGGGTAATCATCTGATATTAAAGTTGTTTCCAATTGTAAGTTAACATCATGGAAAGTCATGATAATAACAAGGATAAGCTACAAAGAATATATTTCTTTCATTTCATGCTTGAGCAACAGCATGAAGTTTAGCTGTCAATAATATTGAAAAGCAAATAATTAAAATCGACAGAAATTTTTTTGTCAGTTTTTGCTTTTCGTTATTAAAACTTTGCTAACATCGTCAACTACTGGAAGTAGTTTTGTTTGAAAAGGTGTAAATAACCAGCTGTGTATTTTACTTATTATTTGGAGAGAAGAAAAAAAAATCTACTTCCATATTTTTGTTCATCTCCAGTGAATTTATTATCTTTATATTGTTTTGTTTCTGTTTAACATATGTTTATAGTTATTATTGTTTAATTGTTTAAATTTAATTATTTTAGTGGTGGCCGCTATGTGAAAGTAATGGGCACAAACCTTACTTCTGTTCAGCAGCCTAGAATGGTAGTCTTCAATGAACATAACTTGGTTAATGAAACGGTATGTATTGATTATCCCCTATACCTTTTTCTTAATATATATGATGTTAGTTGTAATAAATAAAATGGTAGCATTTTAATAAAATTAACTTGATTTTCTATAGTGTAAAATATTATTGACTTGTGTTTTTTAATTAAGGGTGTATTCCGATCCAAACTGCTTATTTTCTGATTCATTTTAAAATTCATTTTCGCTCTCAAACGCATCAAACTTGGAAATTCTCTTATTTAGAAACTATATAATGTGCGGTGCTTCTTAATTTTTTGATAAATGCAGAAAATAGTGTGAAAAATGCTGTCAAAGTTGGCGTTTTGAACCGAATTTTCCGAAGCGGGCGATCTGGGAATGAAAAAAATGGTCATACCGAGAAAATAATTGTTTAAAAATCAAATTCTAATTAATTGAGCTGAAAATGAAATCACACGGCATGTCAAACATATCTTCAGAAATCACCCCAGCAAGTTTCATGTTTTTACTTTTAAAAATGAGTCTGGAAATGTCTCAGAAAATTTCGAGCTGTTGAGGGTGGAAAAATATTTTTTTGAATACACCCTTAACAAAATTTTATCCAGAAACTTGAAATATCAGACCACAAATGGTAGTGTGCTAATTTCTAGATGTGATAGCTAATTTCTAGGAATAATACAAAACTTTTAATAACTTACAATAAACTGAATGTAAGTATCTATTTCTTTCATGCATTAACAGGACTTTATTTTTAATGTGACTGCAGAAAAATAAGTAAAAAAAAATGCTGCAGTCTCACTCACATTATCAGTTAAGATTTAGCAGTTTCATAGATTGCCATTTCTATTTAAGGGCTAATTAACTGTAGGAAATTTAAACTTTGGGGGAAATCTGTATGTTGTAGTTAGGTAACTTAATGTTACTGAAATATTATTTATTTTTTTTTCCTATGATGTGTTTTTCCCTTTATATGTATAACCTGCTTGAAAGATGGCTCTGTCAGATTTTAACTCCCCCCCCCCCTTTTTGTTGTTGTTGTTGTTTCTATATTCAATCATCTACCATGATTAAATATTATTTGATTAATTGTTATTATGTTGTTATTGTTATCTAAATGTCATTGTCCTCTATACTTGAATATGGAAATTAGAGGAGATTATTAATGTTGTCATTAAGCTACTGAGGAAATATCACACATTGCTTGCATATTCTTTCTTTATTGGGAATTTAATTTTAGTGTAAAGTATTTAAAAGTGATAATTTTTATGGTTATTTAATTAAATAGAAAAAAAAATGAGATGTTAAATATGGTGTTATTAAGCTACTGATCATTTGAAATGTCACAAATTATTTATTTCACAGATTCTTCCTCTATTGCAAGCTCTGTTTTGAAGATTGTATATGCAGGGTTGCTAATCCTTTACATATTTTTGTAAGAAATACCTACAAGCACTTTAGAAAAAAAAATTCTAAGATTAAATAAACTAATAATTAATCTTAGAAATTACTGATGTATACCGCCTACAGAGAATGTAAGAGTTTGTGAATCCTGGTGTGCAATTTCTAATATAATAAAAATTATAATTTTTATGGTTATTCAATTAATAAAGAAAATACTTCAATTGACAAATCATTATAATTTCTGAATTTAGTAAACATTGATGTGTCTATTGTTATTATTGATATATGTATTATATTAATTTAGTTTATAGATAAATATTGAAGAAGTTATTTTAGTTGCTGGCATAAAAGTGCAAATCAAAACACACTGTATAAAGGCTCTTTGTAATATGCTACCTTCTTCATTAAAGTAAACACTTTCAGATAATAAAAGAAATTATAATCAGTATTTCATTAATTTCTCCAACAGTTAATCTTTAATAGGTTTGAGGAAAATGTGAATGGATTGCATTTACACAGTTCTAATTTATTGTTTAATATTACCAATTATTTAATGTTGTGTTGTGATCATAACTAATGAAATGCAATGTAAATATGACTATTTAATTTCTTATTTTACAATAATTAGGTATGCCATGTTACCAATGCATCAACCATGTTGTGCCCATCACCTGCTGTTCGTCCAGATACACTCAAGCTAAGAAGTCAGCATTGGAGGAGTTACGATGAAATGCGATTGAAAATAGGTTTTGTAATGGATGATGTCCAGCCAGTCAGAGAAATGCAAAATTACTTTCCCAGTCTACCTAACGAAATAATATATGTGCCTGATCCAAAGTTTTATGTTTTGAGCAGTGATGGAGGTGTCAAACTGTATAAAGGAGAATCACTAGTGATAGAAGTAAGTTTAGTCTCTAATTCTATTTACCTCCCAAGTTTAACCCTCCGAGCGTCTTGTGGGCTTTCCTACATTTTCATAAAAATGCTTATAAAAATAAACAGTTATCCTGGCGACCAATTTTGCCAAATTATATAAATCGCCAAACCGCTCGCCAAATTGTACAAATTGACATAATTTTTATTTTAAATAACGAAAAAACAAATAAATTAGTATAACATTAATAAAAATACAAATAAAACGTCGAAATAAAAATCATTTGATGATGTAAACACGTGTTGTCAAGTGAATGTGACATTTACGATCAACTATTATTGGCATTTAATCTTACAATTTGGCGACAGTAATTTGGTCGACGGGATAACTAACAATTACCAAATAATCTTAATGTAATTTTTCTTTCCTTGTTTGTTTCTAAAATACACTTCATGCCCCTTTATTTGATACTACATTTTAAAATGAAATTGTGTTTAAAATATTTTTTTTTTCTACAACAGATTTAAGTTGTTTTGGGGAAACGGAAAACTATGTCCAAACCACTCAGAGGGTTAATCTATAATAACAAATATAGATGTTTCTGAGTGTGTGTCTGTAAGCTGTTTTCTGAATAGACTGCTGTGCGCAGAACTACAAGATTTGGTTGGAAGATATGCCTGAAGTTATGCACCTTGAATACAGTTTTGGATTTTTTGATTAGATTTTTGAAAATCCATTTTTTTTGTTTGTTTTTTCATATTCAGTGACACTTTTTCTATATTAGTAAAAGTAATCTGGTTTCAATCTTTTAGTCCAACATAGTAAATTTTGTCTTCTTTACAATACAGTTTATTCAGAATTCGTACAGCCATTTTTTAATTTTTTATGTTACTCTTAGCATTTAAAAAAAAATTTTTACAGTGATGTTTTGTCATTCAGAAAATGAACACAATTTCAATCTTTTACTCCAATATAGTAAATTTTGCTTCCTGTGATTTGTATATTTTTCATGCAGTTTTTAGCGAGTTTTCGAGTCTAGTTTTTTATATTCATGAAACAAATTCAATTTCAATCTTTCAGTCCAATATAGTAAATTTTATCCTGTGATTTTTTAATTTTTCATGAATTTCTTCTGTGATTTTTGACTTTTCTTTATTTTTTCTCCACTTTGCATAAATTTCTTGAAACTGAAAAAAGCTCAGGTAAATTTTGCTACTTCTGTGAGTTGGAAGAATACTAAATCAGTCCCTATAGCAATGTGATCCATCATACTGAAACTTTGAATTTAATCTGGATTGAAATAAATCATTGCAATAATTCAAGATTTGTTTGATTCGAGACTAAAGCGTGTACAACCTGCATGGGTATATACTGCTGAAGGCAGGATCTTCCAGCCACAAGTTTGTTTAATTCAAGGTTTGTTCAGGAAAAATTGACTAGAAAGCTCTACTAGGGAAAAATAAAATAATAATTATTTCTTTATTTAATATAAACATTTAAAAATACTGAAAAAGTATATAAGAACTTCCATTATACCAAAAATGCAGTATTAAAGTATAATTAACTAATAGATTTGTTCCAAGATTACTTTTGAAGCAATTAATCTATTTTTCTAAATTTCTGAGTGATTTTCTCCAGAATGTATGCATATTCTAGAATAGTTTATGTTTAAAATAATTCTTTTTGGATATTTCTTCATTATTCAGACGTCCTTTATATTGGAATGCATTATTCTGTATAAAGAGATTACATGAATCCCAAAATGTAAATGACATACTTTGTTTTAACATTTACTTATCATTTATTATTTGTTAATTTAATATTACTTGCTTTGGATTATAACTAGTCTGATGTATTTCATGAACAGTGATTTTATGTTTATGTATTATCTCATTCATAGAATTGCATTTTATTAATTCAATGATTAATTATGCCTTGTTTTGCCATCTTAGGCAGGTCGACACACTGAGGTGACACAATGTGTGTCTTAGGAGAAGCAATAGGCTAAAACAAATAAGAAAGGTGTTTGAATTTCAGAATGTGTCTATTAAGTCACGTGATTTGTTGCTTGCTGTTTCAGTGTGCGGCTTGACTTATGTGTAATTTTTCTTTTTATGTCTCATAAATATTTTTATTAATCAAGGTAACATCATTTTTGAAAACATATTAAAATCATATTTAATACGTTTTAAAGATTAAACATTATATGTTAAACATTAAAGTTGTTCAAATTAATTAATTAAACCCAAAATTAAGGTTTTAAAATTACAATAAAACACTTTATTTAACCTTCCCACCACCGCGAACTGATATATCAGTTCACTAAGCAGTAAGTTTCACAGCAATAGAAGCATTGTTTAAATTAATATAATTCTACAAACGTAATGCAGTTTTAAAACATTTTGTTATGATTAAGGCTCTTAAGCAGTGGCGAGGCGTGACATTTTGTGATGGTCATCGCTAGTTCACAACCTTGAAGTTCCCCTCCCCTCTCCTCTCCCTACAATGGGAAGGTCAAATTTTATAACAGAACTTTTTAAAAGTTGTCATAATTTTAAAGTTTATAAATTTTTAATCTTTAACTTTTTTAGTCTCACTAATTACCCAACTGAAAAGAAGGGTTATGTGTTTCATGCGTATTTGTGTATGTGGATTTCTTTATACCCTCGAAACATCCCAACGGCTGGATGGATTTTTATGAATGAGGTCTCTATTGATTCGTCTTAATCTTCCGATAGTTATAGGATAGGTTTTGTTTTTATAAATTCAAAATGGCGGCCATAAAATAAAAAATAGCGGTAGAGACGAAAAAAAAATTTACGCACCCTATTGAGTGGCATATCATTGGATAGGTCTTTCAAAATGAAGACTATGTTTCATTGACCATTTTGTAGTCAGAAGCTCCGTTTAAATATTACACAACCTGGAAGTTGTGTACTTTGGATCGCTACCTTTACTGTAATTCTAACCTTCATAATAGACATCTATAGGCCTCATCAAAAGAATGTTTGTAGATAGGAACTAGTAATTAAACACAACTTAAAAGTCATCAATACAAGCAAATAAAAAAAAAGGTAAGTAATGTAAAAAACAGTTTCATATTGATGAGAAATAATTTAGTTTGCTTTTTACGCAGTCGGGTTTTTCGATTTTTTAAATTTAATATATTATTTTATGGCTTTTTTTTTATAATGTTATAAGTATTTTAAATCAATAACTGTGGAAACTGAGTGAGGAACTACAGTACACAAATTTGAGGCCGCCCTTGAATTTAGAGGACATTTGGTCATCCTAGCCTATTAATAATTTCCACATATTCTGTTCATTAAAAGGTTTTTTTAAATTAATTTTCATAAGATAACAAAAGTTAAGCAAATTTCATTTTATTTCTTTAATATTAACATGGATGTTGAAATGGTTAACTTCTTGTAGAATAGCGTCATTAACCAGTTCATTAACAGTAGAAGTAAGCTAATTTTGAATGTCATTCGAGATGCCTTCAAAATATGTAGCCGTATCAAAATGTCCCTTTCGTACTGGATCCCATCTACTTAAAAGATGCGCAATTGTTTATGTAATTACTATTTACCATTATTAAATAATGTTTCTCCCTCTTCCTCAAAACCTCCATGAATCCGCCTCTTCGCGAAATAGTAGTAAATTGCTAATAAACAGATCACATCAAGCATTTGAAAACTTCACGAATGTTTTTAATGATTTGATTGTATGGATGTTTTAGATCCATCAGATCTGCTTTCAGATTTGAAAATTCAGTTTATATTAACATTATATTAACATTATTTGTAAACTTAGACAGGAACAATCATGACTAATCAATTACTTTAAGTTAAATATGACAACCGCATAGTCTGTTTTGACTCTTGTAACTGGATCTTGTAAAATATCTAACAAAAAACTTATTTTTTTTTATCTTTGACAATTGCTGTCAGTAAATTTTTTAAGGGATGCGCAAAGCCACCCATTCTTCACAATTAAAGACATTCTCAAATCTAGAGGATACAAACAGCTTGCTTTTATTTGAGAAATAACATAGCTGTAATAATAATTAATATATATTATAATGACTTTTAAAAATATATATGGATCTAAATTGTAACCAATAGTTAAATATTTTACTTCTTCAAAAAATAAAATGTTGTTGCTTTAATTTAAAAATGCCATTGAACCAATCAAATAGATTGCACATTTTTCTAATGAAACAAAATATTGTAAAAAATATTTGCATTGAAGTATTAGCTTGATATTTTTTATGTATTAAGGTACTTGTCAAAATTGCAATAGGTAAAGTACTGTAACTCTTCTTAATGCATAATTTTACTTTGAATTATATAACTTTCAGAATAAATCGCATGCAAAAAATATTCATTTAATGGTTTAAAAATAGTTATGACGTTTTTAAATAATTAAATGCCACTTCCACAAAAACTAAGACAATCTTCGTATATTTCCATAATTATTTTTCATCATTTGTGCGTTACCAAAAATTAAATAAATACGCGTCTTTGTACTTATGAATCGGAAATATGCTGTTGTTAGAAATAAATAGCCTAAGATTTATAATATTCTAACAGTACAGGTATGTAAAAAAACATTTTAAAGCAATGATTTCTTTTCCAATTAATAAAAAAATTTTTTATTAAGTGTAATGAAATAATAGAAATAATTTAAATTAGTCAAATAATTTTAAGATTAGCACAGCATTAGTAAATAGAATAGAGTATTTTGTACTATTTAATAAAATTACATCTGTTACAATAGTGCTATGTCCATTGGAATAATATTCAAAATGGAAAAAGCATTACAAAAAGAAACGTTCCTTTTCAAGTGGATTCGCTCAAATTAGCAATGACTAGATCCGATATCTCTTAGAAAAGTGTGTCGTTTGATTGGTTGCAGGGTGCTAAGAGGGCGAGTGTGTATGCTGTAAAGAGATTCACAAATCTGGGTGCATCCTTTTTAGCCATAGATGAGAGATACTATTTACCCTTTACTTTTTAGCCATCTCATTTTAAAACTGATTGATGGCAGCACTAAAATACACTATTATCGCTTCATGTTACACATAAAATCTTAAAAAAAAAGAAAAAAAAAACATTTTAAAATGTTTTATGTTGCCTTTATTTTCCTATGGTCATCGCCGAATCTACCGATGACCAGATGCTTTGCCACTGCTCTTAAGGTTTATATTGCTATAAGTAATTACATTTTTTATATCATGTTGGAAAAATCATCTTTTTTTTAGATTTTTTAAAAAATTATACAGAAAACAATATTACAATTTTGCCCTTCTTCTCGGTGGTCGGGGGGGGGGGGGGGTTAACAGATTAAAAGCAGATTTACTAAATAGTTAGCAGAAAAGTTTCATTACTTCTAATATATTACTTCAAATTACTGCAAGATTTCTTCTAGATTTTCTTATTTTACTTTTAGTGATTATTGTGAGGAGTTCAGTTAGTCTAAATAGGGGGATATTTTAATATGTTAACTAGCACTTTTGAATTTTAAACTGCTGTATTGTTTATATGGAATTCAATTCAGTGTCAAGCATGTTACTTTTTTTTTTTTAATTAAAAGCTTTTCATCATTATTTTAGGGTGAAAACATGAGACTTGCTAGTACAGAAGGGGAAATCAATGTGACAATTGGCACTCGACCTTGCAATCTAACTTCTCTGAGCATGACTCAACTTGTTTGTTTACCTCCAGAAGTGCAACCACCAGGAACTGATGAATTGGGACGAAGAACTGAAAACAATTTACCCATGGTTGTTGTAAGTAAAAGTGAAATTTTATGGTTGTTGTAAGTAATGTGTAATTTTATGGTTATGGTAAGTAAAAGTGAGCTTGTATGAATGTTTTTAGTAAAATATAATTATTCATCACAAATTCTGCAGTTTTAATGGGGTAAAAGTGACACTGATAATCTGGCTTGTGACAGCATTTGATTTCACTGCATTAAAATACATTTTGATCACATGGATTTGATCTTTCTGGATTCACTTTTTTAAAATATGGAATTTTTTTTTAAATAGCCAATCAATATTGAGATATGAACTACTGAAATGGTAGTTTCATGCTAATAGTAAAAATAAATCTAATGTTATTTTTATTTCTAGGTAAGAGCTGGCACAAATTTACGGTATGCAATTGGTTATTTAAGATATGAGGTTGCAAAAACTTATGAATTTCCACCTGAAGCTATTGGAGGAATTGCTGCTGGTGGTGCTGTGTTGATACTACTCAGTCTTATCATCTTAGTTGCATTAAGGCACAAAAGTTCACAAGCTGAAAGGGAATATAAACGCATACAACTGCAAATGGATACATTGGAGAACAGTGTTCGATCAGAATGCAAGCAAGGTAATGATGCTGCATACGCAATAAAATGAGCTTGTTCTTTGCTTGCTATGCACTTATGTTTAACATTTCTTTATGCATTACCTTTTATGTCATGCTTGCAAGAATGTTTTGTATGCATGAAATTTACAGTTGGCAATAATGTAATCTTATTAATATAAGGCTGTTCTTAAATCCACATTTGTTACTTTCTGGCACAGTCATAATATAATTTTTATATAAATGTCTATAAACATGATTAGATTTAATAGAGAAAAAATGGAATTGAAACATCATGAGACATTTACAAATTTTTGTATTTTGAATGTACAGTCGAACCCAGATTTAACGAATCATTCGGGACTTGCAACTTTGTTCGTTAAATCGGGATAATCAAATTAATATTTTTATACAACAGAACAAGTTAAAAAAAAATGGCTATAAATAAAAAGAACAATGCTCATTTACCTTAATAATGATGTTAGACATTTGTTGCTTAAAAAATATATACATATATATATATATTACATACACTATATAAAAATTGATTCATTTTCTTATTTACTAAAATCGCAAGCATTGTAATTAAGAAAAATCTCATTTATTAAAATTTTATAGGTAAATTATGAGATAGCTTTTATAGGTGTTTGTTTGTTTTGTTTCGATTTTTATTCCAAACTTCTTTATAAATTTTTTTGAAGCAATGAAAACAGTGTCATCAACATAATGAACCATCAAATACCATTTCAAAGTATCCAAACTGCAAACTGCTTCTTTGAATGTTGCATGTTTAATTTCTATTTTATCTTCTTCATCCGATCCACTACTACTGCTATTAATAACCTCAGTGTGATGTACATTTTCTCATGTAGATATTTCTACGTCACAAGATACATATTTAGAAAATTAACAATCAAGGACATTGAAAATTTTTAATAAATATTAGAAAATTTTTCATTTTTTTGATATAGAAAGTTATTCATTAAATCGGGATTATAAATTTGTTAAATAGAAGTATTTTTTTTAATTTCCTTTTTGCTGGCACCATAAAAAAATTCGCTAAATCGAGAAATTCGTTAAATTGTGATTCGTTAAATGAGGGCTTGCCTTATTTAAATCTCTGTCAAAAAATCATTGACAAGTTTTAGATTTAAAATCATTGTTTAGTTCATGAAAAACATGTGCAAAAAAAAAAAAAAAAAAAAAAAAAAAAAAGCAGCAGCCTCACTCAACCCACCTCACTCAAATTTATTTCACTTGTTACTTAAGAGAAAATTATTTCAGTGAAATCTTAATTTTATTCTTAGAAGAATTTTATAATTGTTGTCGGAAGATTATTCATAACCAAATTTCTGAGTGAAGTGAAATGAAAAATTTTATAACAATTTTATTTGTTCTAGTCATTTTTTTTCTTTATTATTCATTTGAGGATATGTTTGTAGCACATTTTATGTGCTTGAAATTTGCAATTTTCAATAGGGTTAATGATTAAGTATACTCATTTATTATTATTATTATTTTATTTTTAATCAAATTAGCAGTATTTTATCTATAAAATTAGCTTTTAATAAAAGAATTAACTTACAAATTTAACCACATAAGACACTGTTTTGGTGACAAGAATGTTGTACAGTATTTTATCTGAGTACCTAATACTTAAAGGTTTCCTTTTACATTAAACAGAATTTAAACACAATTTTTATTGAGAACTTTGTGCAAATCTTTTATTGCTTATTCTTATAAAGCTTGCAGTCTGACTGTCATTAATTAATGAACTTCATTGTGGTTTGACATTAAGGAATTAAAGCTACTTTATATTTGCAAGGCATGATCCGTGTTTCTTTATCATTATTTTTTACCATGTATGGGTGTGCATGTTCATCCATGAAAACAGAAATTTAGTTTTGGATCTGATTAGCATATCTATCGTACAGAAACAAGCAATATCATGAAACATAATTTCATTTAAATTATTTCTTGCATGCTGGATGTCTTTTTTTTTTTTTTTTTTTTTTTTAATGTTCTTTTGACATGAATTTTAAAATTATTTTCAATTACATATGGTAGAATTTAAGCAACTACAATCAGTATATTTTAAGTTTTTTAAAAATACATTTTCTTTTTCCAAAGAAAGTTCTCTAGCCTTTTCTAACTGGAATATTGAAAATCAATCAAGAGCCTATTTCGGTTGTTTCATTAACATTTGGCTTCAAAACTACTTTCGTTATTTTAATTTGTATATGGCCTTTTTAAAAGGATAGATTGGCATGCGGTTTACTTAAAAATTATCCAGTACTTATTGTCACATTTATATTAGTTGAATGATTCACCACAAACCAGTATTTACACATTTGAAGTCATAAAGGCAAAGATACATTTTTAATGTGCAAGCACTTGTGTATGATCTTTTATATTTTTTTGATTGAAGCTACCAGTCTGGCACCTCTGTTTTTTTCTTTTCTGTTTTATTGAACATCTTTCTAAAAAAATAATTAAAATTTAATATCAGTGAAAATTGAGGTGTTAGTTGTTTGTAGAGAATGTAACTATGTTTTTTAAATAGCTTAAATTTTCATTTTTAATAATAATTTTGTTAATTAATCTTCCATGTGATTTTTAGTGTACTATATTTGTTTGTATGAAACACACTGGCCTCATTCAGTAAAGATCATTATTCTAGAGACATTAGACTGGTAGATTCCCTAAAATTTCTGTGCTTTTTCTCCAAAACATATCCTGTTGCATAAATATAATAATAGAAAAAAAAAATCATGCACTTAAATCAATAGGCAGATTTCCCAATGTATCTGTGCTTCAGTAGAAAATCCCAGACCCTACTTAAAACTAAAGTATTGTTATCAAGCCAGTAAATTAATATTAACAGTAACACTGTCATTATTCAAATGTTATGATTTTCTTTGTTTTTATTCATTCAGTTCATTTTGATATACTTTCTTGACTTTTTTTAGTTAATTCTAAAGGAGATATATTCATAATAAGTCATATTTTTCCATCAGCTTTTGCTGAACTTCAGACGGATATGTCAGATCTAAATAATGACATACAAGCAACTGGTGTTCCAACTCTAGATCATAGGACTTTTGTGATGAAGGTATTCTTTCCTGGAGTTACTGACAATCCTGTTATCGAAGAATGCAAGGTTACTATCTTATTATACATTTTATATTGAATATTAGATTTAGATTTTCTATGAAACATGGATTAATTGATTTATCAGACCATGTTCTTTTGTGTATATAATTATTTCAGTTTAAAATAAGAACATTCTGAAAAATGTTTTATTTATATAATTTCTAAAACATGACTTAATCATCTCAATATGGTTGTCATCACTTTTTTCTATGTTTGAAGAATATTTTTATGTTTCACTCAATGCAGTAAGTATTTTATATCATTCTGTGTAAAAAATCACATGTGGATTTTCTACTGATAGAACACATCATGTTTATTGTTCTTTTAACTATTTCAATTAAAAGTAAATACATTCTCAAAAATTTCTCTAAAACCCTTTATTCTACCAAATTAATAGTAAATTATGATCTGTATACCCTATTTCAAAGAGATATGATATTAGGACTTCAAACTCTGAAAAAAAAAATTGTTGTTGTTATTCTATCAATTTTCTAATATTTGAAAATAATTTTTAAAAATGCACTACTCAATTGAAGTTTTCATATTGTTTGTTGTGGAATTTCATTTCTTGTTTTTTAGTTATTTTCTTTCAAATATGCTGTTGTTTTGAATAACATAAAAATTATTAAAAATGTTTTAAATAAATGGAATGTTTAAAAAAATTATATACTTAAAAAAGTCTATGGAAGAAATCAGTTGTAAAAAGAAGTGCAATTTTATTTGTTTTCTTAGTCAATGTAAGTTATTGTAAAACAACAGCAAAAAGTAAAAGAAAATTAAAAAAACTATTCATTAAAATAAAAGTTTATTTTTGGCCTTTCTGATTTGATGCCATATAATAATGTCCACCTGATATGGCTTTTTCTTTCTTATAACTCTTACCACTTATTATTGTCAAAAAAAATTATTTCATTTCTTTATCTTTTAATGATTTCAGCTAAGTTTCAGTATGTTGCTATCATTTTTTTGTTATTTCAGTACAGTAAAAATGGATATCTACTTACTGTGGTAATTAAATATCTATACATTAAAACCTCGATGAAACAATCACAGAGAGTCTCTTTAAAATCAGGATTAGATCACATTAAAATTAAAACTGCATAAAATTTATTTTTTAATTTTCAAAAATTTACCTATTAGTAGTCTTTAATTATATTTTGCTTTTGGTACATAAAATGTGCACTTTAAAAAAATAAAGATAGTTGATAATTGTTGTGCTTTTCCTTAAATCTTACTATCAACATGGATTTTTCATTTGTTCATAAAAACATTATATAAATGCCTATCCATGTCTAACCTCATTAAATATTGACAAATCTTGCTTGAAATTTATCAGAATTGTCATCTTTAAAACAAGGATCATTCAACATAATAATAAATATAGGTGAATTTGGATCATCAAATCTATCATTAAAGTGACGAAATCAGTAAATCAGGGTTTTATTCTGTTAAATTATACATTTTATTGCACAAGCAGAAATATCAAAAAATATATATATTTTTAATAGAATGTTTACTGATGTTCATTTTATCTTTTTAGCAAATTAATGGACCACAGAACATGTATGAAATTGCTATGTCTCAGTTTGAACAACTTCTGTGCAATCGCAATTTTTTGCTTGTGTTCATCGAAACACTTGAAGAACAGAAGTCTTTCAGTATCCGAGACAAGTAAGTGGAAATTTCCCTTTTTATAACTACTAGCTGACACACCCAACGTTACCCGGCCTTGATAATAAACTTAATATAAACCTCAAATTTGTATGATTCTATATTTTTAACCCGATTTTGTATAAATTTATATTTTTAAAAGAAAACTTCATAAAAAAAAAAAAAAAAAAAAAAAAATACAGTAGAGTCTCTAAAATCCGCTTGCATTTCAAAATGTAAGCAAGGAAATTCCCAGTTAAGAAGTATTCTTTACAATTTTTATTCCAAATATCAGCGAATGAAAATAAAATTATTTATTTTTAATGTAAATTTATGAGAAAATAGCAATTACACTGGATATTAAGCAAATAAAATGCTTTTATTTCACAGAAACCTACTCACAACAAAATGTAAAACAATAGAAATTGATGTGAAGCGTAAACAAGCCCACAAAGTTTTAGTAATGGCACAATCTATCGACCACTATAGAATTATACAAGAAATGTTTAAAAATTGTAATAAAAAATAATTTTGGGTATTAAAATTATAATGTACAGGTAAAGGTTTAAAAGGGATTCAAGTTTTGATTTGCTTAAATTGAATTATTACAAGCTCTTCTTGTAAATGGAATACAGGTAAGTTAAAAAAAAAATAAATCATTTAATCCAGAATCTGAAAAACTCTAAAATCCACACAGCCTCCGGTCCCAAGCTGTGCGAATTTTTGAGACTCTACTGTATTGATATTTAGTCTTGAAATTGCTCGTAAGAAGACATTTTCTTGTTTTTTCATATAAGGTCATTTCATAGTTTAAAAAAAATAAAAATAGTTCTTGTTGTCCAAACTTTTTGAAATTTTTATCGATATATAAATATGATAGTTTCGCAGTCTGTGCAAAAATTTTGTGAATAAATATTGATGTGTAGTTGTTGAAAAATTCTTTCCCTCTCTGTTTTTTTCCCTTCAGTTTTTTTTTTTTTTTTTTTTTTTTTTTTTTTTTAACATAACAAAAAATATACTTATTATCATCCAAACTCTCTGAAATTTTAATCTGTTACAAATGTAACTGTATCCAAATCCTCTTTAAAATTTCATGAAAAAATATGCATATGTAGTCGTGAAAATGATGCGAAACCATGCCAAAACGCCCTGCTTTCTAGTGTTTTCATCTAAAATTTCTCAGATTTATTATTTTTTAAATTTCTATATTTGTCCAAACGTTTATTATAAAACATTGTTGCGTATTTATTTATTTTTTTCCTTTATCAAATGTAATTCCCATAAAATTCTTGGAGAATTTAGCAATAGATGGTAGAATAATTTTTCTTTTCAAATATTGGACGGAAAATTCACAAATTTGTTTCTCTTCTACACATCAATTTTTTTTTTTTTTTTTTTAAATTTCTGCTCTTGGATCTAAATAAAAACATGATGCATCCGGAGTTTAAGTTATCACAAAAACCTATTTAATAACTAATAATAATAATTTTTAATGCTTTTAAAAAATTCATTTGAAGTCCCTTTTGTAATTTTCTAATAAATGTAAATGTTTTAAAAATGAAACATAATATTTGTTCTTAATAATCCATTTTAAATCTAGTTGCAAAACATGTTTTTCATCTATGGGTGGGTTACATTATTTCATTACATTATTAATGTTATGTGTGTTATATAATGCTATTTTTTATGCATTTTTATTTGAGTTAAAATATTCTTTTCATTGAAGGGTTAATGTCGCATCACTTCTTATGATCATATTTTTGGAAAAGATGGAATATGCTACCAGGTATTCAATTTTTTTCTTAGATCATCTCTAATTTTTTAAAATTGTTATTTTTCTCTTAAAGAAATGTTATGTCGATTTGATAAACTTAAGAAAAATAAAATGTGCAGAATAAAAAGAAATTTCATAACATACAATTCCTAATATACTGTCACCTTTAAAATCTATTACCTGTCTAAACAATCATATTTCGAAATGAAATTACGAAAAAATGCAAAATATTTTATTACTTTCTTGTTTATCATTAATTGTATTTCATGCTATTGTAACATTTTGATGATCTATCATCATGTTTTTGTATATTTCAATCATTAAATTAAACATGTAAGAGTTATGCCACTGTTTATATTATTTTTATATTTATTAACTATGATCAACTTATAGTGTGCCTCTTTTTCTTAAGATACCAAATAATCTCTAATGATATATTTCATGCTACTATGATAATTTTTTTATAGTATTTTATTTTGGAATCAGTAATTTAAGTGCAAGTGAATCGTTTTACTGATATTATTTTTATTATTAAAACTATCCTCAAAAAAGTATTTTTCCCGTTCATCATCATGGAACTTTATGACTTATTAACAGAATCATTCTTAAGGCTGTTCTCAACTGCTCTGCTCAACAAGTGCAAAACATTTTGAGACAAATTCATTACAAATTCATGTACAGATTCATTTTTTAATGGAAAGATATAAAGTTAGAAGGTCTGACTATGGAAGCGATTTGGAATCAAACTGTGTTTTCCATTTTTTGATAAATAAATTACCTATTGAGTTATAAGCTATTTTGATCACAGGACAAACACTTTTTTTGCTCTTTCTTGAGCGGTTATTCTTCTTTTACGTGGAAATTCGGTTCAAAACGCCCACTTTTACACTATTTTCTGAAAGATCTATTACTTTTACGAAAAAAACAGTTTGATTACATAGTTTATGAGTAACACCTGCTAGTTTCATGTATTTTCCAACAAAAATAAAGACATGTCATAAAATTGCCCTTTTGAATTAAAGTGATTTCTAATGAATAACATTTTCCATTTTTGAACAAAGGTTTTACATTTTGTTTTATAAATGATAGCTGTTTCATGAAACCTTTTCTATGCTATCTCTTCCTGAAAATCTCAAAATTTTACACCTAACTGACTTCGTAAATATGTTAGAAAGTAGCTGGTTTTGATTTGAAAACAACTTTAACCCCTTAACTGCTGACAAAATCTTGCGTGATCTCCAGTGCGTAACTTAAATCGCATATTTCTGAAATTATAGAAGGTGTATATTAGTTTTCTGAAATAACAGTAAGAAAATGCACATGTATACTGTAATATATAATGGCTCATGTGGTGAAAATTGTCTCACTATAATTGCAATTCGCCACCCCTTTAATAGATGCATGCATTTTCTAAAGACGTATATATACGTCCAGGGCGGTTAAAGGGTTAAAGAAGGTTTTATTATATCACAAACTTTGGGAACCCTAATGTGTTGCATTTAAATTACATGAGATTTTTCGATTCTTTGGAAAGAAAGGAAATCTAACTTTATTGTAAATTTAGATTAGATGACAATTATAACATTAATTTTATTAAGTGCTCTATTTCAAATAATAAATCATATTTACAATTTAGGTTAAAAGCTTTTGTCCCAAAAATGCACATTTTCAATAACCTTGTTTATCAAAATTCCAAAGTATTTTGTTTTTTCAAGATTTGGCTTCTAATTTTGGAGCTGGTGGAATAAAAGTGATGCCATTTGGGCAAACTTATACAAAAATGATGTTATTTTAAAGCCTTTTAAAGTTATTGAAAACCTTTTATGTTTATGAATTAAAATAAATTCTTACAAAGTGTAATTTTTCTTGCTAAAACATTTTGCTTTTAATGCTCTTGTGAAAAGTTTTAATCTTCATCTTAACGTCATTCCATGTCAAATCAACCTAAAAATTTCAATTTTCAACCTGACCATTTCAGATTTCAAAGAAACTGTCAGGAATTATTCTCTCCGGTGATATAAATGAGAATACATTTTTATAATTTTTTTATCGCGTTAAATTTTCATACAATTAATTATTTAAACTTTGAAAAATCATCATTTTTTGGGTTGCATAAATTTTTCAATTTTGAATTTCTCAAGTTCTATCAGGCGTACATAATTTTATGAACCCTCATTTTAAAGAGAAATTTATAAGGTTTAATTTGAATCCCAAGCTGACTGTTCTCAGTTAAAAAAAAAAAAAAAAATTAAATTTCTTTTTTATTTAAAATTTTGAAAAAAAATATATGTTTGTTATAATATTATAAGCTAAAATTCGTGAAATTTTTAGAGTGGGATCTCAATGGGATCAAGAGTTATGAAATAAAAACTGAAAATTACCATTCATATAATACATAAATAACAAAACAGCTAGAATTAGATTGTTATTTGAATGGTAATTTTCAGTTTTTATTTCATAACTCTTGATCCCATTTAGATCCCATTCTAAAAATTTCAGAAATTTAATCTTATAATATTACAACAAACATACATTTTTTTCAAAATTTTTAAAAAACACTATCTAAAATTTTTTTTAATTTAAAATTTAAATTTTTTTAATTTATTTTTTTAAACTGAGCATAGTCAACTTGGGTATCAAATTAAACCTTATAAATTTCTCTTTAAAATGAGGGGTCATAAAATTCTGTATGCCTGATAGAACTTGAGAACTTCAAAATTAAAAAAAAATTATGCAACCCCAAAAATGATAATTTTTCAAAATTTAAATAATTAATTGTATGAAAATTTAATGTGATAAAAAATTATAAAAATATATGCTCATTTATATCATCAGGGAGAATGATTCGTGGGAGTTTTATTGAAATCTGAAATGGTCAGGTTGAGTCACTGGTTGATTTGGCATGGAATGACCCCTTAAGGGTGTATTCCGATCCAAACTGCTTATTTTCTGATTCATTTTAAAATTCATTTTTGCTCTCAAACGCATCAAACTTGGAAATTCTCTTATTTAGAAACTATATAATGTGCGGTGCTTCTTAATTTTTTGATAAATGCAGAAAATACTGTGAAAAACGCTGTCAAAGTTGGCATTTTGAACCGAATTTTCCGAAGCGGGCGATCTGGGAATGAAAAAAATGGTCATACTGAGAAAATAATTGTTTAAAAATCAAATTCTAATTAATTGAGCTGAAAATGAAATCACACGGCATGTTAAACATGTCTTCAGAAATCACCCCAGCAAGTTTCATGTTTTTACTTTTAAAAATGTCTGAAAATGTCTCAAAAAATTTCGAGCTGTTGAGGGTGGAAAAATATTTTTTCGAATACACCCTTAAGGAAATAGATGAAAATTTGTGTTTCTTCTTTAAATTAACTTTTTGTAAATAGGGGACAGTAATTCTCTAGTTAAATGCAAGGCGATGGATTTTATTTTTGTTTTACTTCTTTGGTTGAATGTAAATATTAAAAACTACAAGAGAATAATTTCTTTATCTCAGCTTTTTAATAGGTGATTTTTTGCTTTTTAAGATAAATTGATTCCCAAAGATTAAATACATGAAAATAAGTTTTTATTTCTTCAAATTTTCTTGAAAAATGTAATTTAATTACAATATTGTTTTCACCATCTATTCAAATAAAATATCATGTATTCTTATCAATTTAAATGATAAAATGACATCAGAAAAAACAAACAAAATACAGCTCCTATTATTTTCTTTTTTCCTTCTCCTATCCGCAACAGTTTATACAAAAGTAAAGGTATTTGGAAGAATTTATTTAAATTTATTTCAAACTTGTGAATTTAAATAATTGATATAAAAATGTATTTTTTCTCTAAACCATTCCACTTTAAGCATATTTGTGAAAAGTTTTAACTGCTGTTTATAAGAAATTACTTGAAAAACCATGTTTCTTTAAATTCACTCCTTTTAAATGCGGGGGAGGGGGGGGGGATAATTCTGTTCTTAAAATACAAGCAGCTCAAGTTCATTTTGTTTAACCTCCTTGACTGAAACTGAGAAAAGCAACAATGGAAGGATTTTTTATGTCAGTGTAATGTACCAGTGGACCGATGAATTTTGCTTTCTAAAATAAGCATTTTCTTTCATCTTGAATATGTGCAAATAAGTTTTCTTATTATTAAAGAATGTCTAGAAAAATGTAATCAGTATACTGTTTTTACCATCTATTCAAATAAAAGACAATTCAACACTTCAATTGTAATGGAAAAAAAAATGCAAACAAAATTTGCCAATCCTTATCAGCAATTTTGTTGCTACCATTATAGAAACATCATTAAAAAATTACAGAAAATTAATATCTCAGAAACAAATTCAAATTTTAAAATTCTCAGATTTTATGGCATCTTTGAATTTATTAGGATAGAGTATGTTCATTTTGTCGTTCAACATTCCATATTGTAGGAGTAGTAACTGAGGAACACAAAGAGACTGGCAGATTTTAATATAATAGATAATAAATTAACTTATAACACCAAATAATTTATATTTACCTGATAAAAATATCAGGAATTAATATAAAAAAAAAAGTAGAAGAAAAAAATAATAGTTTAAAATACTTGCATATCTTATTTGCTTATATATCATCATTAAAAAATTTGTATTTATCTAATTAGTTTCTTTGCACATTCTCTTTTTTCAGCATTTTAAAGGAACTTTTACTACGGCTGATTGATAAGTACGTGGGTACAAAACATCCACAGCTGATGCTCCGCAGGTATGTTATTAAATTTTCTGACTGTAAATATGTATTCTGCTTGCTTTTCATCCAAAAAATTTTAATTAAAAAAAAAAAACTATATTTTTTCCTGTAGAACTGAATCCGTCGTTGAAAAGATGCTAACCAATTGGATGGCTTTATGCATGTACAATTATATCAAGGTAATAAAAACAAGTAGTAATTTTGTATATTTTCTTCATTCCTCTCCCCTTTCTTTTATTATTCCATTGATTTAAAAGTTATCACACCATTTCAAAACATATATTATAAATTTCAGAAATGATTTTTTGGATTTTGTAAATCTATAATGTTTAAATAATGAAAAGAACAGTTTCCTGTTTATCTATATATTTTTAAGTAAACTGCTAGCAGTAAAATTGTCAGCAATTTTTGTGTTGCAATGTTATTTTTGAATATCTAACTTATAATCTTTAAAATTATTTATCTAAGATATTAAATTCCTCAGAATAATTTTATATCATAGCAGTAAAAGGTATTAATATATTTGGTCTGAAATATATATATATACACACACACATGTATATATATTAAACAAAAACATAATTTGCTGAACAAATTAAAAAAAAAACAAATTTATTTCCTACATCATTTAACACCTAGAAGGGGCAGATATTAAGATAGTTCATTCAGTTAGTTCTACATTTAATGGTAAATTTTTGTAACAAATTAGTTGTGAACATTAAAAGTGAACATTAAAAAGTAAAAATTGAAACAATATGATACTTAAACATACTAAAAACTTGCTTTCCATTCAAACAAAATCAAAATAAATCTTATTTTTTTCCAAATTTAAATTGCAAATATTTGTATTGCTGATTTTGTATTATGTTTACGGTAGGTGAAAACAAATGATTAGGCACATCTAAAATACAAACCTTCCAAAAAAATCTAAGATTTATTTCGATTTAGTTTGAATGGAATCTAAGTTTTTGGATGATTAAGTATCATATTGATTCAATTTCATTTTTACTTTTTAATTTTCACTTGGTTTAACTAATTTACAAAAATGTAACATTAAATGTAGAACTAACTGAATGAAATAATATCTGTCCCTTCTCGGTCTTAAATGATGTAGGAAATAAATTTGTTTTTTAAATTTGTTCGGCAAATTATGTTTTTGTTTAATGTGTCAAGTTTTTTAATAACTACTGCATTCAGACGAACTCATTTAAAAATTAACTACCGTAACCCGCGGGTTATCTTATAAAAAACGCCGATTTTTGCACACTGCGGCTTATCTTCTGGTGCGGCTTATCTATTGACATCCTCATCCCGTCGACAGAATTTTTCGGAATGGCCAACCTCCCCCGAAAACAAAATTGGATTGAAACAGTCCTAAAGTCCCAGCCCAGCGCCGATTTTTCCGCTGCGCTTTCTTCTGTCTGCGATTTCGGAGTGAAACTTTCTTCCGTGCGCCGTTGCTTCACGCATCCGCTCTGCACAACTACTCCTTCTGATGCAAATGCTTTTTCTCTCTCGCACTCGCCGTAGTAACGGTGAAGAATTGAGCCTGTTCTCTTCTGTACGCGGTGGAGATGATTGCACGTGTTTTCAAAATATGTCCAAAAAAGCTACACCGCAGATTTCAAATTCAAAGTGATTGAGAAAGCTGAAGAGTTGATAATCTTTTTGTATCTGACACTGATGAGTCTGATTTTGATTGTTTATTGATCGTGTATTTACAGGAAATTAAAAAAAAAATACAAATAAAAAAGTTTACTTGTTATAAATTTCAATTTAATTTTTTTCAGTTGATGGGGAGGGGAGGGGGGGGGGGGATTTTCAGTTAGATTACGGCCCATGTTTTATTAAATCATGAGAACAAATTTGTGGCAATCCTTTTTTTATACAGTGCTTTATCGGATTTGAAGTCAAGTCAAACAATTTCGACGGTAGTTGTAATTTTTTATTTTCCTTACTAAAGATAGTAGAAGCCCGGCGGCCATCTTGGATTCGGTGCGCTATTTTCAAGTCAAAAGCTGCCATTTCAATAATTATTCTAAGTAAAACTTTTTTTAACAGTTGCTTTAAAAAAATTCTATATTTTCAGTTCTTAAAAGCATAAAAATACATTGGAGAAAAATATTTCTTCATTGGCAAAAACGGCGAAAAAAATCGAAGATGGCCACCACTCGCCCATCAGCTTCAGTCGTCCCAAGATCTTGTATAAGCCGCGGCTTATCTTCCGGTGCGGCTTATCTAATGCTATTATTTTTTTTCACAACAATTTAATAAGCTGCGGCTTATCTACCGGTGCGGCTTATATACACGAAATTATGGTAGATGTATCATCATCAGGTTCGATCTACAAGGTATTGCATCATAATTTGTGGTGTATTTACCAATATTTAATAAAAAATGTTTCATCTGTGCAGTAGTGCAAAGTTTGGACAAAAACTTCCAGCCTGAGCATAAAAAATCTTTAATAAAAACATAAAAAAAACCAATTTTACTTAATTTTAGTTACCCCATTTTTCCCTCTGGTATACTATGAAGGCAAAAATATACTTAAATCTTGACTGCTAATATTATAACAACAGTATAGCTGTTTGCGATGTAAATGCAAGATAAACTGTTATCTAAATTTAACTTGAGGTACTTATTTAGCATCAACATCAGTCGTTTTCAGGAAACCAAAAGAAAAAAAAAAATGATGACAAAAAACCTTGAGGAATAATTTTAGGTAAAAAATGTGGTGATAATATTACGTTTGCTTAACGTTACTTCGTTAAGTTTATGTAATATTAAAAGTCTCTGTCTTTTTAAAATTTGCAAATAATTATTTTTTTAACCACAAAAAGAAATTACATATGAAAAATATAGGGGGAAGCTGGGGCAAAATCGGACACCATAAATATTTGTTGTTCGCAAATGCAATCAAATCTAAAAACAAACTCTGAGTACTGTTTTTAATATTAAATGAATCTTTGGCTATAATAAAACATATTCTTTTCGATAAAAAATATAATTTATTATATATAAAAAAATAGCTTTTTTCAGACATATGCAAAAATTTAGTTTTACCCCACTGGTTGGATAAAACCGGGCATCCATTTAAAACTCATTTTGGTCCAAAATATTCTTGTTTAATATAGTTAAAAAAAAAAAAAAAAAAAAAAAAACTAATTTTTGTTAATTTTAACCAAACAAAATTCCACATGTGTGCTTCAATGTGTCAAAAATAAATCTGTGGCAAATTTTCTACAATGTATATGTCTATCTATTTTATACTGGAAGTCGTAGAGTTATTTTAACTGCAAAAATCACAAATGAGTTTGTTTTCATATTCTTCTTCATGTTATGTGCTTAGTGTGGCCATCTTTGACATTTCAAACATTGTATCCAATCTTCTTTGAAAACAGAATTGGAATAAAGTTTATTGTAAAAACATTCAGGCTTCATTATCTTCTTCACTTTCTGAGGATGTCTCCTCAATCTTTTATGGTTTCTTTTTCTGTTGATTCTTAATTTCTCTTTTTTTTTTTAAGAATCTTCCTTTTTCATTTTCCAGTCTGTTTGGCTTCTTTCTCCTTAATATCTGTTTCCAGCTGTAATTTATAGGGAGAAGTTGAAATACAGTAGAAGATCTTTATAACACAATTCCATATAATGCAATTCTCCATATAACGCACAACTTCCTCAGATGTAAACAATGAATTTTGCAGTTAAGAAGCACCCATATTCCCATATTATAAAAACTTGTGACTTTCTACATAACTAAATTTGATGCATTATTTCAACTTTATGTCATTAATTCTGGACTTATTAATGAAAAATTTGCTATTATTACAATAAAAGTTTTGAAAATGAGTAATGTAATGAATGATTTCGTCCAGGTATACTCCGTCCTTATAAAGTAAATTTAACAATTTTCGGAATGATCTATATTATGCTAAAAATTATCTGGATAACTTCTGGTAACAAGGAAAGCAGTATAACGATATTCTAATGTATTTTGGCAGACATATTTGGCCATGTTTATAAGGTAAATTTAATGATATGTGAAATGTGATCCATATAACGCAAAATTCTATATAATGCACAACCTTGCGTTTTTAGGCTTGCGTTATAAAGATCTTCTACTGTAGCAGTTTTCCTCTCCTTTTGCCAGCTTTTTTCTCAATCATAAAACATTCTTGGTTAGGGGGGAGCAATAACATTTTAGGCAGATTGCTGCAATGCACAATCTGAGATGTTGATGGAAGAGGCTGGATATTGTCAACTGCTGGATGTGTGATGTCAACTCTTTTATTTGCGGAAGGATGAGCTTCAGTATCCTGTGATGTTTCAGAAATATTTATCGCTGTAGCTATGCCAATCTATAACTGCGTAGATCTAGGTGTGTTATTTATCACTGACTTTTATGGATTTCCCTGTTATTTCACTAGGAGCAAAAAGGTAGTCTAGAAAAGCACCGTTGTTATAGGGAAAAATCCTTGTCTTCTAAAGCCGTCTGATTGGAGTATTTTCAGTTACTGCTCTCAAAAATGCAGCTTTGAATTATTTCTTAATTTAGTAAAGTGTTACAGATTGCTGAGGATTAGAAAGCAACCACTTCCTCATCTCTTGTTTGTAGTATGAGTTTAGAGATGCTATGAATGACACATCAAGGGGTGTCACATAACATATCAGTGCTGCTTAACATATTTAAATTGCTCCATGCTAAATTATGAATTATCCTAAAAAATCATTCCATGAGTGTAAGACAAAACCGGGCATACCCGGTTTTGACCCGCTCGTAAGTACCCGGTTTTACCTCAACATGACACAGATTTAAAAACATTGTGTTACTATTCTTAATATTATAGTAAGAGATTAGTAAAACTGTTAAATTACTTTCAGAAAAGCAAAGAATTAGATATAATTCTTACCAATATTTAATATACTGACAAACAGTTAAGTAAAACCTAGAATCAAACAAAATCATTTTTAAGGGTGTATTCCAATCCAAACTGCTTATTTTCTGATTCACTTTTAAATTCATTTTTACTCTCAAACACATCAAACTGGGAAATTCTCTTATTTAGCTAATTTAGCTTATTTATCTAATTTAGGATATTTAAATTGCTATTTATAAAGCTCCATGCTAAATTATGAATTATCCTGAAAAATCATTCCATGAGTGTAAGACAAAACCTGGCATACTCAGTTTTGACCCGCTCGTAAGTACCCGGTTTTACCTCAACATGACACAGATTTAAAAACATTGTGTTACTATTCTTAATATTATAGTAAGAGATTAGTAAAACTGTTAAATTACTTTATGAAAAGCAAAGAATTAGATATAATTCTTACCAATATTTAATGTGCTGACAAACAGTTAAGTAAAACCTAGAATCAAACAAAATCATTTTTAAGGGTGTATTCCAATCCAAACTGCTTATTTTCTGATTCACTTTTAAATTCATTTTTACTCTCAAACACATCAAACTGGGAAATTCTCTTATTTAGAAACTACATAATGTGCCGTGCTTTTCAATTTTTTGATAAATGCAGAAAATATTGCAAAAAATGCCGTCAAAGTTGACGCTTTGAACTGAATTTTCCGAAGCGGGAGATCTGGGGATGAAAAAAGGGGTCATACTGAGAAAATAAGTAGAAGATCTTTATAACGCAATTCTCCTTATAACGCATAACTTTTCAGATGTAAACAAAGATTTTTGCAGTTAAAAGCACCTGCATTTTCACATTAAAAAATATTGCTACTCTCTGGAGGATTAAATTTGATACATTAGTTCAATTTTATCTTCTAATTTAAGACCTTTTTACTGAAAAAAAATGCTATTATTGCAATAAACATTTTTGAAAATGTCTAATATAAGGGATGCTTGTGTCAGTTATATTTGGATCATGTTTATAAAGTAAATTTAACAATGTCTGACCTATATTATGCAAAAATTTCTAATTTGGAGAACTCTTGGTAACAAGAAATGCAGTACAGAGATATTCTAATGTATTTTGATATGTTTTAGTCATATTTGACCATGTTTACAAGGTGAATTTAATGATGTGATCCATATAACGCAAACTTCTATATAACGCACAACCTTGCGTTTTTAGGTTTGCGTTATAAGGATCTTCTACTGTAATTGTTTAAAAATCAAATTCTAATTCATTGAGCGAAAAATGAAATCACACGGCCTCTTACACATCTTTTCAAAAATCACCTCAGCAAATTTCATGTCTTTACTTTTAAAAATGAGTCTGAAAATGTCCCAGAAAATTTCGAGCTTTTGAGGGTGGAAAAATATTTTTTAGAATACACCCTTAAGAGTAATTCAAATTAAATTTTTCACACAAAAAATAACTGCACACAGTGGTGTTTCGTTCAGCTGCAAATGCCGTAATGATGTTTGACAAGCAATTCCTCATGTTGGCCAATAGATAAAAGTTCAAATCAAAGAGGAATCTGCACTACCCAGTTTTGTACAACTCTCCCCTATATACTACATGCCCCATGCCCATGTATACTGCTGACGTCATATTGATAATGAAACCTGTAAAATAAATTTAAGTTATTTGCAAATTTATTAACCTCTAACCATCCGACGATATAAATTTTTACACAGTCTTAAAACAATATAAATAGTTCAGTATTTCTTTCCAGCTGGTATTTCTTAATGAAATTAAAACTTCATTAATAAATAAATAAAAGGAAAGCATAAATAAATCACAAAGTTAACACCTTTTTAATCGAATGGGCACATCTGTATCTAATTGATATTCATGCTTAAAAATCAGTATTGGTGAAATATGTTGCAATTTTTTGACATCATAGTCACCTACTTTCTGTATTTACTCTTATTAATGCTTCTTGTATTATTAACAAATGTTGGAAAATATCAGTGTTATTTCCCATTTGATGCCATATTCATCTTCTTTTTAATTCGTAAGAAATTTATTTCAAATTCCATTTCTCACGTGGAAAATTTTAACTGAAAATTAATTACTGTAGATAAAATATTATTATGGCTTTTGAATTTTTTGCAACCGAAAAAAAACATTAAATTTTATAGCAAAAATGTCCATTGATTCTCAATGAAAAAAAGCGAAATTTAAAATTATTAAGAAAAATATTTGAATAATATAAATAAAGCTTAGGCTATGTTACCCTTGGCATTATAATTCACCCATATGCAAAGGCATTTTATCATCCGTTTTGACCCTGACGTCAAGCAAACATTTTCGTACTTTGAATTTACAATATCATTAAGATTACAAAGAATAAAAAATTTGTGGCATCAGGGACAAAAAGGTGGGAAGAAAAAGCCAAAAAGTTATGAGCTCCATAGGCTTTTCTATGTTAAATTAACATTGAGAAGTGACATTGGAAATAAATAAGTATTGCACTGCTTGTACAATACTTAAATATTATTATCTTTTTTGTTATTCATTATTTAAATATCAATTGAAAAAAAAAAAAAAAAACTAAAACATTAAATTAATGAAATGAAGTATTTATTTTATTGCCATAGTTACATTATGAATTTATATTTTGTTTTATATCTGGATTAAAATACTTCAAGATTATATTGCATTTTGAAGATTAGACGATTTTTGCAAAAGAGTTGTAACTTCGAAAAAAATATCAATTTTGGTGCAATTTCTTTTATGCCAATGTGGATAAATTTTGTTGCTTTAAAAGTTTGTTAATCTCCATTTATAATGCATTAAATGCAGTCACAAGAATCATCCTGTTTCAGCAATCAACTGAGCCACCTTAAAGTTAAAGAATCCTTTCATTACTGAATATATGTCTATTACAAAACCTTAATGTATGAGAAAAAAAAAATATATTTTTTTTTTTATAAGATTTCATGCTACTAAGCTCTGTGTTTTATATTTTGTTGTTATTTTTATAGTTATGTATTATAAAACTTTATCTTAATTTATTAAAGCATATAAGAAAAAAATATCCATTCAGTTTTGCTCATTAATTTTTATTATAATTTCAGGACCAAGCTGGTGGTTCTTTGTTCCTTCTCTTTAGTGCAATCAAACATCAAGTTGAAAAAGGTCCCGTTGATGCTATTACACATGATGCAAGATATTCACTATCTGAAGAAAGATTATTAAGAGAGCAAATAGAATATTCTCCTGTGGTAAGGCAGTTTTTTAAGGCTAAATTTTATAGTTAGAATTCAAAAATTTAGGTTTTGAAATCCTTATAAATACTAAAAATGTAAGACAAAACTGGGGTGAATTAATTAAAAGTTATTGCTTTTAGTGTGTGAGTGTAATATAAAAGCAGCTATAATCTGCTTTTTCATTGTGGCACTAAATGTTTTAGTATTTGTATTTGAATTACTAGAAATCAATTAGAAGCATTTTTTTTCTGCTAAAGTTATTTTAAGGACACCATGTGATTTGCAATTTCAGAGGGTATACGGAGCTTTTGAAAAAAATCCTGAAGGTATACTATGGCATATACCTCCATTTACCCTCTACTACATCTCTGATTAATTTTTATTAATGTATAATTAGAAAAACTTTTGGATAATTATGTATTTTTATTCAAAGGTTTTATTCTGAATGCAAAGTTATTGTTTTGGATTTACAATTTGTTAATTAAATCAAAATTCCACAAAGCACTTATTAAGTTTACACTCTAATAAGATTTGACTTTTTTCGGTGTGTTTATTTCGCACGAATTTTCAATGAAATTTTAAAGTGTTGTAATATTTTTCAGACAATACAAGTAATCCATGAAGATCAAGATGAAAAGATGCAATGTAAAGTGAATGACTGTGATACAATTAGCCAAGTAAAGGCTAAGATTTTAGATGCACTTTACAAGAATACACCTTTCTCACAAAGACCATCTATATATGATGTTGATCTTGGTAATTAATTGTTTTTCCTTCATTGTTTCATTCAAGTAAAACTTTATTTTATATTTATTTTATGGCATTTGTATATTATCCCATTATTCTTATTAAGGCACAAATTGTGGCACAGTTACAGCATCTTTCACATATTGCTTTAGAAATTGTAAAACCTTGAATTGTGGTGACTTGATCAAAAAATGTTTTGCCAGACAAATTAAAATATTAAATTGTCAATTAATTGAGGTCTTGCAGTATGAGTGGTATGCAGTGCTAGATTAAGCTATCTTTTGAGACCTTCTTTTCCATCTTGCTTTACAAAACCAGATTTCTAACTTGTTTTATTTTGATTTACTGTATCATTAAAAATCAATATGGTGTTTGAAGTAAATTAGTGCATGCACAGAAATTTATCGCCCATCTATCTCTTTATTTATTCTGAAGAGATTACTTGGGCTGTTCAACACATTCAGATTTGATGAAATATTATACATTTCAATTTTTTACCTGTAACTATTAAGATACCTGTTTTCAAGCAGAATATTTTTCATACAAAACAAAATTTGAGTGGAAAATCAGATATGTTAGATTTTTTAGACCACAGGAGCTTAAAAAGTTATGGGGCCCTTAGACAGTTGCCTACTCTACATCAGAGGTCTGCATGGTCCGAAATTTCTAGGCTTGGGCCTGGCTGGACTCATAGAAAAAAAGATTTGGCCAGGCCTGGAAAAAATGTTAAAATCTCGGCCCGAGTGAATTTCTAGAAAACATTGATTTTTACATCGATAAAAATTTCTCTCGTGCGATGAGTTCTAACCAAAAATATTAACATTTTTTTCAGGTTTACAATCTTCATTTTTATAGAAGTGTGGCAGGTTGCAATATTTATTTTTTTAATGAATCGCTATTTTTTGTGTGTAAATGTTTCAATTATCATTAATATTGTTAATCTATATTCCATGTATTGAAGTGTTAAAAATCTGAAAAATGCTATACAGTAAAATCTTCTAAGACTTAATTACATAGAAAAGATAAAAAAAAATGCATTATACACACAAGTTCCTTTCTTAGCAAGTGTATACTTTATATATTCTTTTCTTACGTATTAGTATATTAATTTTGCATGGATCAACACGTTTTTCAGTTTAAAACAGAATTCCACCATAGGCAAGTTCTTTTTCACATGTTTTACAATGCTTTAATTTAATAAGCATATAATTTAATGAGCTATATTTTAATAAGCATAGGAACCTACTATTCTTTAAAAAGAATAAATTTTAATGTTTAATTGTAGGATAATGATGATTTAAAAATGTGTAAAAACGTTTGTAAAAATCTTTGGGCCAGGCTTAATTTTACTGACCTTTGAAATGACAGGACATGCCGAGACAATGATTTTCATATGGGTTGGCTCAAAACCAGGACTGAAAATTTTGGGCCATGACGACTAGGAATGAAACCAGTCCCTGCTCTGTACAGAAAAAATAAGTTAGGTCCGGCCCAGCCCGATTCTTCCGGAAAAGTGTAAGGTCCGAGCCTTTAGAAAAAATTAGGTCTGGCCCGACGCGACTGCCATGAATGAAAATAGGCCTGGGCTGCGTTCCGGGCCATGCAGACCTCTGTTCTGCCTTTTTGATAATTTGGCATTGATGGTATGCATATTTTTTTTCTTGAACATTATGATCACATGATTGCAACTGAACAATTCTTCTCCATCTCTTTCTCACTAGGAAGGAGAGCTGTTAATCACTTCAAATGAGATTAGAATGATGTGTAAAATGTGAGAAACAGAGCAAAATTTTAGTTAACATAATTAAAATTTTAAATAACATTTATTTAGCATTTAGTTGATAGAATATTTTTTATTATCTTAATTTTTGAAGATAACATTTTTCACTTATGTGCAATGTTCTGAAAACTTACTGTAAAATGCATAGATGTTTACAAATATCCAAATTCTTTAATTTATCGTGTAAAAAATACATGCAACATTGGTATTTTATAGTCCCCCTAACTCTTCACAGAAAACAATTGTATATATTTCTATATTCATGTCATGAGACATTCTTGCTTCTTTTTTTTTGTTAGTTTTCAACTAGTTTAAATCATTTCGGGAGAATAAATTTTACTTTTTTTTTTTTTCAAAATCATGAGATATTAAAAAAAATTAGTTAATTAAATTTCAAAATACAGGAAAAGGCAGTGGTCCTTCCCTGTTTGTACTTTTGCTTCCCATGACAGCATGTTACAGAAATCTTATTAAAACTCTTATTAAATAATGGTGATCACTAATGATGTATTTAACTGTCACTGATGTGATAAAGATTTTCAACCTGATTGGGCAAAATTTTTAGCATGTAAAATGTTCAACAATTTGTAAATTTTGCGAGAATTTGTTTAACAATTCAGTAGTTGTTATTGTAGCAACAGTTGTGAAAGTTTCACCCTCAAATTCACAACTTTTAAGAGTTATTATAAAATAAGTGTGTAACATCACAAAATCTCGATACCTGGAAAAGTCAGGGAAATTTGTTACTGATCAGGAATAGAGACCCTGTATAGTATCCCTTATTGTATCCTTTCAAAATATTTTAAAATCATTTTTCAAGTAAACTTTTTAAATTTATAAAACATATGGTAGTTTATGGTAGTGAGGCGTAGACCATAACTCAAAGAGATGAAAAGTCACTCATCACTTCAAAAGGAAGATTTTAATACATGGCAAATTAGATGATCTAATGTAGAAATTGAACATCTATTTAACAAAAAGGACATTATAAATTCTCTTAAAGTAAGAAGAATGCAGTGGCTTGGCCATTTAATTAGAATAAATAATTACTGAAATACAAATAAGATATTCAATCTAAAGTTATTGGGGAAAAAAGGAGCGTTGGAAGACACAGCAAGAGATTATTGGGACAGGTAGCACAAAACATCCAATCAAATTACAAACTGCAAATTAAAAGTACAGATCTGGCAAAGTATGTTAAGGGATGCCACAATTGGGAAAAAAGGAGCGTTGGAAGACACAGAAAGAGATGATTGGGACAGGTACTACAAAATGTTGCGCCCAATCAAATTACAAACTACAAATTAAAAGGACAGATCTGGCAAAGTATATTAAGGGATGCCACAATTTTTCATGGATTGCAGTGCAAAAATGAAATTAAAAAAAAAATATATATATATATTGGTATTGTATGTTACGAGTGTCTATGAAACTGTTATCATATAATGAATTCCCTTATTACAGAATCATTTTCCAATTTTATCTAAATATTAAATTGTTTCTAAAATCTTTTTCATTTGTATGTTTAGTATGTGATTTTTTTTCTTTATTTTAGAATGGAGGCATGGTCGGGGAGGACATTTAATTTTAGCAGACGAAGACCTTACTACTAAAGGTACAAATGGCTGGAAGCGTATTAATACACTTGCACATTATGGCATTCGGGAGTCTGCTGTTATGTGTCTTGTTGCAAGAAGAAAAGATATGCTTAACTGTACTCGTAAGTTAAGATTCTGCATTGTTCAGCATAAATTTATTTTCATTTGTTGAAAAAATTCCTTTTTTTAATGACAGTTGATCTAATAAAATTTATAACAGTTTTATAATTACACTGGCCAGCACCAAAATATTCTCTATAGAAATAATGATTAATTCTCATAATTTCATGTTACAAAATTTGTGGCAATGAAATTCCTTACCTTTTTTGAGGTGGGAGGGCTTGCTTTTAAAACGATGGTATTTTATGTCCTACTGAAACACAAGTGGCACTTGCTTAAATGATAAAATATATATAATAATATTTAAACAACTTATAAGTTTATTTATAAAATATTACCCAAGATACAGTGGCAAAAAGAATGAAGTTACGTTAGTGGATACTTCTGGACATGAAAGCAGGAAGGGGGTAGGGGAGGACGCACTATAAAAACAATGCATGATACAAATGTCAACAAAATAGCTTTTCATCATATACTTTATTAATTTGTTACCTAATACAGTGAAAATACCTTTTTCATGTTTTCAATTTCATCTGCCGTTGTAAATGAATATAACAATCTTTCATTATTCATTGTTATTATAAAGTTGTTTCTCAGAAATATGGTATGTGCTGGTGCAATTTGGATGTCATATTTGGATTTAGGAATGTCAGATCTATATAAGTTTACACATTTGTTTTTCATGGAAGAAAATTTTTGCTTGTTTTCTCGTCAATGTTATTATTTACTTTTCACTGCTAGTTCTATGATGGCCAATGATTTTTATTGCAATGTCATTTGATTTCTGAATTTTCGTGTAATATATTCCTGATGCCTGGAAGTCTTTGAATACTTTTGAGTACTAGTTGAGGAAAAAAAATTGTATTACACATCAACTGGATGCAAAACAATAAACTCTATCACATTATTTTGCTCATTTATACAATTTTTGGGTTTTTAAAATAGAATCAAATATAATAGAATCTCTGTAAAATTTTTATGTATTCTAAAATATGCGATTGTTGTGCTTTTCTTTTCTTTTTTTTTTTTCCACTCCACTTGTAATCCTGATTTTTAAAAGATGGCATTGCCTGTTTGTTTCAAAAGTGATTTTGTTCTAAAATAGGAGCCTTCAACCTGTGTCTCGTGAGCTGTGGGTGGCCGTCTATATCATTTGAAATATCAGAAACAAAAATTTTCTGCAAAAGACTTTCAAAGTTCCTTATTAGAGCATATCACTTCTTTAGATAAAAGTGACAAAGCAAGCAATGGAACACCCATGTAGTACACAGAATTATCTTCCAAAGGAGCACTAATACCGACAAAATGATTTTTTAATATTGTAAAATACCTGAACTTTTCAAGATAGAGAGCAAGCAACACTATGCTAATAGTGTCTGATGGATCTTATCTGTATGCTTTCTCGCCTATTAATGTAGAATTGTAGTAAGCATACAGTTAGCATATTTCATTATCTTAAATGCTATTGGCTGATTAATTTTAGTATTAATTTTAATTTTATTCTGTTCTACTAAAATTATTATTATTAGATGTTGTATTATATAAGAACATCTGATAAAAATTAAACCTTTTTGTGCAAATATAAATAAATGAAATGTTTTTGAGAATCAAGGGGGAAAAAAATGCAATTCTAGAGCACCTTATTATCTTGTTTCCTAAATGTGTATGCATTTCTTGTCTACACTATTTAACTGACGTATGAGTTGCTTGTAGAAGTATTTATTGTTGTGTGGCTTATGTATGAAAGATCCTTATTTTAAAAGTATAAATAGTATCTATCATTTGAATTTCAATAAAATGAAACAGGTAAATGATGTAGTACTAAATGATCAAATATTTGAAATCTTAAGTAGAGAATATGGTTATTTATTGCTTTGTTATTGTAGCTGTTTTTGAGTTTATATATCAAATTATTATAATTGATTTTACTATGTTTAACTTCTTATTAATACATAAAATGATAAGATTAATATATTTAGCTCAAATTTTGGATAATAATCATAAGTTTTTTCTGCTTTTTAATTTTAATTCAATGCATTCATAATAATAATTTTTTTTTTAATTTATTTTTTATAATGTTCTTGCTACAATTTTAAAGAAGTAAAGAATCGTCTGTATCATTTGGTTTTAATTTTCGTCTAGTACTTATATATATATATATATATATATATATATATATATATATATATATATATATTGAACATTCTTACTTCAATTTTAAAATTCAAAGTGGATATTTAAAGCAGTGGGTGAAAATTTCAGGCCAAAAAACCTTAACATATAAGCTAGTTGCACTAAATAGTTTTATGAGAATTAAATATATTAGTAAATTTTCTTAGAATGAGAGAAATTTTATTTTAAGTTTAGTGTATGTTTTCATAACTAATTTCACACATTATCTATAGTTTTATACAGGGTATATCTGAAATTATTCAACAAACTCTGGAATCAATTAGTTCCAACGATTGAAGCAAAATATGTTTATAATTTAAATGTTCTTGTGCTTTTACTTGGTTACGAGGCCAAGGGGCTTAAAAGATTAACAAAAATCTATTTTACTTGAATGGATCACCAAATCACGACTAAGGATTTACATCATGACCAATCAAACTTCATAACTCCTATAAGGGAGTTTTCCGTTGTATCATTTGCAACACCGGTCATCAGATTTGCAATAAATCACTTGATTTTGATGAACTTCGTCACAGGATCATTTCTTGTAGAAGTCTCCATTGCTATAAACGGATAGATCATCGGAAAATACCTCTCTTACGATCATACTGTAAACTGCACAATTGAGTTGAGCTTGATTCTGTAGCTTTAATCGATGCTGTACAAACTTTAATTTGTTTGAAACCTTAGAGTTAGTTAATATATATATATATATATATATTATTACATGAGCAACTATAGTTGGTAAAGTGTAGACCCACTATTGTACCAATATCAAAAACATGGTACAACGATGGGCCTTAACATCTTTTCAGTCGGAAATATGAAAGCCAAGAGAGAGAGCGTGATGCTAAAATGGCACTTCAAAGCCGGAGGAAAACGCTCCCATTGGCTGCAGCGAACGGTGCCACTAGGAGAAGTTCAGAAAGGATTTGATTTGCGACAAGCAGCCGCGCAATCTTTGTTTGCATGTCGCTTAAGAAATGAACTGAATGCACATCGCAAATGATGTCTGGCCAGGGAATCGCAAAGAGATTTTTCTGGATGAAACAGCGTGGGTGGTAAATTCTTTTGCCGAAAACGTAGAAGATGGCGTCTGAAGTATGTCGAATTTGTTGTTTTCTTATGGAATAGAAAAATGGCATAGGAGAAAAATAGAGCGTTTTCTGAATTAAATAAAATGAAGGAAAAATTACATTTTTACTTTAAATACTTTATTTTTGCATGAAAATTATCAAAATTTTTCATAGAAATAAGAGAATTTCATTAAATTTGTTAAAAGGGAGATAAAGAAATATATATTTTTTAATGGATAAGTTAAAAAATTGAATTTTTGTTATTTTGTGGGGAGTATATAATTTAGTAGACTATCGTTTTTGTGGTTGATAATAATAATTAGGTTAAAATTAAATATTAAAATTTGAATAATGAATATTAATTAACTATTTAAATGGGTGAGATATTTTAAAGTTGCCATCACCTAACAGATAGTACTCATCAAGACGAACAAAAAATGCAATAGAACATGGGGTCGCAAATGTCATTCAAAAGGTGAAAATCACACTAATAAAAATATCGAAATCTCGCATGCTGCTTTTCTGCAGAACTGGCTAGTAGCTCGAAGCTGGTTTTCCTTTCACTTTGTGCATAAAAACTTGGGAGAAAGCCAGACAAATCTGTGAGCAGGAATCCACGTATACAGGACTCCCAAAGTCTTCGAGCGTGTCCGCCAGTTGTTCCTCCGTAGATGTACTCTATGTAATAATGCCTGCGGTCAACAATTTTTGTAAAATATTTGTTTTCTCTGGACATCAAAGCTGTGTTGTACCTATTCTGTGCAATAAATAATTTTCTGGAGTGTTTTTTTTCTTGTCTCAGTTTGCCCATTTCCAGATGCATTTTCTTGATTTTCATCCTTTAAACGGCATTTGTGACACCATGTTCCATTGCATTCTTTGTTCGTCTTCATGAGTACTATCATCCCTCTAAGTTTGTTGAAGCATTTCAGATACATCCTGTATATTCATATAGCAGTATATATTAATATATCATCTTATATGAAATTGCGTTTATGTATGTGCATTTATTTATGTGTATTCATGTGTATTTCATACTACAGGGTCTGCCTTCAATGGCCCATTTATATCTGGTTCTCCTCAATTGGGTAATTGTATTGAAGATGGTCCAAGAGTTCGTTACTGGCATCTAGTCAAAAACAGTGATGATCATCATGATTTTCATAAAGATCATAGTCACAAAGCCATACCAGAAATATTTTTAACCCGTCTTCTTTCTACAAAGGTAAGAAAATACAAAATGTGATCAAATTATGTCTTCTTATATATCTTCTATTAAGTACATATACCTTGCTATTTATATAAGTATATATCCTTTTCCATCTTCTCCTCTGTTTGTAATGTATTTTGCATTCCAATTATTTTAAAGTTCACATCAAATACTGATGATATATTTATTTTATATGAAATGTAAGTTTCATTAAAATAATATACTTCCTTTCTTTGTTCATTTTGTTTCACTTACAGTTTCAAATATTTTTAAAAATTAATAAACTTAAGTCATAATTTTTTTTAAGGAATTACTATGTCACTGATTTTTATTTAATTATTTATAATTTGTCTGTTTCTTTGCTTTTAGTCTAAAACACAATATGCATATTAGTTAAGTTTTTCAAAATAATTTTAACTCTTTAAATGTTTGTCAATTATATTATCCATCAGATTAATAATACAATGCTTTGATTTACAAATTAATCCAACTTACAAAAAAAAAAAAGAAAAAAAAAAGCAATTTACTAATAATAAACCAATTTAGATTTTGTGCTTTCTGTTATATGAATTTAAAATTTATCTTTTTACGCTTATAAGCAGATTTAGTTTAACTGTTGTGCAAGAATCACAAAGCAAAGAAAATTATGTTTTATGATTTTATTTAAAAAATTGAAAGAGTCCTAGGTATACATTAAAGTGGCTTTTTCAATATATACGTGCAGGAAAAACTTTGTTTTGCATTGCTGTTCTAATGATTAGAAGATTTGCTTGAATTCCTGTATTTTTTAAATAATATTTAAAAGATTCTGAATAGTTATTATTTGTTCTGTAATTTTCTTCATGAGTATATCACCCAAGATGCCTTCAGTATAAAATGAAATAATTTTTATTCCTATATATTATTATTCTTTTTAATTTCCCAAATTTTATGTAAAAATTCTATGTGACTAAGAAATTCAGACTATCAATTAGTCGGCACATTAGCCAATTTCCAAATACTTAAATTTTTGTTATTCTGAAAGTTTTGAAGATTTAAGTTATGGCTATGTTTCAAATGAGGCCTTAAGGGGATTCTTCGCACACTTGAAAACACCCGCTCCGTAATGTTAATCCTATGGGCAGGTTATTTTCGAATTTCTCGTTTCAGTTTGAATATTTTTAAACAATTTTTTTTTGCATAGGATAGCTGAGCTCAATCTTTAATATGACTCTTTTTTACTTTTTCGATTTTGGTTGCAGATTTTTTTTAAAAAGGTACTTTCAGTTTCGAAACCGGTTTGGAAACTGAAAGTACCTTTTAAAAAAAAAATCTGCAATCAAAATCAAAAAAGTAAAAAAAAGTCATATTAAAGATCGACCTCATCAAGCCTATGCAAAAAAAATCGCTTAAAAATATTCAAAATGAAATGAGAAATTCGAAAATAACCTGCCCATAGGATTAACATTATGGAGCGGGTGTTTTCAAGTGTGCGAAGAATCCCCTTAATTTGCCACTGGATTCAATTTTATGAGTCCATTGCATGTCATATGTTAGATTGATTAAAAAAAATTATTTTCCTTTGATTTATTAAAATACTGGCATTTGTATGCATCTACACCATTGGTACCAAAATAATCATCTGCCAAGTATTTTAACAAAATTGAACTTTTGCAACCTCTTATCAATTTTTTTCCCATTTGGCATGATGATGAATGCTTAGCATGGCTCCAGGATTTTAATTCTTACTACATCAAAACTACATTGTCCCTAGTATTCATAATTTTCTTAAAAAAGTAATTATATGAATATGATACTTTTAAACTAAAACATTAAAAAAAAAAAAAATGTTCATTAATACATTAAGTGTTATTTATTTTTATTTTGTAGAAAAAAGGAATCATTTGCATAGATTTGTTCTTGTAATATTGGATTTTTTTTTTTTTTTTTTTTTATATCTAATAATTTATTTGGAATTTCCTTTAACATTTTGAAGAATGTTAAAATTTGAGCTAAACAATTACAGAACTAATTGAAAAAAAAAATCTGTTTAAAGAAAATGTTTTTGTGACATAACCAACCCAGGTGTGGGGAATTGCATCAATCTACTTGCCATTGGTGAGTGTATTTTCTGATGGGGGGTGAGTGAATTTTTTAGGCAATCATTTAAAAACTGTAGGCTATAGACTATATCAAAAGCTTTTATATATTTTAATTTATTTGCCTTAGAAAAATGAGTATTACAAAAGTACTTGAATTAGCAATGAATTACTTTTGGCAGTGTTGAATCCAGAAACTTTCCTCCGGGAGGGATTTCTGTGGTTCCGGGGGGGACATTATAGAGTTCCGGGAGGGAAGTTGCACTTTTTGACCATTGAAAACACATAATCTCAAATCTTTCGATGTGAAGGGGGATGTACCCCCCCACCCCCCGGGCCACCCCTCAATTCAACACTGACTTTTGGATTCGCATAAATTTGTCATAAAATTTCTTGTCTTTATGGTGCATCATGCTGACTAGTAAGATTTTCTGAAAATTCTTCACCTTGGCTATGCTATTTGTTTCAAAAATTTGATTATAGGATTTAGTTGCTAATTGATTCTCAATACAATAAGCATTTAAATTTTTTTTAACTACATTGAACAATTAGTGAATCCACATGCTAACTTGTAGCTAATATTTGATGCAGAATATTTTTTTTATTCTAGTTTACAAATGCCGTTTATGTAGAGCATAGTGAAGTGTTTAACTGTCATATACAATCCACTCCCTCTAATCTGAAACTCTACAATCCACATTAGATTTCAGATGTAAACAAACAGTTGTCTTTTTTTTTTTTTTAAACAAGATAATGGATACACTTTGTAAAAAAAGTTGAATGATCGGATGAATTTATTAACCATTTGGAAAAATTGTTATTGTCCTCATCAGTGTATGAAATCAAAAGCATATCTGAAGCTTTTGATTGGTTTAATCTGCATTTTACTCGTTTTATGATGGGTCTATACAGTAATCTGTATTTCCCTGTAATTTCAACAGAGATGCATACCTTCTGGCCACTATAACAAAAAAGTATAAAAACTACCAAAAAAAAAAAAAAAACTCAGAAACAAATTGAGATACAGCCTTCAAACCAAATTGCATTTAAAAGTACATTTTATTCTCTATACAACGGTGTAAAAAGTAATATTGTGGGATGTTAAAAGCCTTTTCCCAAACAGCCAATGAAATGCTTGTATAATACGCAAGTTTCAGGTGGTTAATACATACGAGTCGCAGGCAATTTTTGTCGCTTGCAATTTTTATGTGTAATAACACTATTAATGTTTAATCCATGGCGTACGTAATGTATGATAAACTCCGTGTGATTTTTTATGTCTTAAATTTTAGTCTTTGAAAAAATCATTTTCCAAATGGTCGTTGTAATTTTTTATATTGCTTTTTTAAGGTTTTTCTGCATTCATTAGAAGGAAATGTTTTGTGTATCTTGTAAATAACTATTATACTACTATATTCTTAATGCATTCTTTGGCTTGCATGCCATAAATAACAAACTTCAGAGTCGTGTGCCATCCATTCAGATCCCTTCATTTTCATGCTGAAACCATGAGAGTTAAAGCATGCAGATGTGTAGACATAGTCAATGCACCTACATTTACTCCATTGTTATTAATATTATTTGTGTTATCTGTATGGAAAAGGATGTAATGTCAAAAATCATTGTAATCATTTTTCAAAAATCATTGTAATAATGTTTTTCGGCTTTTATTTTTTAAATAAATCATGGGAAAAATACTTAAAAAAATCATATTTTGTATAAGTATGGTTTATGGCTAAAAATCAGTTTGTTACTAATTGGCAATACTGGTCTTTAATTGAAAAAATAACTTTCTTTGATAAAATTCTAAAATATTAAACACACAAGAATTTTACGAACTATCATAAGAAATAAATTTTATTTGCTCACTGCAGAACAAAATTGGGTATTTCGCAAGCTTCCAAACAAAACAAAAAGAGCAAGTAGCAACAATTGAAAAAATAAATCTATCTTTATTCTTAAATAGCACAAGTGTTGCCATCTACATATTGAAAAATCGTTTTAATAATATTTTCAGAATGCATTTTATTGGCAACATTAAGCATTATAGCTTCAATATTATTCTAATAGTATTTTAGAGCCTAAATTGGGTATGTTGCAGAAAAGCAACTTCTGGCATTTACGGGTTAACATTAATGCTGGAAAAATCTATGGCTAGCTATATTGATAGCCAAAATGTTGTTTCTGAATTTGCTGGAATGTATGCATGTATTGTACGTATGTATGTATTGCACTAAGAGAAATGGCTGAATTACTAAAGTTTGCGAAAGAGAAATCAATTTCTCTTCTCAGTTCTGTGTCAGGCAAAGATTTAGTTGCCTAGATGGTTCTCAGGATGAAATCTTGGATTCAGAAAAAGTTACTCATGCAGAAATAATATCATCTGTATTGATTTCAGGAGAAACAGAATCTGATGCTGTAAAAGATAAAACTGCTTTCGAAGAGGAGTCTCTTGAGGATAAACATTTGAGTTTTTTAGAAAAAACAAACTTTTGTTGCCGATCAAGGGATCCCGACTCTTAAAAGGCTTTAAGATTAAATTGCAGAGCATAAATTAAAAGCTTTAATGAAAATCACTATCATTGCAATGTTTGATAGATTTAAAAATAAGTAGAAATTTAGTGGAAGTGTTTTCTATATACCATTTAAATGTATTTCTAATATTGAATATATAGTTTTTTTAATATAAAAAAGCTGTTTCTGTCATCTCCGTGTTATTTCTTTACATTGTGATTTCTATAAAATTCCAAATATTAAAATGTCAACAAAGAAATGACCTATAATCCACAAAATACTTCGTCCCAACCTGTGCAGATTAAAAGGGGTGTACTGTATATTGCTTTAGATGACTTATGCTTATTTTCATCCATATTATGCATACTCTCATTTAGTAAACTTGAAGAAGAAAGCTTCTTTTAAGCTGGCAATTTACTTTTTTAAAATTGATGATTTACATTCATTTTTATTATTTCATTTCCATTTGCAAAGATTCACTATGTGCTGTACTAGAAATTTCCATGTTTTTAAATATTATATATTTTATCATATTATTCTAGGGTACTATTCAGAAATTTGTAGATGACTTTTTAACAACAATATTATCAGCAAAAGAATCTTTACCTCCAGCTGTAAAATGGCTATTTGATCTCTTTGATGAAGCTGCTGCTCGATATGGTATATCAGACCCAGAAGTTGTTCATGCATGGAAGAGTAACAGGTTTGTCTGATACAACAGTTATTATATTCTTTAATTGTCTTGCTTATAAATAGTTTATTCTTTGAAATTAACTTTTGTACTAAGATTAGCTTTTTATGATAATGTACTTTTGATTTTACAAGACTATAATCCATGTTTTAACTATGATTTCATAAATTTAAATATGACAGTGCGCCACATTATAAGTCTCAAATACATTTAATTGCATTTACTTATGAATATTTTTTACATGTACATATTGAAATGTTATGAATGTTAGAAATGTTTCAAACATCATATGTTTATATATCTTTAAAAAGTAAAAAAAAAAAATCATTCTTTATATACTTTTAAAACATATCTATACTAATAAAAAAAAAAAAAAAATTACTCTGTGTGTCTGTGTGTGTATGATGGCTAGGAAAATCTACCGCATATACAAAGGTGAAAATTTGGGTGGGATTAGTGATTAGTCCAAGGTTTCTCCTGGTGCACTTGAGATTCAGAATTTTAATTTTCTAATAATTAGCTGAGTTATTAATTAAGAATTACAAGGAACTCTCATGCCGCAATCCATTAAAAAAAATATCGCACTTTAAAAAAAAATTCAAAAAGGATTGTTTTTCTGTCTTATTGCAATGGCCCTCCAGGGCATAATTTTAGAGATGCTGACAAATCAAATATATGACAAATCAAATATATCTTAAAGCTGAAACCTTTTTCTAATTGATAGTACATTTTTCTAATTGATAGTACATTTTTCTAATTGATAGTGCAATTGGTTTTAAAAAATATGAATTTTAACCTTTTCAAATATACTGGCGAACGCAGGTAACTTCACGCCTCTTGGAGACGATATTTTTTCTATGCTAGAAGCAACCTAACATCTGTATCACAATCTTTTTAGAGCATTTCAATAGACCGGATTTGCATCACCTACAAAAATTTTGAAAAGTTCGGACAAATAGAAATATTTTTTACAAAATGTCTGAAAATTTTGATGAAATCAATAAAAACCTGGGTGTTTTGTTGCGGTTTTGCTCTTTTTCGGCACGCATAGACTCCAAAAATTAAATTTTGCACAAAATAAATTACAAATAGCATATGCTTTCAGTTCATTTTCATTTAAAACTAAGATATAAAATCATACAAATTTGAAGTTCATTTAAGGGTCATTTTCATCAGGGGCACCGGGCAGCGCCAAGCAGGTCAGCTAGTACATTCTATATTTTTTAAGCACTTTTGCAAATAATCATTATAAATTGTTATGAGTTTGAAATATTTACAGAATAGTATTTTATAAAATGACATATTTATTAATTTAGAGATTAAAAGTTTAAATCATTTCTAAGTTGTTACAAATATTCTTAAATTATTCTAAATGGTTATTTATTGGAAATATAGTTTTTCAGTAAATGTTATGGGACAATCACAAAGCAGGAAAATTAAAAAAAAAATTGATTTAGATTCGATGTAACTGACTTTTTAAAAATTGATTGTTAAATGTTTCATTCATAATCAAATGTTGTCTTTTTTTTTATTTTTGTGTTCTAAAAATGAGCTCAAAAGTGCAATTTTTGTAATGTTTGAAGAAAGATATACAATATATTTATTTTTTAAGTAAATTGAAGATATATATATATATTCAGTTATTTCAGAGCTATACAGTCAAACCTCATTAACATGAACACACTTAATGTGAATTACTTTTAACATGAATTGTTTTCACAGTCCCGTATAAAAACGAATACAAATATTTGATACTGATAACATGAATTACTGTTAACATGAACAAAATTTTGATTCCCCTTGAGGTTCATATTAACGAGCTTCAACTGTATTAGAGCAATTGAAATTTTATGCACGGACAGATTTATGTTACTTCAAGGTAACTGCTGAAAGTATTTTATTTAAAAGTTCATGCACATACACAAATACTGACAATAATAGAAACTTCAAAATTTTATAGGATAAAAAAAAATTTTTTTTTTCTTTTCTCATGTGAAACATTAATTCGGCATTTCAAAAGTTGAATATTTTCACTTTAAAATTGTAAGTTCTAAAAGTGTTACTTACCAATATTTTTTACTTTAAAAATTTTTAATGTAGAATTATGAAGCTTGCTTTTATTCTATTTTGTTTATGTGTGATATTAAAAGAATGTATTCTTGTATGCAGTCTTCCTTTGAGATTTTGGGTCAATTTAGTAAAGAATCCAGATTTTGTATTTGATGTGGAGAAAACTCCTATAGTGGATTCTTGTTTATCTGTGATTGCTCAAACTTTCATGGATTCTTGTTCAACATCAGAACACCGCCTAGGAAAGGTAAATTGATATATCTTTTTTTGCCTAATTTATTTTACTGGATATGTATTGTATGTGGTATATGTATGGATTTATATGTATATATTATTCTTTTGTTGCATCATGTAGTTTAAAAAATTATGACATGTCCATAAACAATGCATTAATAATATTTTTAAACTCCCACCTGTGTGTTTTAAATGTTTATTTGGATTGTTATCTGACACAATGCGGGCTATTATACAATGCAGCTTCGCAGGCTGTTTATCTGTGCTATACAGGAAACTTGAACATACCATCATGGAAATAATGACACCATTTCTCAAAACGCATTCATTTGTAGACTATTTCTCTTTTTTGGTAATTGTTGAATCTCGTAATCCACATTAAATGCTGCCTGATAGTGGAATATTAAATCGTATAAGTTGGCTGCTCCACTTGGTTTAGCTCCAATTATATATATATATATATATAACCATTAAACAGTTTATATGTACAATGGAACCATTTATCCGGAAACCAGTTAACCAGAAAACCAGTTATCCAGATTGATATTTCTAATAGACTGATTTATCTTTGCAGAAAAAAGTGTCATACATTGCCGTTTGACATATGCATTGCGTGAAACAATTGTATAATTTGATGATAGCATCTAGTATTTGAAATGCAAACATATTTAGTTGTATTTTAGATGTTTTAATTTTTAAGCAGAGGAAACAGAAGAATTTTTGTTTGCAAGGGGTTCCCATAAATTATCTTCTTTCAAACTCTGGTTAATTTTTAATTTTTCTTGCATCTGATTTTTAATCTAAGTAATCTAATAATTTAAAGCAGAAATAATACCACAACCACATATATTCCAAAAAACTTATCAAATGGAGGCTGCTTTAATGCCCAACCAGTTAACTGGAAAAACCAGTTATCCAGAATACATCCAGCCCCAACCATTCCAGATAAATGGTTCTATACTGTATATAAGTTTTATCTTGAAATAAAAGAATACCCCAATATGCATTATTCTTTCTGTTTCTTGTGATGAAACTGCATATAACAATTTCCAAACGAAAGTAGCAGGTTAGCACACTTAACATTTGCACTTTAGCATGAAATTGTGATTGTCATCCTGTTAAATGAAAAGATCAAATATTGCTACTTTTACAAGATAAGTCGTCTAGAAAATAATGTTTATTATGCATCCAATGCCCATTTTATGGAAGATGTAATTGAGAAACATTCTAATACATATTTGATTAATTAATAGAAGATTCTAAATGTTCCAGGTGTGTCTTTCAGTTCATGCAATATTTGCAACTTTGAGATAAATATGTAGTCCTGATTATGATACACTTTATGTTAAAGCTTAAATTATATTTACACTATTATTATTTTTGTCACAAAACATTGAAATTTTTGGAATTATTCTGAGACCATGAATGTTCCATTCATAAATAATTCATTGTTCAAGTGTACTTGAAATTCTTGGAGGAATTAGGCCATAATATTTTAAGTTAATCTTGTTCCAGGAAACGTTGAATGTTACTTTATAATTTTTTTACTTCACAGGAAATCTGTAGCACGTTGTAATAAATTAAAGCTACATTGAATATTCTGTATTTATTTGGTATTCAACCTATTTGAACATACCACCAAATATTTGGTTAGGCTGAATATCAAAATATTTGGTTTTGCTGAATATCAAAATATTTGGTTTGGCCTAATATAAAAATATTCGACCAAACCAAATACTAATTTTTTTAAGTTCAATTTTTTACTGTCGATAAATAACGATATTCAAAATAATTAAATAGAATCGTATTTAAATAAAAGTGATTGCTTTTACAATATTTATTTGTTTGGAAAGTGATGCTTAAGGGGCTGCTTCACTCATGCGAAAACAGCTGCTTGCTAATGTTAATCGTATTGGAGAAATTTTTTAAAGTATCTCATTTGTATATCAGTATTTTTAAGGGATTTTTTTTGCATTGGATAGCTGAAGTCGATCTCTGCAAATGCCTTTTTTTAATTTTTCAATTTTGTTTTCAGGGTTTTTTTTTATGGGGATATTTTTAGTTTCGAAAAGTGATTCCGAAGGTGAAATATCCTGAAAAAATTAACTGTAAACAAAATTGGAAAATAAAAAAAACATCCTTTGTATATCAAGCTCAGCTATCCAATGCTAAAAAAAAAAAAAACACTTTAAAATATTAAAATTGAAATGAGATATTTAAAAAACTATCCCATAAGATTTGCATTAGTGAGTGGTTGTTTTTATGTGAGTGAAACAGCCTCTTAAAGAAATTAACTATTAATGATGACATTCATAGAAATTAATGATGTACAGATGCTCTTGAATATTGCCACGTAATAATCTGTTTTTTGTTTTTTTATAAACAGGGTATTTCTAAACAAATTTTAACAAACATTCAGGAGCCATAATAAGTACCAAGGCAAATAGTTTTTGCATAAGAAATCAGAATTGCAATCCACTTATTTAGTCTAAAATGCTGCATATCTCACTCCAAACTGAATTTGAATTTCCGTTTGTAACAACAATTGTAAAGATATTCTAATGATTTTTTAAACAATCTTATTGTGCTGTCAGTAATATATGAGTCTTTCTGGAAATGGCCACCATTGACATCCAAACAACATTGAGTTTGGATGCCCATTCCGTTATTCAGAATGCAGATGATAGTACATGTACTATGTTACTGATCAAAATTCAGTCACTTCCAATGATGTCATCACACTTCATGCAGAGCAAAGATAATGTAATCAAAATCTTGTTAACTTTATTAGTATTACAGATGAGCGAAAATTTGTCTCTTTTAAAAGTTTATTCCAAATTTTGCAAAAACCTTTTTTCCACACCAAAATTTTACTTTCCTTTATGTGTTCAATCTCTACAAATAATCACACACTACTTTCTAGTGCATTTAAGATCTTTCTTTCTAAATCTGGAAAGTTATTCTTCCTGAGTTGCTATTATTTGAACAGATATTTAAAAATTATTATTTTAGTTTTCTCCTTCAAGTAAACACTATATGACTTTAAAAGTTTTCCTTCTAATTTTTTAAAAATTTCTCTTTGATTTTAAATTATTTGTTTTAGAATATAAGAAAATTTTGTTCATTTATTTTAATTCACAAAAGAATGTGAAATTTAAAGTTTTATTTATTAAAGTTTAAAGCTCTTTTTTAAATAATAACTCAAAGCATAAAATTTTTTAGTGTAAAAGTTACTTTTGAAAAAGTCTTGTTCATCAAAATGGAAGTATTTATCTTTCATGTGATTTAAAATTGTTTTATACATTGTTTAAGTATAACTTTTTAATACCTTTAAGCTTTGAAATAGGAATATTCGTCCAGCAAAATATTCAGTATTTATCAAATAGTTACTATTCTCCTGGTTGAATATTCTGTATTTTGTTTACCTGTGTGACAAATATTCAGCATTTTGTATTCAGCCAAAATCTCTATTTTTGCATCTCTATAATAGATTATATTACTCTTTTTAAAATGTATTGGATCTAAATATCTTAAATAAGATGTTTCAAACAAATACAGTTAATATTATGATTAAATAATAATAATAAAATTTGACAAAAATCAATACAATGAAATTTACTATGCATGAGACGTATTCTTTTAGTGTGCAATGTACAGAGAAATTGTTTAAAAAACACATGTGCTTAACTTAAGTGTAACATTTATATAAAGTATTTTGCATTAATGTTTTCTCATTAATTTATTTTTAGGATTCTCCATCCAATAAACTTTTATTTGCTCGGGATATTCCTACATATAGGAAGATGGTAAACAGGTTTTACCAAGATGTAGCGAATTTACCACCAGTTACAGAACAAGAAATGTGTGTATCTCTACAGATGCTGTCAATGGTATGAAATGGAATAATTATAATAATTATTATTACAAATAATATTATGAAATGTTATTGCATATTATGTCTAATTTATTTTTGCATTCATATTTTTTAAGGACATTCTTCCATCCTTATCTATTATACAACCACATTATGTCAGCCTTTAGTAAAATCTCCAATTCTGAAACTAATGTATAAAAATGTTAAAGATGTGGTGAAGATTTGTTTTAAGCTAATAACCTATATACAGTAGATGATCTTTATAACGTAAATCTAAAAACGCGAAGATGTGCGTAATGCAGAATTTTGTTTTGTATAAATCACATTTGACACATCATTAGACTTACCTTTTAAACATGGCCAAATAAGTTGTAGCATATCAAAATACAGTAGTAGAGTACCTTTATATTGCAATCCTTGGGCAGAAATTGTGCAAGTTATAAATTTCATTGTTAAATTTACTTTATAAATATGGTCCAAATTAGCCTGGACCAAATCATTCATTATATTACTATTCCTATATAGTAATATAATTCCTATGTATTAATAATTTTCAGGAATTAGCACCAATAGTCAGAAAAATATCTGAATTCATTTGTGCAATTCTGTATATGATCTATAGATTTGTATGTGCTACATAATGCTAAAATTTAGTTAAAAAAATGCATAGCACTGTTAAAACCGCCCCTTCAGCAATTTTCGCCAATAAACAGAAATGCACCCATGATCTTTTGTGCTGACTTGTATATGATCTTTAGAATTTATAGGCACCAAGTACTTGGCAAAAAAATTAGTTAAATTTGAAAACATGTACCACAACTGAAAACCCACTTCCAGCAATTATTGTTAATAGACAGTACTGTAACCGAATTCTTTTGTATGTCCTTGTAAACGAACAATGAATGCTATTCAAACCTTATTCTATAATACGTCTCTTGTAGGTCCACCTTAGTATATCATATATATCACCTATATATATATCAATTTCAATATATTTGTAATAGTGTAACATTGTTAAAATATACCTCAAACGATTGCACCCCCTCCTAGACCGTAATGTAACGGAATCCTTTTGAATTCCTTCCCACTAAACTATAAGTGCTGCACACTTCATTTTCAATATTGGCCATGCCATAGTAAACCTCAATAAGATATATTAGTTGCACCATAATCCGTGTATATTTACACGAGTTCGAGCACAGATAGACAGATAACAAACTAAATTCATAAACACTTTTCAAGTATGTTAGACAGTGTTAAAAAGACATAGTTACCAGTCAAATATATATATCTCCATTTTTTTTTTTTTTTTTTTTTTTTTTTTTTGGACAAATTAGGGATTAAAATAAAATGTATGAGGTGGTACCCTCAGGGATGTAGTGGAGGGTATATGGAGGTATACGCCATATACTTTCTGAATTTTTTTCAGAAACATCGTATACCTTCTTTTTCTTAAAAAAAGCTATTATATATATATACTCTAAGGTATATCCTCTGTCTTGAGCCTATACCCTCTGCTTAGAGCGTATACCCTCTTTTTTTTTTTTTTTTTTACGATTACATCACTGGGTACATTTTTCTTGTTTTGTGACCAATCATACAATTCTTCATTATGTATTAACCAAAACTAGGCTTTATTCCTGAATGCAGTAAAGCAAACTTGTATTGTTTATTTATTTATTATCATCATACTGTAAATGCTACATACTTCATTTTCAATACAGAGCATGCCATAGTAAACCTCAGTAATATATATCAATTCCAAGTATATTTACTTGAGTTAAAGCAAGGACAGACAGACAACAGACTAAATTTATAAACACTTTCCAACTATTTTGGAAATCAATGTTTGGCCCTTTTTAATTTTTGGGGGCCAACCATGCTTGCTATTCTTTTGTTATTTTGTTTTACATAATGAACATTGTTCATTATGTAATAAGCAATGATTATTAACAAAACTAGGATTTATTCCTGAATGCTGTAAAGCAAACTTTTATCATTTATTTATTTATTATCATCCTTATTATTTAATAATTTTGTCTGACTGCATTTACATATTTTTTGACATTTACTCCTGCAAACCTATTTAATTATATTTTCTGAATTATTTTAGGCACATTCTGGGGAAGTAGATAGTGTAAATGCCTTAAAAGAATTGTATATATATGTCTCAAGATATGGAAATCAAGTAAGAAAATGGTTATTCATTTTTATTACATTAATTTTTATCATTTCAATTAAAATTAAAATTTTCATCATAATTGTTTATCACCTTTTGAAGTTATTGAAATTTTATAAATATTTTATTGTTTTAAGTATTTTGTCTTTCAATTATTTTTCAGATGTTATAAATATACATATTTTTTAGCCCCCGGTATGCTATTTCTTTCTCCCAGCTTATTTTGTGTCATTTCCAAAAAAATGACATTACGTTACAGAAGCCAGCCATAAAACAAAGCAGATATACCATTGTACAATTAAATACCTATAACAATGTTTTAATTCTGAAGATCACACATTTTCATTTTTTTATACCATCATATTGGGAAAAAAAATGTACTTTTAAATGCAATTTGTTTGAAAACTGCATCTCAATTTATATTTGAAATATTAATTTTTTTTGTAGTTTTTAGAGCCAATATTGGCAATGGAAGTACTCCCTTTCTGTGGAAAGTAAAGGAAAAATAGTTGTAAAATAGTAAATATATATTTTTGTTGCCATTTTCTCATAACAGCTGAAAGAAAATGTAATTAAGGGTGTATTCCGATCCAAACTGCTTATTTTCTGATTCATTTTAAAATTAATTTTTGCTCTCAAACGCATCAAACTTGGAAATTCTCTTATTTAGAAACTATATAATGTGCGGTGCTCCTTAATTTTTTGATAAATGCAGAAAATACTGTAAAAAACGCTGTCAAAGTTGGCGTTTTGAACCGAATTTTCTGAAGTGGGCGATCTGGGAATGAAAAAATGGTCATACTGAGAAAATAAATGTTTAAAAATCAAATTCCAATTAATTGAGCTAAAAATGAAATCACACGGCATGTTAAACATGTCTTCAGAAATCACCCCAGCAAGTTTCATGTTTTTACTTTTAAAAATGAGTCTGAAAATGTCTCAGAAAATTTCGAGCTGTTGAGGGTGGAAAAGTATTTTTTCGAATACACCCTTAAAATACATGCTATTTTGAAAAAAAAATGTAAACGAATAATTTCTGTGAAAACATGGAGCTATTGTAAACTATATTTAATTTTAAGTATCTATATTAATGTTACAAACAAATGAAGGCCTATGAACCATTAGATAGCCATTTTGTTTTGTCGAGTTTCTTGACTGACACTGAAGCTGAAAAATTTACAATGTTTTAAGTAATTTTTAAGAAAGTATAATCCTGTAATAAATCCTGTAGGTAAATTTTAAATAAATTTTCAGGAATTACTTAAACCAATATATATATATTTAGTTTTATATAATATTTTAGATCGTCATTCATTGGTAAATGATGCATTCAAAACGGAAAGTTCAGTGACTGAAGTGGCACTTAACATGTTAATGGCAGCATCTTTTTGCTGCATTCGTGTATTATTTCATGATAGTGACATCCTATGCATACTTTAATGTAGATATTTAAGAGTGAATCGTAAATATGGAATTCTTAAGTGGATGCAAATGATGCCATTTTACATAAAATAAAAGCATGTACTTTAAATCTTAAAATTGAAATATGTTTTGTACTATTTATATGTAATTTATTTTTTTTCATCGAGGGCAGCACTAAATTCTGAAAAAGTAGAATTCCTGTTTTCTAGTTTAAGTATTTCTCTCTAATAGATTTTTTCAGAAATATTTGTGTATAGTATTGCTGTACATATGGGATGCACATAAAATAAAATAAATTCATGCACATAAATTTATTTAAACTGTGACTTTTTAAAATTAGATTTTAAAATTCTAAATCATCTCTTTGAATGTAATCTGCTACACGAGGGAATTATAAATAGGATTTTAAAAGGTTAGATTTCTAATAGTAATAGAATGAAAATTATAATTCTTCCCACTGAGTTTGCAACATTCTCCTAATTGTTTATTTAAAAGTTAATATATAAGAACTTTTCTTTATATTGTTTGAATTATTTGAAATTCCTTTGCAAAATTTTTTTTTTCAAAACCATCTAACCATTATACTATTTATAATTTATGATCTTTTACAAATTGTAAATTTTTTAGAAAATTAAACTTATGTTTTGAGCAGCAGAAGTTAAAAAAAGTATTGTATTCTAGTTTTGGTAAAATTCAGCATACTGTCATCATAGCAATGCCAATTTAGTGGATTTTCTTTATGCAAAATACCAATCAAAAATTTCCAATTGTAATTTTCACTTTTAAACACAGAATGTAGGTCATTAAATGAAACAAAAATTATTATTCGGAACTCCTGCTAGATGGTTTGAATAAAATAATCCACATATATATGTATATATATGAGAGGATAAGAAATAAAGCCCTTTAAAATTTCAGAAATCATTAAAATTTCAAAATTTAAATTAAAATCTCCAAATTCTTTTTCTTAACTTTAAATCTTATATTCTAAAATACTTTTTAGCCCTTGTATGTTCTCAGCACATTTATTACGCTCATAATTAAAATCAGCGAGTAACTTAAGATAAAAGGTGCTGACCTTTGGACAATTCTCTTTCATTCATGTAGATTTGAAAATTAATGTACCATAATTTCGGGTAGATAAGCTGCGGCTTATTAAAAGTTAAAGTTAAATTTTACCTTTTGCGGGTGCGGGGTATACAAAGTAATAACGATTTTTTCCAGAAAAAAAATAGATCATGTAATATTATACAGTGAAAATCTGAAAAACAATATTAAAAATGCTTCACGGATTAGAAATAACAATCATTTAAAAAAATATCGGGAAGTTCTTTTTTATTTCTATAAAAAAGAAAAAAAAATCTATGCATGGTTTCTTTCTGCATAAGGAAACGTATTACTCAAAGATAATGATCTCATTCTGATAACGATCAACTTCCTACTCCACCACAGAGTTGAATAAACAAACTGCAGATGGCTCTTTTCTTTTTTATAAACTAGGGGTTTTGGGGAGTGCTGTAATTTTCTAATAACTTATTATATTTTAATAGAATTTTGTTATACAGCTTAATTTACTGTTATTGCAACTTGCTGAAAATTTGAACAAAATCGGACAATTAATAATAGAGATTTTTTTTTAATAGCTAAGAAAAAACGGGTTTTGCTTTTCATTTTTTTTTTCTTTTAAATTATTTTTTCTGTTTGCTTGCAGCTCAATCATTTCTTTTTACTGCACTTAAGCAAAGTGAAGTCGCTGACACATTTAATTTATCCTTTTTCGTGGCGTTTTAATAGAAAAGAAAGTAGATTCTTTTGTTTTCTTTAAGTGTGCACATTTGGGAATGTTGTATTTTTTATTTTCAATAATGAACGCATGTATTTAATTTTTGTTTATTTTAAAACTTTCTTAGAACATTTTATTTTAAATATTTACAGAATATATGAAATCGAGTACCAATTAATTTCTGTTAATAGACATTAATGTTTACAGTTAGTAGTGAAGAGATTTTCAAAAAACATCTCTTTATACGTCTCTCCCAACAGTTCATGTTGTCAAAATGATTATTTATCATTACTTATTTTCGAATTAGATAAATTCACAAACCAAAAGTTATTTATTTATTTATTTTCATTATTTGAATTAAATTTTAAATTCTAATTTTTAAAATGGTTTTAAAAAATGCGCGAAAATCTTCAATATGTCGTCTATAGTAGTACATACACCACTTTCAATAAGTGCGGCTTATATGCTTGTGCGGCGTATACGATGGAATTTCAGGGGTTTTTTTACCATTTTCGGACGTAGCGACGTATACGCCAGGGCGGCTTATCTACCCGAAATTACGGTATATGGCTTGTGGGGCCTCCATTCAAACTTGTAAGATGGAGCGGTTGAAATAAACGAGTTTGGTCCTCAAAGAAGTTCCATAGTCAAATTATCTTTAAATTATCTCACACGTATATATATATATATATATATATATATATATATATTGTGTGTGTGTGTAATATTATAAAAAAATATATAAAACCGTTATAAAATAACACAAAATATTTCTTACAAATGTAAATTGAAAATCATTTTTTATCCATTTATTGAACAAGTTTTATCCTTTTTAAAAATCTATCCAAAATATTATAGTTTCAAGTAAGATAAGGAGTTGAGAAAAAAAAAAGTAAAACGATTAACATCATAGAAATATTGCAAGAAATGAAATATTTGTGGAACGAATGCAGCCACCTTAGGTCCAGATTAAATTAAATACCACTAAAAACATACACAATTTCATCATTGCATGAGCCTTAACAAGCTAAAAAATGCAATATTTGAGCAATCTTACATAATAAAACCAGAAAAAAGAGGCCAAATATATAATATAAATATGTATATAAAGTAGAAGATCTTTATAACGCAAACCTAAAAACGCAAGGTTGTGCGTTATATAGAATTTTGCGTTATATGGATCACATCATTAAATTCACCTTGTAAACATGGCCAAATATGTCTGAAACATATCAAAACACATTAGAATATCTTTATACTGCATTCCTTGTTACCAAGATTTATCCAAATTATAAATTTTTCCATAATATAGGTCAGACTTTGTTAAATTTACTTTATAAACAGCGTTCGAAATCCTTGGTGGTCCGCTGGTCCGAGACCACTAAAAATTCAATCGGACTACTAATTTAAAAAATTTAGTGGTCCGCAGGACCAGTAGCTTTTTCCCCTCTCTGACAGGTAAACGTAAATTTTCCCATCCCTGAGAAAACCGCAACCAAACACAAACCACAGAGTTTTATTTTATTTTTAAAAAATAATAAAAAATTGCATTAAAACTTAGTCAGTTGAAATAAATAATCGGAAATAAAATACATAATTATAATTAATAATTTTATAGATTTTGTTCATGTACTGTTTATTTAATTGTTAGCAAATTATAATTTTACATTTTATTATGCTGAAAATTTTGGGTAACTGAAAGGAAGTTTGGTTTATATTCTAATAGGAAGAGGAGGGGGGGGGGGTGTCACTTGGAGGGTTAAAGGTACATAATAGAATTTTATGTAGCGGGCCAGTGACAATGTCTGCGGACCAGTAAACTCTGATGTTTACTGGTCCTTTGGACCAGTGACATTTTTTTATCAATTCTACCGCTGATAAACATGATCCAAATATACTGACACAACCATCCCTTATATTGGACATTTTCAAAAATGTTTATTGTAATAATAGCATTTTTTTTTCAGTATACAGGTCTTAAATTAGAAGATAAAGTTGAACCAATGTATGAAATTTAGTCCTCTAGAGAGTAGCAATATTTTACAATGTAAAAATGCAGGTGCTTTTTAACTGAAAAAATCATTGTTTACATCTCAGAAGCGGTGTGTTATATAGAATTGCATTATAAAGATCTTCTACTGTATATAGAGGGAGAGAAGAGTACCAAAACTAGTATCCAATATTTGTTAAATCTTTTGATGTTCAAAATGTTGTTTTATTTACTTATATTGTATTGGAACAGGTCTTAGGGGCCATCTACAAATGATGTCACACTTGGAGGGGGGGAGAGGGGTTCGGGAAATTGTGACAGTTTATGATAAGGGGGTGGGATGAGGTAAGAAAAAATGTGACACATATTTTGGTTAAAATAAAAGCATTAAAAATCAGCAGATTAAATTTTGAAGTTATTTTAAAATTAAAGTATTTTGTATTCATAAAGTAAGGATAAGATTTAAAGACAAATATATTAAATTCCGTTTCAGATTCCAAGATACTTTTTATTAATTGCTTTTTTATATTAATATTTTATTACTGTTGTATATTAATTATGTTTTTTGTCGTAAACCTTAATCTTATTTCATACAAAATAAGTACATGAATCATTTCTATAGTTATGCTCACAAATGTCATTAAAACACATAAAGTTTAAAAATAAAATTTTAAATATGATCTATAGCACAGTGCTTTATTTCTGAACTGCAAGTACATGAATCATTTCTATAGTTATGCTCACAAATGTCATTAAAACACATAGTTAAAGTTTAAAAATAAAATTTTAAACAGGATCTATAACACAGTGCTTTGTTTCTGAACTGCAAGTATATGTTTATGTAATATAGCGTGACATTTAACAAGAGGGAGGGGGCAGGTAAGGTGAAGTGTGACACTTTGTGACAAAAGGGGGGAGGGGGATCATAGATATTGAAAAAAGTGTGACATCATTTATGGACCGCCCCTTATATTGATTTTCGAACCATAAATTTAGATGAATTAGATTATCTTTATTAACTATTATTGCCTTTAATTTAATTTTAAATAAAAGATAAAGATTCTTGGTTAATTGAAGTTTTTTTTTTTTCATTTTAGATATTTGAAGCACTAGATATGGATCCCATATGCCAATCACAGCACTTGGCTCACAAATTAGAGACTGTCGCTTACACAATAAGTGGTGGTGAAGCATCATTATGTTAGAAGAACATTTTACTTGCAAAGTGCTCCCCCATTCCTATGCATTTCTATGAAGAAGTGCTAAATTTCTCATTGTACAGATGTGTACTACTATACGTTTGAACTGAAGTAGTTTACAAACTGACGATTTCCTCATGGAGGACTGAAAAGTGATATTCTAAAGTCACTGGAGAATACATTCTCATACCTTGTGATCAAGCCATTTTATACTACCAGTACTGGGAATGACCAGTGCTAATGGAAACTTATGTAAATATCTATATATATAAATTATAGTTTTTTGCTTCTGACTGTGTTTTTTAATTTTGAACTTCAAAAGTGAACTCAGTTACAGTAGACGTCACACATGCATGGTTGGTGTTTAGTCACTGCAGAAAAAGCCTTCAAAATGTGGGATTTTAGAGTTGCAAGAACTTTTGCATTTTGAGAAATTTAACTCCGTGCCACCTCCTTTTGTCAATGCCATGCACATTTGAAACCCTTTTGTGGAAAGAATCTTTTTGAATAGCAATTTTTTAATTTGATACTTAATTTTTATTTGGGTGCTCTGATAGCATCAGCTGCTGAGAGACTCTTGGAAAATGTATAAAAGTGAGATTTATAGCATTAAAATGTACTTAAAGATATCACTGTGACTGTAATGTATCTTTACATTACAAAGCAAGTATAAAAATTGAAATGCAGCAAAATTGTTATAAAAAGTTTTAAATTATGTGCATGTTTTTGTCAGTTTTTTGAAATACAATCACACCTCTTTTACATTATAGTGCATTATCACACTTCTGAGTTAATAATGAAATGATGTGCTCTTCCATGTGTGTTTAGTCTTGTGGATAGTTTTGCCTGCATAACAAGAAATAAGAAAATAAAAGATATGTTCATGTTTTTGTAAGCACTACCATGTGCTGCTTTTACAGCCTTCAGGTTTCCTTGGGGGCATTTTTTTTTCTTTAATCTCACTGTTTAACCTAAGAATATGTTCAGAAATGCAATTTGCCTATCTAGTGATCCACTAAATAATAAACAATGATTAATCATTAATATATATATTCTTTATTAGAAAATATGTTAAAGATAACCTGAAATATTGCTCAATATGATCCTAATTTTAATTAATTAATTTTAGGGCTTATGTTCAAATAAGAAAATATTTTTGAACTGTATTATTATTTTTAGTGAAATATTTTTTTATGAAAATTTCACCAACATCGAGCCATTATTAATATTTATACAATTACATTTTAATGTCATTCAGCTTTTTGTTTATTTGAATATTTAAAGTGACCCTGAAGCAATCCTTGGAACTACATTGTTAATCTTAGGACACTGATGAAAAAATTTTCTGACTTTGATTTCTCAGGTTGAACAAATTACCTCATAATCATTTCCTAGTATGAGTCTAAGTGTTTAATCTTAGCTGTGTCATCACAAATTAAAGAAATGTTCAAGAAAAGCCTATGCTTACATACATACTTCTTTTATCCCCCTCTTTTAAAAAAATTCAAACTAATATTTTTCTGTTTGTATAACATGTGCGATATAGATTATGTTTATCTGCAACTTCTGAAGCTGTAAATATGTGATAATCGCATTTAACATTTGTGTTATTATATTTTATGTCACATACAGACAATAGAAAAATATTATCTGATTTTTTTGTCTTTTCCTTTTCTGTTTTTAACCCATTTATGCATAGCATCCCAAATTTGGGACATTCTGATTTTTTGGAAATAAATTAATGAGATTTCTTTTTCCATTTTTTATGATTATTTACATAATCTGCAAATGCAATATTGTATTATATGTATAGTAGTTATAATTAAAAAGAGTACAGAGAAAGAAAAAAAAAATCAGGCACAAATGGGTTAAAAAAACACAATCAAAGAATGATTACTACTAATTTCTCTTTAGCCTGATAGCATTGCCAATGAGCAATGTTTAATAAAGACTAATCAGCAGTTCTGAACATAGTCTTGGTGTTTCATTATTTATTAATTTATTATTATCTTGCAAGTTATTAAGATAAAGATAAAATTAATGCCCACAAGGAACTGTCTGGAGCAGTGAATAAAATAACAGCTGTGTACTGAAGTAATACTCTTTTGTTAACATGCTCATCTGGTGAAGCAAGAAGCATTATTCAATAATAATAAAATGAAAAATAAACTGGTAAAAATAGTTCAAGTGCTCTTTTATATATTTTAACTCATGTACCATATTTCTAATGTGTTTGTTTCTACTTAGTTATCTCAAAAATGCCCGAATTATCATAATTTTTTTCTCAGTATGTAATGTATAAATTAATTATTTTTATTCTTATTCTTATGTTCCATCTGTAGTTAAAGATACTTCCAGAATACTGAAATCATTAAAAAAAAATATCAATGTTGATGATTATCTTTATGAGAAGAAGTGAATTTCAAAATTAAAGAAAAAAAGTTTTCATATTGCTAATAAATTTATTGTTACCCAAATCATCAGGTAAAATTTGTTTACAGAAAGAAAAATAAATAAATCTGTGTTACTTTCATATGTTGAAATTGCCTTCAAACCAAATCTGTATATGAGTCATAACCAGAATCAATATTCTCCTCTCTCCAAGAAGTTTCAAGCATGATATTTCATAAACATCATAAGTCATACTTAAAAAAATAACATATACATGTTTATTTTTTCCCATACATGTTAAGTATGTATTGAACATTTTAAAATAATCATTTTATGCTAGTATCTTGCATGTTATCTGTCTTGGAATTTTACTTCATGTTATAAATCTTAATTCAACAATATCTTACCACAACACTAAAAGTACTTCACACATACAAGTGGCATCACCTTGCTTAGACAAGTCTGTGTTACTTTTAAGTAGGGATGTTTGCATCTTGAAGGCTTTGAAAAGTTAGCAATGATTTGAGAAAGCAAAGAACTATTTTGGTGATAAATAATTTAATATTAGAAACATAATATCATAATAGAATATTTGTACTTATTTTGTAAAGAAAATTTTTAACAGAAGCTGGAAAGAGACTGTCCACTTGGGTCAACTCTCAAAGATATGAACAACTGCTATACATTTTTCTAAATTGCATGAAAGCTTTTTAACTTCAAATTGTTAATTTATTATAATAAGTAATTGCTTTTTGCATTTGTTATTGTTGCTTTTTTTTCACCATTAAAATTAGTGTGAATTAATAATATTTAAAGAAAAGATGATAATGTGCAAAAATAAAAAAATATATATATACACGAAAAAAGTTATTTATTTATGTATAAATTTCTTTCATATTATATTGTTCATGTTTTTTGTTAATCAAAAATTGCTTTTGCATCCTTTAATTGAAAGATAATAAATCAAAATATACGAAATATTTAATTGAATTCTTCTTGGAATTTTAAGTATATTTTATAAAACAAAATATAGCAATTACATAAACAAATATATTAACAATAACAATAAGTACTGTAAAGGTTGCATGCACTAAATTAACAAGGAGTCTTTATACGATTATTAAAAATATGCTTAAAGAATTCTAAGTATATTTTTAAAACTAGTTTCAGTACATAATAAATACTGTAAAGATTGCATTCAAAAGTTGCTTTTTTTTTTCTTTTCTTTTTTTTTAAATTTATATATAAGATTAAAATTCTCTTTGGGACTTTTACAATATCCAAAAATTATATGGAAAAAAAATTAATTATAAGAATCTTCTGTTATTGCAAAGAAAGTTGGATATCACAGCAAAGATGCAAAGATTTAACTGTTGCTGTTTTAGTTTATGAAAGAAGAAATGTGCATCGAAAAATCTTTAAATTCTGGAAGGTTTTTTAATGATTCATTTTATGTCCTCAATAATCAGTTTTTTGCTTCATGTTATTATAAGTAAAACATAATTGTATCGAGAAGAAATTCATTCGAGTTTCTTCTAACATAAGCCAGTTGTCTGTAATTAATTACATATTCTAAAAAATATATTTAATTTTATAAGAAAATTAATTTTAATGCTAGGCATCACGAATAAAATAAACTAGAATCAATCAAAAAATATTTTTCATAATGTACATTCAATATTTTTCATAATGTACTTATGAAGGATTAAAATGTGGCTGATTTTGATTTATTGAAATAGAAATTAATGTCAGTATTAACCGAATTATACTTGATGTGTCAAAAATTGCACATCAAGAACTATAAATCTGACATATTGTGATTTTTTTTAGAAGCTGAACTATGATTTTCCTTAATAACTTCCTTTACATTTCAAATTTAGATTAGCAGGAAAAGAAAGATAATTAGTATATTACATACCATTAATTTCCTGTATACACATACCTGTTTTCTCCTTTTGTAACATCTAAACACCTTTTTTTTTCATGTACATAATTTTGTGAAATATTTGCACCTGTTTTTAGAATTGTGAAATCTGGAATGTGAACATCCCTCTGTTTATTATAACTTTAATAACACAGGCCTACAATGGATTTTTTTTTTCTTTAAAGTGAAGGATGTTTCTGATCTATTTTTCATGCTGATTTCTGAAAAAAATATTCGAAAAATTCTATAACATACATTTTTTGACACAAATCAAGAATTCCCGACTGATTAGTAAATAAAAAATTCATAATGACATCAAAATTTTTAACATGTGAATTGTAAAATTTGTCCAAATGTTACTAAACATCAAACCAGACTACTTCTGGTTTTTGTGTAAGAAGTTACCATAAGAAGTGCACATGACAAAAAGTTCTCAAGGAAAGGGGATGCTTTTGTTGAAATTAATTAAAAACATTATAATGATTTTCTACTTTTTAGCAGCTATGGTAAACATAAGCAAGAAAAAAGTTAAGATCCAGCTTATTTATAAAGGATTTTTCGATAAATAGTTCAGAAAGCAGCTTCACATTTTTTAAAACCAATTTTAGTTAAAATTATTTTGATATATATGATGGCTTAGATGGTGCAGATAATGAAATTGCCAGTCAGCTGACACAAAAGTTCGAAAGGGGGGATGTCTATAGCAACATTCCACAGCTTGCTACCATGTGAAATGAATACAATTACTGATGATGTCCTTGACATAAATATAAATAAAGAGGTTGCCATTCTTTTCACATTATAACAAGCTGTGCAACGTTGCTATAGAAACTCTCCCTGCAGGTGTGCCAGCTGATTGGCAGTTTCATTATCTGTACCATTTAATGTATCATATATAGCAAAATTATTTGTTCTAAAATTGGTTCCTAGGATGTGATGCTGCCTTCTAACCTAACAGTTTTCTGATTCTCCTAGGTAGTCTGTGTGAATTTCCTAGTTCTTCACCCTCACTTTGTGGGAAAACATTACTTGATAGAGGAAAAACTGGATATAAAAAAAAAAAAAAAAAAAAAAAAAAAAAAACTCAGCACGTTGAAAATTGTTAGAAATACCCAAAACAATGCAGAAAAAAAGTATAAATTTGTCGGCCTGTGTAATTATATACTGGTTACTTTTTCTGCTATATGATTTAAGTATGAGCAGATTATCTGCTTTTTAAACAGGGTTTTTAGTATGGTGTAGCAATGCTGTTTTTTATAGTCTGTTATGCTAGGAGGTGGTAGATGATAATATTTTTTCAGTACCTACAAGATGTTAAAAAAGATATTGTATAATTATATTTAAAAATTAAAGATTAATTATATAAATATTGTAGAAATTATCAAATTATTTCATCCGTATGTAAATAAAATAATTATGCAATTGTTGACACGATCACCTTTTTTCAGATAATAATAAAAAAAAGGGTCCTTTATATGTATTTTGGAAAATGTTTTTATATTTTATAATTACCAGGTTTAAGATGAGGGAAAATATTTCTAAATCAAAAGAAATCGAACTGAAATATAATAAGGATGTTTTGAAAATATGTGGTGGTATGTAACAATAAGACCTTGAATTAGTGCTTTTTCCAGGAAGCATTGAAATTATCAGAAATCGAATAAATATAGAATTATACAAAATGTACAATTCTATACACTCTTTGTTGTTTACCATTTTTATTAAACTACATCATTCATATTCAATAAACTGATTAATATTGTAGGCTAGCTTCAGCAGTAATAAAATAGTTTTTTTTTACCACCTTTCCCTTTGTTAGATAATATTTTATGATTAAATAAAACAGTTAGTATCCTGAATAATTAGTATTTAGAAATAGTGGTAGTAAAGTGCTTACAAAAATAAAGACTCTGGGAACTTTCATAATACTACTTATTTAAAAAGAAATGCAAAAATAATTTTTTTAATGTATTTTCAGATTTAAATCTAGATATGTGATGAATCATTGGGGTAATTAAATTTATTCAACAACATTTCGTTGTTAATGCTTTATTTAACATTATTGGAAACATGTACTTTTTATGAATACCATGTTTAAATATCAACATTCCTAAAAATAAAATAAAAATTGCTCCAGCTTAGCAAAGATATTCGTTAGAGTTTAATTATAGAAACTAAAATAAAATTATATATTGATTGATGTTTAAATAAGAAAAGTAAACAATATGATAAATAATATTAATAAAGAAATAATCAGCAACATCCTAAAATTCTTGCACATGAAGTTTTTTTTTTTTTTTTTTTTTTTTTTTTAGAAATATCATTTTATTTAATTTTGCTGCTTCTATCACATTTAGATATAATATCCAGCTAGTATAAGATTGCAGTTCTTTGTACAGAGGAAATGATTTCTAATAGTGATTATGCAAATTTGTTTGTTTGAGCGACTGTTTTTGTGTTTAAGGGTGTTGTTCTCAAATCCAAAAGGGCAACTTCCTGACATAAGTTTTAATTTATTTTCTTTGAAAATGCATGAAACTATCTGGTGTTGTTGTTCAGAAACTATGTCATCGAGCTGTTTTTTTCGACTTTTTTGCAAACGCAATAGGTCTTTCAGAAAAGAGTGTCAAAGTGAGCGTTTTGAACCGAATTTCCACATGAAGGGAGAAACAGCACTCAAGAGCGGCCGAAAAACGGGTTTATCACGTGATAAAATTGCTTATAACTCAATAGGTAATGGATGGATCAAAAAATGGAAAAAACAGTTCAATTCCAAATCGCTTCCATTGCCATGCTTTCCCATTTTATATTTTTCCATTAAAAAATGAATTTGTAAATGTGTCAAAACGTTTTGCGCTTGTTGAACAGAGCAGTTAATAACAACCTTAAAGATTCAGGATTTTTTTCCCGCTATTCAAGAAAAATGTGTTCTTAAAACATTTGTTCATCTAATTATTTATTTGAAAGTCATTGTTATGTAAGCACAAAACTCTTTTTTCCTCTTTGTGGAGGTACAGAGAACAAGTCTTGGCTTTCATGCATGTTTTAGAATGTTCATAAAATCTCATGGTTAAATTAGATTTATTTTTAAATCATTTTATTTTTGGTTGAATAGATTGTACAAAGTTATTGCATACTTTTGATTATTTTTATTCTAAAGTTAAAGCAGGGTTCCCAGCGACATGGAAAATCTGATAAGTCAGAGAATTTCATAATAGTAAGGGAAAGTCATGGAAATTAAAAAATATATAAGAAGTCAGGGAGTTTACATATATTTCCTAAAAAGCCATGGAAAAGTCTCGGGGAAAAAAATTTAAATCATACGAAATTCATCAAATGGCCTTGAGGAAAAATAACGAAATTCAGCAAACGATTGCAAAAGAAAAATCTGAGAAATTAAAAAAGAAAAAATCGCAGAAATAAATCGCTAATTTTGACAAAGGGTTGCGAAAATAAATAGAAAATTTCATTGTATGCCCATTTGGTCATAGGATTTTTTGAGATTTGGCCATGGAAAGTCAGGGAAATTGCCAGTCATAGTTTGCTGGGAACCCTGTAAAGTAAAAGAAAATAATGAGGATGTTTTTCTGTTAGGTTACATGTACATATAAATTATTTAAAAATATTTGTTAATCAGCAAAACGATCCAACATAGCATTGAAGAAGCCACCTGTAAAAAATAATTTCCTTCTGTTAGATAATACTTTTTATTCTAAATATAAGAAGATTATATTTAAAGGTTTATAAAATAAGAAAAGTTTATAATTTGTTACCGTATCATTACCATAATATACATGGCTTTTTAAAACAATGGGCTTTAAACATAATATTTTTAATTTAAATTTTTTAGAGTAATACATAAAAATTATTTTTGAATCAAGGTGATCGTGCTGATTATTCATGTCCAAACAACTTGTCCCAAATATTTAATCTCTATTCTTTTATTTTGTACAGTTATGTAAAATATTACTTTCACTGAGGTTTTAATAAAGCTAACTGTCTATATAACGTTGTATTCATTTGATGTTGCTCTGTGATATTCTTAAAAAATAAACAGGTATATATGATGATGATTGCAAAATAACTGAGCAGCACAAATAATATAAAACATTTATTGTGCCCCCCCCCCTTTCCCGATAACACACAATTTGCTGTCAATTTTATATGTTTATAGTGGGATTTGCAAACAAATTTAAAATTAAAACTGATCAAATATGGGAAATTAGTAATCTATTATTTATTTGGAGATATAAAAAAAATAAATTTGTGTGATTATTTCAGCAAATATTTATTAATTTTTCTTTGTTTAAAAAAATTTTCATTGGAAAACAACTATTTTTTTTTTCTTTTATAAAATTACCAAATCTGTGATAAAGTTCAAAACTGGCACTTTCTACTATAAATTTGCAACCCTAATATTGATTTTGCGTCTCTCTTCATCCTGATTGAAATAAGACCAGTTTTTGCAATATTTTAAAATTCACTTTTCTTGTTTATTTTTGGGAGGTTAATTTTATTATTTCAAGGATATGTTATATTTTTGGTCCTTTATTAATCTTCAAAATTTTATGCAAATGGTGACTCCAACACTTAATCTTCACTTCCAACACTTAATCACGCTTTATATGAATAATAGTCTTTTTTTGTGGTTGATCCAGGCTCACAATATAATAGAAAAATGACTGAAAAGAATTTAACTAACGCATGTTTTGTCCTTGTAGCTTAATCAGATCCAAAAAATGGTTAATAATTTGGTAAGGAATACATCTTAAATTATAAAATAATTATTATGTGTTTATAGTTGAACTAGATTCACAAAATAATAATTTGATCAAAAATTTATAATTTCTTCTCTAAGTCAAGTATGATCAAAATCACACGAAACCCTTCAATAAAATTTTGTCTATTGTAATAGAGGAGAGGGAGGGGGTTGTAAACTAACTTTTTTCAGAAGTTTGGACGTATATGCTACATGCACAACTGAATTTTAAGGAAAAATGAATCGGCAATTCATGGATGAATACAGACAAATAATAATTTAAAAGACATATTAAATCACAATTTTTTGAAGTATTATCTCCATTAGCTTATTCTTATGGGATAGAAGAAGGGAAAAGAAATGATTTAAAGTTGTGATCTAAGTAATCTGGCATAAAGGCATCTTATCTTGTGAATTTTGCCATGCTTCTTTTTGTTAAAACATGAAGGAGGGTCAGTTGTCACAATAACCTAGTAAAATATGCATGATAAATTCATTGCATATATATGTACAGTACATACATATATATATTTATTTAAACAACTTCTAAAAAAGGAGGAGGTTCTCAAATCGACACATATATATTTTTATTTTTTTATTTATTTTTTTCATTTTTGTTCACCAATTACTTTGAAACTATGTGACTGATTCATGTTTTTTTTTTTTTTTTTTTTTTTTTTTTTTAATTGAAAGAGGGTACTGTCCAATTGGTTTCATTTGAATTTCATCAAAATTGCTTCAATACTTTTTTAGAAATTAAATATATATATATTCTCAAATGAAGAACCAAAATATGATATTTTTCATGTCTTTCAGAAAATTTTATTTTCTGCAATATTATTTAATTCTCATGTTCTGTATAACAGCTTACATTATTATTTTCTGCCAACGAACTCTGTCCATTAGTTTATACGATAATAAAACTCTGGCTTCAGCAAAGCAAGTTTTATCTCTGCCGATTACAAAATTCCTTAATTCCTTTTTAACCTGTGGAAAATATTAAATAGGCAATTAATATGATTATCAAAATCCCGCCTTTACTATCCAAAAATACAGCCCCCGTGTCAACAAGTAGCTTTTTCATAAAATATTTTTCTTAATTTTAAGTATTTTTAAAAAGGCAATTAAATTTTTGTTTGAGCAAAATTTTCAGACATGATCATCTTAATTATCTTTTTAAATTTTAAATATTTAAAAAATAAATAAATAAACAGTACATCACCATTGGACATGTATTTTTTGATGGGGAAAATCAAATTTTGATAATTATTTTGAACTATATGTAATATATTTAAGTTTTTCCATAGATGGGATTGTGGATGAGATGGTTTTACAGGTATTTCGTTGGCACTTTTTTTTAAAAATTTACATGATCACTCTAGGTTCTTTGTTTCTGTTGTTTTAATTATAGTAGTAAAAAGCATTGCAATTAATTTTTCATGATGGATTTTAATTAAAGTTTATGCATTTGAGAATCTTATTTTTTGTAACAGATTTAAAACAATTCTGTAAGACATAGGTATATGTATTTCTTCAATTAACACATATGCTTATTCTTTGTAGTTTTTTTTTTTTTTTTTTACTTAGTGAAAGGCAATTTTTCTCCCATTAATATTTTTTATCCATATGGAGCTATTTTAATATATTATTTAAATAGGAAATCGGCCTCTTGTTTTGTTGATTTTTTAATTGATTAACTATACACATGATTTTTTCTCTTTTGTTAGTAACTGTTTGTTTATTGCAGTCATAACCTTCACAATATTAAATATTAAAATTCTTCATGTCTATAAATTAATATGTTGTCTTACTTTTTTTCTTTAATATTTTAGTATCAACTATGTTTACAATGCATGTGGAGCTGATATATAAAATACAATAACATAAAAGTTAATAAGTTTTTGGTTAGTGGTAATACAAATAAAACCTCAAATCTGTAGGAAACTTTTGTATCAATATCAATCAGGTTAAAAAGTGCTGTATTTATTTTGCGATAATTAACTTTGTAGTCATTATATACCTGTTTATAAAATATTTTCCAAAGTGATAACGTGGTAATGTAAAAAATTTAATAAAACTAATTAATAAATGAGTCATTGAATAAAATATTATTGTAAATATAATGCAAAAATAATATGTATTTCAAGAAAATAATCTTGATTCTATAAAAATGCTTTGTCATGATTGCATTTACAAAGAAAATAACCTAATAACATAATTAAAATGACAATTTTCTGTGTGACAATATTATGTATTATTATATTTCCGAACATCTCATATTAACTTAGTGTACATTTAGGTCTGCTAAATTTATGCCTCAGTGAAAGTAATGTCGACGATTTGCATTGTTATTTATTTTAATAGACTCTTACTCCTTTCCTATTGTTTTGTATTACTTTTCTTTCTCAAAATATGTCAGTATCCATTTACCATTCAAATGAAAAGGTTATCATTTTTCTGTGGATATGTGCTGAGAAACCTGGTTGTCCAGCCGATTCATTAGCTGGAAAGTATTTTTTTACACTACCCACTGTTTTTTGTCCTTTGAAGTGTGGGATGATGCCAATAAATTTTAACATAATAAATCTAAACTTGTCTGTTTCCTTTCTTTTTCTGTTTCCCATTAAACGAACTCATGTTGCCACAATGTAACATACACTATTATCTAACAACAAAATAGATTTTATTAAACTTGCTCTCAAATTCAAGCTGTTTGTTTCCTGACACATTCTCGAATACATTTCATTCATTTCCGGAATCATTTTTATATTTAAGGGTGTTCTCAAATCCAAAAGGGTAACTTTCTGACATAAGTTTTAATTTATTTTTGTTCGGAAATGCATGAAACTAGCAGGCGTTGCTGTTCAGAAACTATGTAATAGAGCTATTTTTTCCATTTCCTTGCAAACGCAATAGATCTTTCAGAAACTGGTGTCAAAGCTGACGTTTTGAACCGAAGTTCCCGAAGAAAGCAGAGAAACCAGTCCGTGAAAGGCGAAAATCGTATTTGTCACATGATCAATATCGCTTATAACTCAATAGGTAATTGATGTATCAAAAAATGGAAAAAAAACAGTTCGATTCCAAATCGCTTCCAGAGACAGGCTTTCCAATTTTATATCTTTCCACTAAAAAATGAATTTGTAAATGTGTCTAAACGTTTTACGCTTGTGGAGCAGAGCAGTTAAGAACAGCCTTAAGAGACCACACTATAGGTACGCTGAGAAACGTTAATGTTAATCCTATGGGAACGTCGTTTACTAATTTCTCGCTCGCATTTTAATATTTTTAAATGATTTTTTTTTTCTTTTTTCACAGGATACCTGAGATCGATATTTTTTACAGGGTTCCCAGCGTCATGGAAAGTCAGGGAATTTAAAAGTAGTCAGGGAAAGTCATGGAAATTTCAAAATATATAGGAAAAGTCCGGGAATTTACAAATATTTTCTAAAAAGTCATGGAAAAGTGTTGGAGAAAAAATTAAAAACGACGCGAAATTCATCAAATAGTCGCGGGAAAAAATCACAAAGTTCATTAAACGATCGGCAAAAATTTTTTAGAGAAATTTGAAGAACGGTCGCAGAAAAAAATCATTAATTTTGATAAAGGATTGCGAAAATTTAGCAAATTTCATTGTATGTTGATTTTTGAGTCAGGGAAAGTCAGGGAATTTTTTGAGATTTGGTCAGGGAATTTGCCAGTCAAGTTTTGCTGGGAACCCTGTTTTATTGTGCGTTTGTACTTTTTCAATTTTTGGTATAGTTTTTTATATGAGGATAGTTTCGTTTTCAAAACCGGTTCTAGCCGTTCCTTAAAGTGAAGTTATCCTCATATAACAAAAACTGTAACCAAAATCAAAAAAGTACAAACGCACAATAGAAGTTATATATCTCAGGTTCTCTACGTAAAAAATCATTTAAAAATATTAAATTGCGAGCAAGAAATCTGTAAACAATCCTTCCTTAGGATTAACATTAGCTTGAACGTTTCTTTCCAAAAGGACTGAAAATTTTGTAAATATTTGACTTTTATAAACATGCGATTCTTTCTGTAAATATGTGAAAAAGTCACATATTTACAGAATTTTCAGTCTTTTTCATGAGAAAAATGATTTTGAATGTTCCTGTTAGGTCCATTGGACCCGTCTGGTAGGCGGAGGATTAATCTTAAAACGTAAAAGTTCTATTTTTACGGGAGCGTTCTTTTGAAATATTTCGTTTGCATTTTTATTTATTTATTATTATTATTATTGTATTGGGTAGCTGAGATCGATCTTCACAAAGATCGTTTTTTATTTTTTGCGGTTTTGGTTGCAGTTTCTTTATATGAGGATACTTTCACTTTCGGAACCGGTTTCGAGTGTGAAAGTATCCTGATCCTCATAAAAAGAAATTGCAACCAAAATCGAAAAGTAAAAAGTGTTCTTTGTGAAGATCGACCTCAGCTATCCAACACGAAAAAAAACAAATAATAATAATAATAAAACAAGATATTTTAAAAGAACGCTTTCTTAAGAGCGTGCATTAGCGTGCGAGTGAAGTATCCCCTTAAGTAAACACAATTTGTAGGTCCTGTTATTCAGAATTTAAAAAATCGAATGAAAAACGTTTTCATTTTCTTCATAAGAGCATAGTGTCTTTCAGAATGATGTCAAAGTTGGCGTTTTAAACTAACTTTCGAGACACGAGTGCCCCCAGAAAGTTCGTCATGAGACAGCAGCCACTTATAACTCAAGATGTAATTATGAAAAATTAAAAACTTCTATTTGATTTCAAGATACTTTATAGTCAGACCTTTAAATTTCATGCTCTTATGTATAAAAATGACTACATGAATGTGCCAGAAAGTTTCGAGTTGTTGAAAGAGGTAAAATAGTTTTTGAGAACTAACATTCATCGACAAAAACTAGTTTTTGTGATATGGAATGAGTGCGGATAAATATGAATTTTTACTTTCTTCTATCTTCAATAGAAGAAAGTATTGTAATCGAAATTTTTTTCGACTTCCGGTTTTCGACGGATTTACACGTTTTAGGGGTCAGAGATCCCCAAAAAAACATGTTTATAGAAAATGTCCGTGTGTCTGGCGCCATCGTACCATCAAAAAGTGTATGAAGTTATGCATAGAATTGCACCAAATTTTTATTTTTAGTTTTTGGCTATGGCAAGCAGATCCTCCCTGAATTTGGAAAAAAAATCGCCTGTAGGGGGCGCTGTAATAGCAATTTTTGTGCGATTTTGAATAGTGTACCATCCAAAAGTGTATGAAGTTATGCATAGAATTGAACCAAATTCTTATTTTAAGTTTTTGGATATGGCAAGTAGGTTCTCCCTGAATTTGGAAAAAATTCGCCAGTAGCGGGCGCTGTAACAGCGATTTTTGTGCGATTTTGAATATTGTATCATCCAAAAGTGTATGAAGTTATGCATAGAATTGAACCAAATTTTTATTTTGAGTTTTTGGCTATAGCAAGCAGGTCGTCCCTGAATTTGGAAAAAAATCGCCGGTAGGGGGTGCTGTAATAGCGTTTTTTGTGCGATTTTGAACATTGTACCATCGAAAAGTGTATGAAGTTATGCATAGAATTGGACCAAAAAAATGTTTTAAGATCTTGGCGATGGCAAGCAGGTCCTTCCTTAATTTGGGAAAAAATCGCCGCAGGGGGCGCTGGAAAATTCGGTTCAAAACGCCAACTTTGACAGCGTTTTTCACAGTATTTTCTGCATTTATCAAAAAAGTAAGGAGTACCGCACATTATATAGTTTCTAAATAAGAGAATTTCCAAGTTTGATGCGTTTGAGAGCAAAAATGAATTTTAAAATGAATCAGAAAATAAGCAGTTTGGATCGGAATACACCCTTAATGTATTTTCGTTAATTGTGCCCGGACATAAAAAAATTAGATATTTGGATGCGTCGTTAAAAAATGCGCACAGATGTGTTAATTTCAAATCGATAAATGCAATATTTAAAAAAAATATATATAACGCCCTTAAAAATTCCTAGTGTACTTTAAAATGCGGCAACCCGGCAAACTACAGCAAACCTTTTTTTAATTTCTGAATTGAGATCAGATGTCACACTCCTGGTTTTTGAAAAGAGATTAAATTAAATTAAATTAAATCGATTTTTAATGGATATTTCAACTTCTAGTAGGAATTCTTTTTAAATTTTAGAAATTCTGAAAGAGAACATTTTTTTTTTCGTGTTGGTACGACATTTCACGTTTTTAGGTGGAATACTTCATGAGATAGGAGTGTCTTTGAAAACCACCAATCCTTTATCACCGTAGCAGCGATTGTCAGCTGTGCAAATTGTGGAAAACACTCTCCCTCTTTTCAAAGATATAGAGATAGAATTTTCTTTGCGGCCTGATCAAAATCTGCTTTAGATGAATTATGATTATTTTCAATTTCTTTAAATTGGAGCTTTTAATAATTAACTCAGCTAATTATTAGAAATTTAAAATTCTGAGTCTCAGGTGCATCAGGAGAGGCCTCCGGCTACCCTTATAAAAATTTTTAGCCTCGTACGTGCTGTAGATTTTCCTAGCCGTCGTATACAGAAAGACACACACGCAGACAGTAGGACTGGGCGATATTAGGATTTCTACATCACGATGTATCATTGAGGTTAAATCGCGATATCACAATACATCGCGATATCAGACTCTAGGTATTGCAAACATTGTTGCAATTTTGATATAAAATTTAACAGTTTTACATACTCAAGCTCGTTTTATGCTTTGAAAAACTTTTTTTTATAAGTAGAGGTTTATGTAGAAAAATTTTTGATTAAAATTTGTATAATAAATACTTTAACTAACAAATTGATTCTACATATCTTAGGCTTACATATTAATTCCATATACTTATGAATTACTATTTTGTATTTTCAGCAGATTTTTTGGCACGAGTGGAATGGGGGGGGGGGTGATAATGTCATAAGACATTGTTTTATTAAAATAAAAATATTTTTATCTTTAATTAGGATTTTCTTTAAAGGTTTAATTTTTTTAAATCAATTAAGAAATATTTTTTACATCATGAAAGTTAAGAAAATATTTTAAAAATTAGAAAATAGGAGAAATAGGGATATTTCTCCTTGTATGTGCTCATTACTCAGCTTAATCCTTTTGAGGGCAGTGTCCTTAAAAAAGGACATCTTCCAAAACTGAAAAACGGCACCAAGAATATTTAGTTAAAATTTTCTTTTTATAATGTACGTGAAAATAAGCAAGTTTATATTTTCTAATAAATTCCTTTATAAATCCTGGAGTCAGCACATTATTTTATCAGTTTATAAACTCCGACAGTGTTAAATAATATGCAAAGTGACTTCTTTGCTTTGTTTTTTTAAAGCAGTTCTTCCCCAAAGTACCAGATTTATAATTAAAGATAATATTTATATTTTACGAATTTCATCAAAGGATCTCGAAAAAAAGCAAATTTCGTCAAAGGATCTCGGAAAAAACGCGAATTCCGTCAAAAGATCGCGAAAAAACACGAATTTTTTCAAAAGATCACTTAAAAACGCAATTTTGTCAAAAAAAATCACGGAAAAACGCGAATTTCTTCAAAGGATTGCAAAGGGAGGAAGTCATGTTTTCAGACCATGGGTGATTCTGTTCTGAATTTTCCGAAAAATTGAGGCAGACATTTCCGAAAATTAAAAAATAATCAGTCATAAATCCGAAAATAAAACATATCGTAAATTTCGACAAATGGTCGCCGGAAAAATCAATTTCGTCAATCTTTCCGAGAAAATTCGTGAATTTCGTCAGATGATCGCGAAAAAACGCAAACTTCGTCAAAGAATTGCGAAAAGACGAGTAATTTTGTCATAAGATCGCGAAAAGACTAGTAATTTCGTCATAAGATCGCGAAAAACGACAAATTTTGTCATAAGATCGCGAAAAAACGGCTAATTTCCTCATAAGATCGCGAAAAACGACAAATCTTGTCATAAGATCGCGAAAAAACGGCTAATTTCGCCATAAGATCGCGAAAAAACGGCAAATTGCGTCATAAGATTGCGAAAAAAACGGCAAATTTCGTCAAAAATTTCGTCATTAAATTCGTTCTGTTTTTTTTTTTTTTTTTTTTTTTTTTTTTTTTTAATCGAATTTTTAATTCATTTTTTCATATTTTACGGCAGTTTTTCCACATAAAAGAAACCAGTTTCTCGAACTTTTAATTCAATTTAATAAACTTTTTGACCTCTTTTCAATAAAATTTAATTTGAATTCGTACAACGATTTTCGAATTTTCGCAGTTTTTGCAGGGTTTCCCCCACATTTCACAGAATTTTTCGAAATTTGTAACACAGAAATCCGATTTTAATCTATAGTAAATTTTGCAGTATGCAACTTTTTAATGTTTAACTATTTTTTTCTTTTTTCCCGGTAATGTGAGCGGTTTTTTTTTTCGCGTTTCACATGCAATTTTTCTACATTAGTAAAAGTAATCCAGTTTCAATCATTTACCTCTATTTAATAAATTCGGTTTTTTATGTGATTTTTAGGGTTTTTTTCGGGATTTGCTGGGATTTTTTGACGTTCATAAAAGGTTGTAATCTTTTAGCCTAATATAATAAATTTTGCCCTATTTTCAATAGTTTATTCGTATTAATACAGCGATTTTTTTCCATTTCGTGCAATTTTTTTTATATTTGTAAAAGGAATCCGGTTTCAAGTTTTTAGTTTACCCTTTTGTTCCAATAGGATTTAAATTTTATGCGATTTTTTGCGTATATTTTAATCTCGCGATTTTTTTACGCAATTTCTAGTTTTTTTCGCGTTCTGTAGCTGTTTTAAATTCAAGATCTAAAATATTTATCGAAAAAAGGAACACGCTTTGCGATTATAAATTTTTTCAATAGTCAAGGTCTGAAAATTTAATTCCCTTTAAGTATAAAAAGCCTTCCGTGAAAGTGTCAGAAAATTTCGCGTCAAAAAAGAAAAAGAGCAGCAAATAGAAATAATGATTAAAATAAAAAGAACGCTTGTTTTCCTTACTATTAAAAAAATAATTGCTCTCTTTGTTGCTAATTGGCCGATTTCTTTTAAATTTTTAGCAAATTGCAATAATAATGAATTGGGCTACGTAGTAAATTTTTATTAAAATATAATAAGTAATAAGAAAATTATAGTACCCACAAAAATGTCCACTCTTAGAATTGGAAAGAAAAAAAAGTGCGATCTGCGGTTTGTTTATTTAGCTCCGAGAAGTCGGACGCTAAAAGATAATCAGATAAGCTTTCCATCCATTGATAATGTTTTCTTTTGTGGTTGCATAGAATTAAAGAAAAAAGCATTTATTTAAAATAAGAAGTTTTCTATTTTTATTTTAAACACATCTTTTTTTTTTTTTCTTCTCAGGATAATCATTTATTTTTTATTAACATCTTCCTTTAATGGCCATTTAGGTTGTATTAAAGGCATAAACTAAAAAAAAAAAAAAAAAAAAAAAAAAAACCAGATGAATTTAGAAAACATGCGTCGTTCTGGAACGATTTTCAAACAAAAAATGCAATGCAGAATGCATTGCTTTATCTATTTTTCGTACGAGTATGACATATTAGGATTTTGTATGCGATTCATACAGAGCAACAAAACATCTGTTTTCCAAAGTCAGCATGCTTTTGCTGGGTAAAAAGAGGGACCCCCCCCCCCCCCCAGAATAAACAGGTAGAAAGATACGGAGAGGAGGGGTTGGGCGCGGCGCCTTTTGAAAAACGTCAAAAGGTAATGAATACCTGTCACACTTAAATGAAATTTCAAATTTTTATTATAAAACAAACACGCCGATTTACCGCAGATAATTATTGGAGGGCTGTAGATTACAAGAACATTAAAACTTAATTTCTCAAAAATAATATAAAGAATTAAAAAAGTAATATTCTGAACCAGATTATTTACAAATCTTGAAGTATTTATTTCAAAGTAACCAAAAATATGTAGGATCCTATAGGGGAAAAAAAAAATACATTTAAAAAAAGCAATTTTAAATATTTGATAGAAGGCTCATTCCTAATTTTGAGGATAATAAAATACATTTTTAGCTAGATTAATAAAAGCAAATTCGGTCTCAATTGATTGAAAGCAATATGAAGTGTTTTTAAATAAATACTTAAGAATAGTACAATAATTACAATGTTTCCCCAAATAAGTTGCAATGCCATTAAAAAATAAACTAAAGTAAAAGTTCTTTGCTAAAGATTTAGAAAATTATGAAGTATTTCTTACTAAAACTAACAGCGTCAATTGTTATTTAATTATTATATTAATTGACTACAATAGGTTTTGGAATAACTAATTCAGTGCGAAAATGTATACTTGACATATCACATCGCCCATTTTTCTCATACGTCCATCGTGATCGTGGTGTTGCTCGTCGATCATTAAAAAAGAAAAAAAAAAGACTTCTTTCTAATCGAGAATGTTGTGATTTGTGATTGGTATCGATTTTGGATAATCTTAATACCCAAAATGAAAGATTCGATCGCGATCTCCGTTTAAGCGATAAGTCGCATGTGCGTTGTCTACGATCTACTTCAGAGATCGTAGAAGAAACCGGTCTTGCTCATCATCGATGCGATCTCCATATTAGTGCTGCTGCAAGCGAGTGTTTGAAGATCGTGGGGTGCGAAAACCGGTCTTACCCACCGATCTAGCTCATCATCCATGCGATCTCCCTATTAGAGCTGCATCACGCAAGCGTTCGAAGATCCCAGTAGCTTTTTCGTCTCCTTTTTTCGGATCATTGGAACTTTACATTTTTCTCTTTTTCTCTCTTTTATATATTGTTACCCTATAAGTATTTTACTTACCATTTTACTATGCCTCTCTTTTTCTATTATTATCACTAACTTTAAGTGGTCTAACCACAATTATAAGTTTCTTTCACGGCTCCCTATCATGCCTCAATAGACGACTTCACCTCTCGACTGGATGTACAGATGCTCTCATCTAGGCAATCCATATCTACATCTCATGTTCCATGTTCCATGAGGTGAAACCGGTCTTGCTAATCGGCCTCGTTCGTCATCGTACCGGCGTGATGCATCGTATGGGCGCGATTCATCTCTAAACGAAAGATTGGGAAATCGGTTTGACGATTTATGATTTAAATCGATATCACGCGATGTATCGATTCATCGCCCAGTCCTAGCAGACAGAGCGAAACTTTTTTTCATAAGTATAGGTATAGATAAAAGAAAGTTTCGCTATGTCTGTATGCACAAGGTGCACTTAGTGCCTAGTGCACTTGAGACTCAGAATTTAATTTTTTTTTTACAATTAGTCCAGTTAGTAATTAAAAACTCATAGAATACGTATACTTTTTCTTAAAATCGACAAACTCGAATTTTCTGCATCCGAATTTTCCTAATTTTTCCAAAAACTGACCAGACATTTCAAAAATGATCCAGGCAGGAATCGGCATTCAGGAAAAATTGAACTGAAAAGAAATCTTCTTTTGGCCGATCTCTCTATTTACTTTCCGAAAATGAAAGAAAATAATTGCGAGCTAATAAGGGAAAATTAAAATAACTAAGACATAGATTTGAAAATTGTTAAACATATGTATGTAAAACTTGAAGGTGAGAACGGGAAAGGAAGGGGGAAGCATATGTGGGATGCTCAGATACAGGGTAATTAAAAATTTGAAAGCTTGACCAAATGGTTGACTATTTTTGACCTTAATTATATGAGCCCTTTATTTCACCTCTTCTTGAAAATTTCACAAAAGGGGTAAATCGGTACGGGCGGACCTTTTCTGCCCTCGGTTTGCGCCCCAGATCATTAGGGACTTAGTTGGTCCCCGGGGAGTAGTATTCTAACTTTTTACGACCCCCTCATGTGATATGTCATTGGACAGCTCTTTGACCACTCTTTCATATTATGTGTCCCCGCCCCTTCCCCCTATTAGCCCTTATTTCAATTGTAAATCATTGGTTAAGTAACTTGGTCTCTAATTACCTGAGTCCCTTATATCGCACCTTCTTGAAAACTTGATCAATGAGGTAACTCGGCACTGGACGACCATTTCTGTCCTCGGTATCCCCCCGTCCTTCTAGGGGAAACTTTTCTAACATTTTCCGACCCCCTGATGTGATATATCATTGGATAGCCCTTTAATAACTAACAACTCTTTCATATTCTGTACCCCCCCTCCTCTTCCCATTTCTTCAGGGGTTCTTTTCTTATTTGAGTCCCCTTCCCCTCAACTAATATATCGCCAGATATACTGAATAACGGATTTTTGTTCAGATAGAGGTTTGGTTACAACAGAGTGCGTCCCCTGGCGGTGGAAAGTGGAACTAACAGATTTTGCAGCACGCCTGCTATACGGTGCGCAGTCAGCGGGGACCCGTGTTGGATGTTCGTATAGAATATATTACTCACCCTGGCGGTGGAAGGTTGAACTTAATGTTTTTGAAGCGAATGCCCAACAGCCTACTATACAGTGCCCGAGGCAGCGGGGACACGTCACGTGTCGGAGTTTCGTTCCGAAGGTGAATTGTTCAGAACAAAGTGCGCCCCTGGCGGTGAAAGGTGGAACTAAAAGATTACAAATTTATTAATTTGTAATATTACTCATTAATATTTTACTAGATATTTTGTTTACAATATTAAAATTACTTTACAACATCCATTTCACAACGACTTGTCTGAGAGTCTGAGGAATTGTAGTCTACAGCAAATGTCAGCTATAATTGAGGGTCCGAGTACATAATAACATATTTCAAAATTAAAATTAATTTCCGAGATTTTAATCAGAGAAAAATATATTTTATCATATTTCAGCAGTAAATTGAAATTGACAGCAGTTAATACACTGCTGTGAAAAAAGAAAGAGAAATAATGAAGATTATTACATATTTTATGATGCCATCTTCTCATTAAAAATTAAAAGAAATTAATAAAAAATTTGAATATTTAAGTATATGTACAAGGGCTCTAAAAGTAGAATGCTTTCATGGGTAAAAAGGATCAAGTAATACTTTTTACTTTGCATAATTGGCTATGAAAGTTTTCTGCTCAAAAGAAAAAAATCATGCGTCAACCATAGATTATGAAACACTTCCAACACATTCAGAAATACTGTAACAAAACTTCATGTTTAGGAAGGTGAAAAATGATGTCTAAGTAGAAATTTTGGAAAGCACATAATACGTTTGAATTTCAGCAAGTTAGTCAACCTAATTTCAGCAAGTACCATATATAGTAGGAAAAATATCCGAATTCTCCTGTTTAGCCTTGTATATGATCTATAGATCATATAAGTCTACAGTGGCCGAGAGGTTCTGCTCTCGAAGCTGGTAGACGGGAGGTGCTGGGTTCGATCCCAATCGCGCCCGTCGGCCTAATCGTTCGGAGTTTTCGTGGTTTTCTTCGAGCCGTGGATCTTCCATGCGTTAATACGGATTAGGTTCCCTTAGAAAGACACCCACGGAGGGCACTCCCCCCGGGCCTATATCCCTCGTGTAGATAATTGGCCGTCAAAAATCAACTCAACCCAACCCATATAAGTCTACAAAACTTTAGCTCAGTTAGGAAGAGCATAACACACGCATAACACTGAAAATTTTCTTTCAGCAATTTCCGTCAAAAAGAGGAAATGTACTAGAATTATTTTGTGCAGTCCTGTATATGATATAAAACTAATAAGTTCCCCGATCCGGATCCGAGTGGATCCATGCAGTCCTTCAGAGGAGACCGTGGAGCGATACCCCTTTCCCTCAAGACACCAAATGACGCCCAGTCGCCACTACAACAAACCGCCAGTCGAAACAGCTGAGCATGAGACACACAAGGCCAACTACAACCAAGAACTTCGCAAAGTCTGTACTGCGGCCTGATAATGTTCGCTCCGCGGACTGTTGTGGAAAGTTTGATATTCTAGAAAAACGCCTGCACCAGGGGCGATGCCGCACACTACGGTGAAGCCGAAAACCAGCCTACACGTTTAAGAAGATGAAAAATGATGTCTAAGTAGAAATTTTGGAAAACGCATAATACGTTTGAAAACCTAATTTCAGCAATTACCATATACGAAAAATATCCGAATTCTCTTGTGTTACCTTGTACGAATTGTAGCCTTGTACGTAGCCTTGTAGCCTTTTACGTTTCTCCAGTCAAAACCAGAGAAAAGTGCCTTGTGGCAGATTTATCTGCAACATATCAATTTCACCCCCCGTTTCTCAAAACCTACTTTAAACAAGTAAATTCATTATAGTAATTCTTTTTCCTAAAACAATTCATACTTCTACATTCATTCAGTTTCTTTTTCTTTTCCTTTCACAAGGAACTTTTCTCAACACATATAAAGATTTATGGTTTCAGATATTTTGTTTCACTTATTCAAAATTCTCATTCTCGATTATTTATTTATTTATTTCCCTTCCTAACGGTTTTTAGTTAAATGCAATCGTGCGCAGTTATAATTCGTACAGCTGCACTTCCACTTTAACCGTTCATTTTTTCTTTAACGTATTTCATTTGCGCTATAAATAAACTACTCTCATTTCCTATTAGAACTTGACGGGTAAAAAAATGAAATAAAGAAAAGATTTATTGGAATTGCAGTTATAAATTATATCTTCAATTATCATTATGCTTTCTACAGTTCACATACATTGATTAAAGATTACTCAATCACATTTAACTGCAATCTGTTTTTTAATATAAACAAATGCGAGACTTGTTGTCGCTCTTAGTCTTGAAACGTGTAGGGTTGCTTCACATCCTGTGGTTGTGCCGAATGGCTGAGCTGCCACGTTATTTGTCGGCTAATCCTGCAGCCAATCCTTTGTCTCTATAATATCGGCATCAAAAACTTGATTACTTGGCGATAATACAAGATGCCAAGACTCATTATCTGAGTACGCATCATCGGAGAGTTCGTCCCTGACCGCCTGACTGGAAGGTCCGTTAAAGGACCGCTGTTATTTTCCTTTTCTTTTCTGTGACGATGCGTAGCAGTGATGAAACGAATTTGTTTATACACATAGAGATACTTAATGTGTCCTTCTGTATTGCTTCATATCCGAAGTTCCATGTTTATGAGATGTCTTCCTTTGTTTTTGAACATAAATAAATAAGTGATTGTACTTTCATCGATATGTTGGAGTTTTTTTAATCATCTTTTCAGCGAACCCGAGAACCACCATCTGATGCGATCCCCCCGAGATATATTTGGTGCATAGCAGCCGAATTTTTCTCCAACTTAAAAAAAAAAATGAAATGAATAGAGACATACTTTTATTTCTCTCTGCCTGCGAACATTTTTCTCACCGCTACATGTCTTCGCCAGTGACCTGCGTAAGATGATGGTCAGTTCATTTGTCGCACGGAAACGGGAAATCCCCTGTTCTGTTTCAGGAGAGTTCTGAAGCTTTTCCGAGTGAGGGAATTCATCTCTTGGACGGACGTTTTACGGTGCTGTGTTTCCCCCCTCCTTTCGCCGAAGTTCGTCAGTGGTTTCTTCTGTGTTTTTTTTTCCTCTGGTCACCTTTTCGTTTCTTCCGTGGGTTGGTGAATTCGCGTGTGCTCCCTCCGACTCTTCCGTAAAAAAAAAAAAAAAAAAAAAAAAAAAAATCACCAGTGTTGTGCACAAGTTCTGTGTTGTGAAAACCTCGTTATGCGTCACTTGTGTCACCAGTGTTTTCTGTGAAAAATGTTTAAAAGTGACATAAGATTCCAGCAAAAAAGTGAAATGTTAGTGCGTCAATTTTTAAGGGTGTGACAGTGTACAAAGTGTGTGACGGCTAATTATCTGTGCAAAAAAAGGCTTGTGAGGTATCGAGTGTCTTCAGTTTTTGTTGTACCTCAAGGACTCTACAATTTTTTTTGTGAAATTGGTGATTCGATAAGGGTTTTCAAAAAAAAAAAAAACTGAAGAAAATTTTCGTTTCATAGTGAAAAGTGGCTAAAAAATGCCATAATAAAACACAAAAATTTTTTTTGGCAGTTGATAGTAAAAAGAAAACGGCTCATTTTTTTTCTTACACATATATATAGAATACGAGAATTGAATATTTGTTTCAAAATTTTTTTTCTCCTCAGTAATTTACTGAAGTCACATTAAATGCTTGCATTGCATTATATTTAATTCAATTTTCGTATTCACGAAAGAATATTTTACAAAGTAATTTTTATGTGATTGAAATGATTTATATTATTTTTGCCTTGACTTTCATGCTCTTTATTGATTTACTTTTTAATTAAAAAAAAGAGGGCATTATTTTCAGTATAAAGTTAAATCCCTTATTTTTAAATTTGTGATTTTTCACAAACTTTAGGGATATTTTACGTAATTATTTTTTTACATTCCTCTATTAAAAAAAGAGCTATTTGCTTATGCATTTTTTTAGTTGATTTATTGGTATGATTTATATAGATTTTTTTTTACTCTTAAAGAAGTTACATTAAGACTTTTTATTTTTATTTTTGGATTAAGTTAAAAAGAAAAAAAATTTCTTTTCTTTAAATTATCCTATATTATATTTAATTATATTTGATAATGCTATAATTTTAAAATGCATTTTATTATTTGATATGCTTTGGTTTTATGCAGTGATAGTATTATTATTTTATATGTGGTATTATGCAGAAACTCAGTAATTATCAGCTATCACATTACTTAAATTGATTCTTTGGCGACAATGGCTAAAAACATCCCAATTGGTGTTATTGAGTTCGATGGGGACCCCGAATTAGTGCATTTTTTCTTTGATCAGGTCAAAGCTGTTGCCGAAATAAATAAATATAATGAGCAAACAGCTATTTCGTCCCTCATTGGTAAATTACGAGGACCGGCGCAAAAATTTTTCGCGCAGAACCCTGATTTCAAAAACGTAAAAGATTTGGAAACTTTACGTAAGGAATTCGCGGCTTTCTTTTCCCCGCCAAGTAAATGTGCAGCCAGTCTCGAATTGAGTAACTTATCACTCTTGCCTGCTGAGACCATAAAGAATTAAGCTCACCGCTTAAATGTTTTGGCAGCAAAAGTATATGAAGATATACAGGATATCAAAGCGCGGGATTCCATGAAATACATGAAATTTCTGGAAGCGATTCCTTCTCAAATTAGAATTAAAATTAAGGAAGAAGGAATTACTGATTATCGTGCCACGGTTGAAAGGGCAAATCAGTTATACGAGATTCTGCATAATGAAAAAGTGTTACATGCTTTACCCTCTATGCCAAAATCAGAATCTAATGTTGAACAACAGTTACGCGAAATTTCTAAAAAGATAAATGCATTAACATTTAAACCTAAGGTATCAAATAAAGATGACATAAATAAAAAATCTGTTGAGAAATCTAATCGCAACTCGAACAGTTTTCGTTACAGACAAAATTTCAATTATCAAAGACATGAGAGACATTTTTCTCCGCATAAATTTCATAAAAAAAAATGTTATAACTTGTCAACTATGCAACCGATCTGGCCATGACGCCCAAGTTTGTTTCAAATGGAAACGTGCAAATACTCAGAGAAGAGAAAATAATTATAAAACTAACAGTCGCCATAGTCAGGAAAACTAGAACAGAGACGCAATGTTGCTGATGGTATTGTGTCTCACATTAACAGTTCCACACCAGCTAATTTCTTTTGTGACCCAAACTTACCCAAAATTTCTAAAGAAAGATTAGTTAACTCTGTTGGTTCTCAAACCAGAGAGCACATTACTATTGCTAGTTGCATAGCGACACAAACTGAAAACAACAACAGGACGCACTTAATTTGTAATGTAAATAAAGACACCCCTTCTCTTGCACTTGTTAAAGCTACTGTGGCAAAACAAACTGTCACTTTTCTAGCAGATTCTGGAAGTTCCATCTCCCTTTTGTCAGAAAAGTTGTTTAACGAACTTAAAACTACACTTGAATACAAATGACTATCCACTGGCATGTACATCAAAACAGTAAATTCAGATGTTGAATGTTCTGCATGCATTACAGCTACAATAAAATTACAACATAAGTCTTTTTCTCACCAATTTTATATTGTGGATATTCCTGAATCCTCGACTTTTGAAGGTATTCTGGGATATGACTTTATAAACAAATTCAATATCATAATAGACTCAGCTAACAAATGTGTACATATAAATAACAACTTAACTATTCCATTAGAGTGTCCATATACTGAGGCAACTCTCAGTAATTTAACACAATGTAACAATCACTCTGTTAGCACAAAAATTCAAGATGTTCTTCTAACACGTAAAGTGACATTAGAACCACATGAAGAAAAATGGATATCTGTGTACGCAATAAAAATGACAACAAGCAATCCGTAAGTTATTTGTTTGAGTACGTGCCACATGAAAAAGACATAGTAGGATTTGACGTCATTGTTCAAATAAATAACAAGCCTAAACGCAAAACTAAAACTGCTCAACCACAGGATTTCTTTACTGTTTTGGTTAAAAACAATTCAAATACTACCATACATCTGCAAAAAAAGACAAGAGTTGGTGAATTATCTGAAGTTGAAGAAATTTTGGAGTACTCTCCTGAAAATTCAGAAAAGCATCATAACTCGGAACAACAGTTCATTAATCTTCTACAGGCATCTAAGGAAACTTTAAAAAAGAGAAAAGAAGATTTAACACCTACTGATTTTGATCTGAAACACTTAAACTCTGAAGAGGCAAAGACATTAACTGAGTTACTACTCAATTACTCTGCGGCATTTTCAAAATCTTTAAATACCTTAGGTCACACTGACAAAATAATTCCAGACTTAAAATTTGTTAATGAATACCCTATCAAAACCCTCCCATTTCCCCTATCTCAGTCTCTGCAAAAAGATGCTCAAGAGCAATTAAATCAACTATTAGAAGCTGGTATAATTGAGCGTAACTGCTCAGAATGGGCATGTCCTATGTTACTTGTTAAGAAAAAGCTAGATGCTACTGGGAAACAAAGGTATCGCCTCGCTCTTGATCTTCGCATGATCAATACTATAATACAAGGTTCTTCATACCCTCTGCCTAAAATTCAAACAATAATTTCCAATCTGTCATCTTTTGAATTTTTCACTGCTCTTGATTTTCATCAGGCCTATCATCAAATCGAGTTACCGGAAAAATTTCAAAACCAATTAACCTTCACAACCATGTTTGGTTCGTATAAGTACAAGAGACTTGTTTTCGGATTGAAATCCAGTGATTCTATTTTTCAAGCACTAATGGACTCCTTATTGGATGAGTTACAGTTAGAAGGTGTTTCCACCTACCAAGAAGATTTTATATTAGGTGCAAATTCATTTCAGGAAATGTATACAAAACTTGACAAAATCCTGAACATCTTAACTAAATACAACTTAACACTTTAACCTAATAAATGTACATTTCACAAAACCGGTATCGACTATTTGGGCTTTCACATCCAAAATCACTCTGTGCCACCAATTAAGTCGAACATTGTGAAAATAACCTCATTCCCCATTCCTACAACAAAAAGGCAATTATAAAGACTCATTGGCGTAATCACATTTTACAAATCACTTATTCTATCCTTTTCTGAATTGGTACAACCTTTGATAAACTTAACCACACCTAAAGCTAAATTTAAATGGACAAAGACACACCAGGATATTTTTGAAACTATACAGAAAATCTTCTTTAACTCACCCATGGTAAGGTTACCGGATTGGGATAAAACTTTCTATCTAAATACAGACGCTTCAAATGTTGCCATTTCTGCCGCCTTGTTGCAAGAACATGACAATCAGTTAGTGCCTGTTGCTTATTTTTCTAAATCTTTAAAATTCTTCAGAAAAGAAATACCCAGCATTAAAACTAGAACTTATGGCAATTTACAAATCAGTTATTGCTTTTAAATATTACCTATACAACAGGGATTTTGTAATTCTTTCTGACAGTAAGCCTTTAAAAAATACAACAAAACAACAAATCCTGCTGATATAACTACTAGATGGCTTACTGAACTTTCTGAATATTCTTATACTTTTCAACACATTCCTGGTGCAACAAATGTTTTGTCTGACTATTTATCTCATTGCAATTTTGAAAATAATCAGCAAACTTTGCTTACTAATCCTGGACTTCTACATGACACTCAACAATTACCTGTTGTGGACTATGATACAACAGAATCTAACAACTACTCGTCAAATATCAACACTCATAATGTAAATTATCTTGTAACTGGTAATCAAACAAAACGTGATCCATTGTTAGAAATATCTAATGATATTTTCTGCATGGAACAGAAAAACGACCCTAATTTGTCTTCAATTTACAATGAAGTTTTAACTAAAGGATCTTCACAAAAGTTCCCTAAATATTTTATTCATCCTGATTCGAAAGTTTTGATGATAAAGGAAGAAGACCTGAACAACAACTCCTTTATCATATTGTTGTTCCAGATACCATAAAAAGAAAAGTCATAACTATTTCACATCTGTCTCACTTTGGTTTCCATAAGACATATGAATTTCTTTCTGTTAGATACTTTTGGAAAAACATGTATGTTGACTCTTTGAATTTTGTCGCCTCATGCGTCAAATGTTTACAAGCAAAGCATCACCGCACTCCCCCAGCACCTTTACAACCCACTCATACGCCCAGATACCCTGACTACACAATACGCACAGATTTAGTTGGGCCTTTCTCAAATGGAAAACATGTATTAACTGTCACTGATCATTTTTCACGACACGTAGAACTGTATCCACTTAACGATACTTCTGCTTCTAAAATAGTTAAATGTCTTTTCAGTTACATTACTACTTTCGGCAGACCTGCTGTGGTTTTGTCTGCATTAGGACCCCAGTATACTGCTCATGTATATAATATTTTTAATGATACTCTTGGTATAAAGGTTCTTCATAATTCTGTTTCACACCCCAGTCGAACAGTCTTTCGGAACGCATAAACACCTCAATTAAATACTCTGTAACTACTGTGTTACAAGAAGGTCACATTTTTGAAAATGCAATTTTTATACACAAATCTCTTTACAATGGTTCAAGACATTCTACTACATTATTTTCCCCTAGTTTGCTTCATTTTGGTCGTGAATTTTCATTAATCTTTGACACTTTTGATCATTCTTGTAATCAACCTTTTCTAGATAAACATATTGAAATTTATAAATTACTAGAAGATTTGCACAAAATTTATGAAAAAGCCTATTCTAACATTAAATCTAGTCAAGATAAAAGATATAAAATGTACAGTCGAAAAGCTAAATTAAGAAGTATCTATTTGAAAACACGAATTTGAAATTCATTTCATTTACAAATTTAAACCTAGATATACAGGACCATACATAGTTACACATAAACATTCACCTGTGGCTTTCTCGATAAAAAGATTACATGCTGCTGATGATACAGCATTTCGTGTGCACATAGATAGATTACTCCTTGCACCACCTCGTTATGGACATTTGTTTGATCCTTCAAGTCATGTTAATAACAGTAATTTCACTAGTAACTTTCAACCACACACTTATAAATTAAGACGAAGATAATCTTTTATTATTTACAAGACTTATTTTGAATTTATGTATTGTGACACTATGTTGTTAATCCCTGATCAAGATTATACATGTGTTGTTTATAGATGATCTTTGACAATATTGTGGCTGTGAGTGTCTTGTTTCGAAGATCATGTGTGAACTATATTCTGTGTCACTTTGCATTTTTTTCTCTTTTTTTACACACTTAAGTTAAGCAATATAAGCTAACTTTAAACGCTTTCACTTTATTACAACTTAACAGTAACAAGTCTAGCTAGATATTCTTTTATCATTCATAAAAAAAAGAAAGGTTATAATTTTACAGGTCACTTATGTCTAAAATGTAAAAAAAAAAAAACCCTTCAATTAAATTCTATACCTGCTTACATGACTTGAACATAATTTTACAAGATTATGACACTTCGTCTCTCACCACTTTAGGATTGTCCTTTTTGAGAAGTTTGATACTTACAACATATTTTTTTCCCTTTTTATAGTCATTGCCCCCAAGAAGTCGTGAATCGTTCAAAATTGTTGCCCTAAGGTTCACGCGACACTGTGATGAGAGACAACTTTCACGTGAATTGGTTTTCCAATTCAAATTACTTACAAAGAATTTATATGAGATACTGAATCGCGCTCCTTTCGCAGATCACTGTGATCTACTGGGGAGCGAGGAGGCTCATGTTGTGCTCAATGTGAGTCGTCCTTTTTATTCCCTCTTCCTCTAGGGCTGAGGTCTTAAATCGAAGCCATAATACTTGTTGACATACAAGAATTAGGGCCACCCCTTTTTTTATGGGCGTGCTTTAGGCAACTCTTCATTTTGAGGTCCTGTGCCACGTGCACGAATTTTCAATTTTTACATTTATTCTCTTCATGTGTACATCTAAGTTTTAGTTACAACTACTCATACCTTATATATTTTTCATTTTTACTTTTAGTGTACTTGAATTGTGTTTTCTTATTATTTCTTTTAAATGCTTGCAAATATGCATTACATGGCTAATCCCAAATAGGGTCAAAGTAAAAAAAAGTGAGTCTTGGTACCAAGGACAAAAAAAATGATTGCTCACTGACTTTAAAGTTGCAATGGATCCAAAGACTTAAGCAACCTAGTTGAATTTATGCTTTACATGCATATAACTTTTAAACATATGTTTTTTTTCTTCAAATTGCAAGCTCATATATAAGCATTTTCTAATGTGTTTACTTTGTAAAACTGTGTTTGAAGATTTACAATTTGAAAATGGACAACTTGTCTGTTTTTCTATAAAGCTGCAACGTACGTCACAGCTTTTCTTGGTTGCCCCGGTGAGATATGTGGCAGATTTATCTGCAACGTATCAATTTCACTCCCCGTTTCTCAAAATCTACTTTAAACAAGTAAATTCATTATAGTAATTCTTTTTCCTAAAACAATTCATACTTCTACATTCATTTAGTTTTTTTTCTTTTCCTTTCACAAGGAACTTTTCTCAACACATATAAAGATTTATGGTTTCAGATATTTTGTTTTACTTATTCAAAATTCTCATTCTCAATTATTTATTTATTTATTTCCCTTCCTAACGGTTTTTAGTTAACAGCAATCGTGCGCGTTATAATTAGTACAGCTGCACTTCCACTTTAACCGTTCATTTTTTCTTTAATGTATTTCATTTGCGCTATAAATAAACTACTCTCATTTCCTATTAGAACTTGACGGGTAAAAAAATGAAATAAAGAAAAGATGTATTTATTGGAATTGCAGTTATAAATTATATCTTCAATTATAATTATGCTTTCTACAGTTCACATACATTGATTAAAGATTACTCAATCACATTTAACTGCAATCTGTTTTTTAATATAAACAAATGCGAGACTTGTTGTCGCTCTTAGTCTTGAAACATGTAGGGTTGCTTCACATCCTGTGGGTGTGCCGAATGGCTGAGCTGCCACGTTATTTGTCGGCTAATCCTGCAGCCAATCCCTTGTCTCTATAATATCGGCATAAAAACTTGATTAGTTGGCGATAATACAAGATGCCAAGATTCATGATCTGAGTACGCATCATCGGAGAGTTCGTCGCTGACCGCCTGACTGGAAGGTCCGTTAAAGGACCGCTGTTATTTTCCTTTTCTTTTCTGTGACGATGCGTAGCAGTGATGAAACGAATTTGTTTATACACATCGAGATACTTAATGTGTCCTTCTGTATTGCTTCATATCCGAAGTTCCATGTTTATGAGATGTCTTCCTTTGTTTTTGAACATAAATAAATGATTGTACTTTCATCGATATGTTGGAGATTTTTTAATCATCTTTTCAGCGAACCCGAGAACCACCATCTGATGCGATCCCCTCGAGAGCCTGTCACTGACAACGAAATCGTCAAACCGACAAAATCAAATCGACATGCACTTCGCACTCATGTAATCTGCAGTACCACGTCGTTTACCTTGCCTCGAGGGGACGCGACTACTCGCTCAGGTACCGAAGTGGGTCGTATCGGAAAGAAACGAAATAATCTGTTCGGTCTTTAAAACAAGGACTGACTTGCCTGAGTGTCGCAAAGTGACACCACAAATCAACGAGAAAGAAAAAAATTCTAATAGGATTTCATTGTAAACTTCGAAAATTAACCGAACAACTTTACTCTTCTTCTGCGCGGAGAGAAATTGATGAGTTAGACTTTTTCGACATACATGTACTCTTTTCACACACTTTTCTTTTTCTTAGTACGTGTGGCGTTTGCTGTTATGGGTAGAAGCGAAACTGATTGGCTCTATCCCTCAAATACACGTACATAATTCATATATATATTAATCATATTTTTCATTATCTTTGCCAGTTTATTACATTTAACCTAGAATATATAATTGATGGAAAAGTTAGTACATTAAACAAGATTTCCCAATTGCCAGAGACAAATCCCCGATCTTTACGGGATATTGTGATAGGGATTGGGTAGGGAATAAAACGGACCGAAAGTCCGCTACCGGAACACATTAGGCAATAACACCCTTTCATGGACCTCTAGAAAACAAGGGTGTGTCGCTCTGTCCTCAACTGAGGCAGAGTTCGTAGCCGCATCTAGTGCCGCGCATGAACTGTAATTGATTCTAGCAGTACTTAAAGACCTCGATTTGCAGCAGCAACTACCCACCGTGATTTATGAGAACAGCATTCCTTGTATAAAATTGACTCAATGTGACAAATATCAAGCGCGCGCCAAACACATTAGTATTAAATATCACCATGTTAAAGACTTGGAAGAAAACGGGACATTGTCTCTATATTACCCTACGCTTGTACGAAAAAAACCGTACGCTTGTCGAGATGGCGCGTACCATGCTTTCCGACGCTAATTTGCCAAAGCGCTTATAGGCCGAAGCAATTCTCACCGCTACCTACCTTACTAATCGCTTACCGATGAAGGCCAACAATAATAACATAACTCCATTCGAATTATGGAATAAAAGAAAGCCAAATCTTTCACACACAAGAACCTTCGGCTGTAAGGCATATGCTTACATAGAAAAGGTAAAGAGGTCAAAATTCGGTGAAAAGGCCGTCAAGGGAATCCTTCTGGGGTATGACAACAGAAGAAAAGGATATAGAGTGTACATCTGCAACAATAAGGTCGTTATTGCAACAATATAAGGTCGTATAAGGCATATTAAGGTCGTCGCAACAATAAGGTCGTCGCTCCAACAGTTAAATTCCTAGAAAATGAGATAAACAACGTTGATCAGAAGTTAGAGGAAACTCACGTCCCTTCCGCAGAAATTAAAATTGATCTAAATGACGATGAACACGATCAAAACTCCGATGCGCCACACACTCCTATACAACCACGAAGGTAGACAAGGAAAAATCGGGGAGTGCCTAGCGACCGATTCTGGGTCGGTGCAAATATTTGCCAAATAGAAGAGCCAAAAATCTGGGAGGACGTGCAAAACATTGAAGATCCCAAAATCAAAACAAAATGTTTAGCCGCGAACGACGAGGAAATAAATTCATTGAAACAAAACAAGACTTGGGTGTTGGTAAAACCGCCTCCCGGAAAACGCGTGACAGGCTGCAAGTCAACCTTCAAGAAAAAAGGTAATGCTAGCGGCGATATAGAGCGCTACAAGGCTAGGCTCGTAGCTAAAGGGTATTCACAGAAGTGCGGCTGTGACTATGACAAAACGTTCGCTCCCGTCGCAGCGCATACTACAATCAGAGTGTTTTTAAACGCCGCGGTTTATAAAAATTTAAATGTCACACACTTTGACGTAAAAACCACGTTCCTTCATGGGGACCTTTATGAAGAAGTGCTGATGATTCAGCCAAAAAGGTTACATAAAAAACGGCGACGAAGACAAAGTATGTCTGTTAAGAAAAGCCATTTATGTCCTGAAACAGGCCATCAGAGCTTGGAACTTGAAAATTAGCGAATCATTGAAACGGTTCAATTATAGACAATCGAAATCTGATTTGTGTCTCTTTAAAAAACACAAGAACAACAATAGTTCCTACATCATCGTTTATGTCAACGACATTCTAGTGGCTGCGAATGCAGCAATTACACTAGAGTTACACAGGGAACTGTCGCGAGAATTCGAAATAAAAATTTAGGAAAAGTGACCCTGTATCTGGGTGTAAACATCACACATTTAGAGGTTGGGAGCCTATTGCTAGATCAGGAAGCAAAGATAAATGAAATTGTCAAAAATTTGACTCAGGCGACACCTATACACCGACGAGCCCGGATTATTATAACATCGACCGCAAAAACAAATTATTAAACGATAATGTAAAGTATAGAAAACCAGTGGGGGCTCTGTTATCATGTCGACAATAACTAGACCTGACATATCGGCATCTGTGAATATTCTAGGCCGACGAAACGAAAACCTCAGAGAAGCCGACTGGCTAGCTGTAGAAAAACTGATTCGCTACTTAAACACAACAAAGGACTTCAAATCCATAATTCACAGAGACAAACCCCTGAGCCTTACGGGATATTGTGATAGTAATTGGGCAGGGGATAAAACGGACCGAAAGTCCACCACCGAACACTATTTGAGCTAGGCAATAACACACTTTTATGGATCTCTAGAAAACAAGAGTGTGTCGCTCTGTCCTCAACTGAGGCAGAGTTCGTAGCCGCATCTAGTGCCGCGCATGAACTGCAATTGATTCTAGCAGTAGTTAAAGACCTCGATTTGCAGCAGCAACTACCCATCGTGATTTATGTGGACAACATTCCTTGTATAAAATTGACTTAATGTGGCAAATATCAAGCACGCACCAAACACATTAGTATTAAATATCACCATGTTAAAGACTTGAAAGAAAACGGGACATTGTCTCTACATTACTGTGCCTCAAAGGACATGTTGGCAGACGTGCTTACGAAGCCGCTGCCCAAACCTCAGCTTGAAAAACTGAGATCGCAACTACAGTTGTCATCCCCACTTTTTCAAGACCGAAAGTGGGGGTATTGGAAAGAAACGAAATAATCTGTTCGGTCCTTAAAGCGAGGACTAACTTACCTGAGTGTCGCAAGCTGACACCACAAATCAACGAGAAAGAAAAAATGCTAATAGGATTTCATTCTAAACTTCGAAAATTAACCGAAGAACTTTTCTCTTCTTCTGGGAGGAGAGAAATTGATAAGTTGCTCTTTTCTTTCTTAGTACGTATGGCGTTTGCTGTTATGGGTAGAAGCGAAACTGATTTGCTCTATTCCTCAAATACACCTACATAATTCATATACATATCAATCATATTTTGCATTATCTTTTCCAGTTTATTATATTTAACCCAGACTGTACAATTGATGGAAAAGTTAGTACATGAAGCAAGATTTTATCTCCCAGAAATATCTGCACTGAGAACTTCGTCACACAAAACGAAGTAAATAAATTCACTTATTTGTAGCGTCATACTCAAATAAACTGTGCTGACATCCTCATGAAGGAATATCACAGGTGAGTTAATTTTACTTACCTATATTCTTTATTGAGAAATAATTTATCTTAATTAAAGAAAATTAAGTGGGCCCCTAATTATTAACTTTCTACATTTAAGAGCTCACACCAGGGTACCTCTCTTAGAGGATCCCACCTTAGACATCCATGTATCAGTCTACCGTCATCGTTAAGGCATTACGCTTCAAGAGGGTCGTGTCCTCTTAGATACCGAAACAAGTCCGGCATCCTGCCTAGATTCCTAAAAAGCTGAACAAGGCGGTTCGCTTCTCAGTATCACAAGCCAGGCTCAAAGCCGCAACATAGCCCCCGACCCGGCCGAAATTTCAAACAGATAGATGTCTCCCAAGTAGACACACAAATCTATTCAAGGCATTACGCCCCGAGGAGGCCACCATGTATACCCTCAGGTACTGAACAACTTCGGTACCTGATGCCTACAAAAGACCTACAAAAGCGGAACGGGTGGTTCATCGCTTCTCAAGATCTCAAGCCGGGTCCTGAGACACATCGGAGCCCCAAACCTAGCCACTCTTGCACTACCAGTTGTATGACTCTCAACAAGGCACACCTACAAGAAAAGAAGAAGGCTGCTAATCCGACCGGCGCACAGTGGAGTATTTGACCCGAAATCCTGGTCAAAAATATTTTTCGATATAAATATAGTCCGATTGGCTTGAAATTCTTAGATGTTATTGGGTATCACTATGGCATGTTTGGTATTGTAAATGAAGTCTATAGCCTTTACGGTTCATTTCCAGAGACACCCAAAAGAATTCCCTTACATTATGGCCTATGGGGGAAAAATCGTTTGCTCTATATTTTAATGACATCATACTTTTAAACGTGCTGAAATTTATATACATCAATAAGGTGTTACTAAGTCACTTATTGTAGAATAGGGTGTGCATAGAATATATCGTTCATTTACAGGGACACACAAAAGAATATGGCTGAAGAATAAATTTAACTATTGAAGTCTAAGACCAATAATTGCTGGAAGTGCATTTGTAGTTGTGATAGGCATTTTAAAATAGAACAATTTTTTTTAAAATATTACTTGATGTGGATACATTCTGTAGATCATATACAGGGCTGCATAAAAGTTCTCAAGTACATTTTCGTTTATTCACGGAAATGGCTGAATGGACATTTTTAATTGTGCTATGCATTTCACTGAACTAACATTTAGCATACTATGAAGTATACATACAAATCCATAGCTTAGTTTAATATTTTATATCTTAAAAGCTGACGAAGTGTAAGTAAGATTTTAATACTTCGCATAATAATAAATATACATTTTATAAATATTTTGAATATTAAGGAAAAAAAGAGTCATCTTTTAAGAAGAGCCCAAAGAAAAAAGAAGTTAAAATATTAATTTACTAAGTAGATATTTTAAAAATACGAATAAATCACATGTCCATTGACTTGACATTACCGAAGGGAGTTTGGAAGTTGAGCGACAGGTAACTTTAATTATTTACTGTTTTTAAGCGGAAAGTAATTGTTGATAGGTTTGTCTTATTCACTATTAATGTTTAATTAAATGCATTTAATTTTACTATATATAATACTTATTATTTACATTTAATAATGCTTATTGCATTTAAATTACATTTAATAATAATTATTGCATTTAATTTATGTTTAATAGTGTTATAGTTAATAGTAGGTTCAGTAAAGTGAAGTCTATATAGTATAGATTGCTAGTTTTTGAATGTATTTAATATATTACTAGTTTCAAAATGATTCTTCAGCATTCTTATTCATCTTCTTCATCACTTTCAACTTGGCTCTTATGGAAACCCAGACCTTGCTGAGAGAAGAAGTTGTAGGGTCTCGCTACTGTATGGCTTGCTCTTTTTAGTTGATAAACGGAGTTATTAGAAAATATGAAGTTGCTTAATTCATGTACATTATAAGAGGAAAATTTTAGATAAATTTTCTTGGTGCCGTTTGCCAGTTTTGGAATTAAAATTAGGTGTCCCTTTTAAAGGACACCGCCCTCGAAAGAGTTAATTCCCTCCTTTCTCTCCTTATATTACATACATAAGCCTACGAACTAATTAGGGAACCCTTTTTCAATAAATAAGTATATACAATTTGAAGGCGATCGGATATTTCTATCAAAAGATATCGAGTTGCGTGCGTATGTACGTACCTACATACGTACATATGTACGTACGTACATACATACAGAGAGAATATGTTTGTGCAAAAGCTCTCCGGTAATATCCTGTAAGCTAAAAACCTGCAATACGACAGTAAATATATAGTTCTTATGTCTTCAATTCGGTGGCCGCAAAACAGAGCATTTAAATAGTCATCCCGAAAATAATTTTTATAAAAAAATGGCAACAATATGCGGAAGATTTTTTTGCAGAAATTGACACTCAAGACTATAACTAATACGATTATAATTCAAACATGGCTGGGCAAGGCGCGGCACATATTTAAAAAGCTTTCGATATGTATAAAACAGAGCCAAAAACGCTTTAAAAATAACCCTTTTACACATTTAATGTTTTTTATTGCATTAAAAACAAGACTATTTAAATTAACACATAGTTTAACACTAAGATCTGACCTTTGTTAAACACGTAAGCCCTGTTTAGTTTCAATTCAACAATTCATTGAGCAACAAAAAAATTATATTCAAAGATAACAACAATGCCAAAAAACAACAAAAAACCACGTCTTCTCAGAAAGAAACTTCCTCTTCATCTGAGGCCAGGAGCCACCGGATATAACTCAGGTTCCTAAGGTAGACATAGATTCATGCACCAATTAGTTAGCTATTAAAAAATATGATTTTTACAATTGTTGACGAAATTTTAATTTTTGCATTTTTGGCCAGGTTTTTGGGCCAAATACTCCACTGTGCGGCGGACGTAGTAATCCCCGCCTACAATGCTATATACATTAATTCATACACAACAATATGAAAAAAAATACTTAAATTGGTAAGCCGCATATCACAACTGAAAACGCTTACAAGAACTATTGCGCATAGATTGTACTGTAACCGAATTGTTTTATTTGTTCCAGTAAATGAAAAATAAATATTATGTACATCCTATTCTGTAGCAAGAATCTCGTTGTACATCTCAGTGATGTATGTATATCAATTTCAATATGTTTGAAATAGTGTAAAACCATAAAAATACACAGCAAATGACTTTTCCCAGCATGGTATATGTGGTGGAATCGTTTTAAATGCCCCCTGTAAACGATCTGTAAATGCTACACACTTCATTTCTTTACCGAACATGCCATGGTAAACCCCAATAACACATAACAATTAAATGGCAATCCTATTATATTTAAGCGAGTTCGGCAGACGGCCAGACAAACCAAATTCATAAACACTCTTGGAAAATGGATAGTGTAAATGTTGGGGAGAGTTAAAAAGAACTTTTTCTGATTGTCTGACAGTCATAAATGTTTCGAAGAAGTTAAAAAAAACAAAAAAACAAAACAAATATAGGACATAATGCGATTCGTGAAGCGTAATGTACGAGCGAGAAAAAATTAACCAGTTATTTCGAAACAATGTTTTATTATTATTATTATTATTATTATTATTATTATTATTATTATTATTATTCGTTCTTTTTTTATAAACAAAACAAACTGAGATTTTTTTTTTGAAAACTCATATTTTAAGTTTGATATTCCGCAGTTTTGTTAAAATGTAAAATTCCAACAAGTCGGAAATTGTACGTCAAAGGTGGCAAATGAGGTACGTTCGTACTATAACTAATTTTAGAAATATTCAGATCTTGGTGCAATAGCTGTAGCACTTTATGCAAAAATGCATGAATACAAAATATATTACAATTATATATATTAAATTCAGTAATACGGAAATAATAGGACTCCATTTTAAATAGGACCTCATCACGATGGTAACCTAGAATCATTACCTATCTTGGGATATCATTGAATTAATTATGTATACGTATTACGTATTAATTACGTATTCTGCAAGTTATGTAACTCTGCATAAGCGCGTTATATAGTGTAGAGTTATATAGGGTTCAAACACCCTATATAGCCTAGATATAGTCTATATAGCCTAAATATAGGCTATCTAGGCTATTCTTCTAGTAGTTGGCCAATTAGCCTAGGCAAGTGATGTAACTCTAAGCGCGTTACATAATGCAGACTAAGCACAGTTGTTCAATTTAGGATTCAAACACCTTATATAGCCTGGATATAGTCTATACAGCCTAAATATAGGCTATCTAGGCTATTCTCCTGGTAGTTGGTCAATTAGCCTAGGCAAGTGATGTAACTCTGCATAAGCGAGTTATATAGTGCAGACAAAGCACATTTGTTCAATTTAGTGTTCAAACAGCCTATCTAGTCTAGATATAGTCTATATAGCCTACATATAGCCTATCTAGTCTATTCTTCTGGTAGTTGGCCAATTAGCCTAGGCAAGTTATGTAACTCTGCATAAGCGCGTTATAAAGTGCAGACTAAGCAAAGTTGTTCAATTTAGGGTTCAAACAGCCTATCTAGCCTAGAAATAGTCTATATAGCCTAAATATTGGCTATCTAGACTATTCTTCTGGTAGTTGGCCAATTAGCATAGGCAAGTGATATAATTCTGTATAAGCGCGTTATATAGTGCAGACTAAGCACAGTTGTTCAATTTAGGGTTCAATCAGCCTATCTAGCCTAGATATAGTCTATATAGCCTAAATATAACCTATCTAGGCTATTATTGTGGTAGTTGGCCAATTAGCTAAGACAAGTGATGTAACTCTGCTCTAACTTTCTGCTCTAACTTTCTGCTCTAACTTTAAAACAATGAAGAAAAATTTTATTAATATCTTTTAAAGCTTTGATTCAATTTTCATAAAATTTGAAATGACGCAACCATTCGGTTGGGCAGTTTTTGCGCTGTTATATACGGACGGATCAGACGTCGACCATAAGTGCTATACGAAGAAGCTAAGAAGAGTATACTTATTTATATAATTACGAACGCACCTAAAAACACCTTTGGTCAAGGATTAGATAATTTTATATATTTTAATGGGCTTTTTTATTGGTTTTAGATTAAACCACTTTGAGAAATCGCGAGTGTTGTCATCGCCAATTGTAACATCGAGGAAAAGAGAGTCCAAAGTTTTTTAGAATAAAAAGTAATAACAGTTTTGTTTGACATTTCAAAATACAGTAGAACCTCGATTATCCGAAGTAATTGGGACCGACCCTCTTTCGGAAAATCGAAATTTTCGGATAATCGAGAAAGCTGACATTTTAAGATTAAGGAGAAATATATGCAATGTTTCTTATTATGGAAACAACTGCTTAATAAAAATAAAGCAATAGCAAAATAGAAACAAGAATAAATTACCTGAATTTTAATTTTGAAATTAAGTAAATTTTACATATATCACAAGGGTTTGGAAAAATGTTTTGTTTGTCGCAGATTCGATTGCCTTTGCGTTGAAGCTCTACCACGGAGTTTTTTAATATTATTAGTTTACCAGTATCACAGTGTTTCAGCTGCTCCAGACATGCCAAACCTTTTGTAAAACATCCAAAAGCTTAAAAATTGCTAATTTGTTTGCTTTCTTCATTCCACTCCGCAGCTTACGGGAGCTCAAGTTAAAAATTCAAAGGAACTCTAAGAAAGGGGATCGAAAATATTTATATGTATTCGTAGTTCAGAAGGGACCTCTTGCACGCAAGGAATATAATAGTTAAAAAAGCTAATAATAATAATAATAAAAGCTTAAAAAATGGATTTCAGTTAATCGAGAGATTCGGTTAAAAGAGGTTCTACTGTATGTGAGTTTTTTTAATGCAAAAACCTACACATTTTTACCTCGTTTCTAAACGCCAAAACAATTTCTTAAAATATACTTATTTTTTAAAACGAAAAACTATCACAACCTCTTTATTAATTTTTCTTGGCATTCTTGATTTTTTACACTCTTTTATTTAACCCAACTTTTTTTTTTCAAGTTTCAACATTTGAAATTCATTGGCCAATATGTATCTAACAAAAGTAGTAGTAGATGTGAAAATGAACCATTAAGACTATCATTTAGCAGTTAACATCAGTTCATTAATAATTCAAAATTTTATTTAAGAAATTTTTGATGTCACTGCAATAATAAATTAAATGTAAATAAGTTTTGGTTAAATTCTAACTATTTCTAAAAAATAATCTATAAAAATTGCTAACTTCCTTAATTATTATTTCAGTAGGTTTAAAATATGTTCAAACGATAACTTAATAACACGTTTCTAGACATTTATCATAGCTGGGTAGATACAAATAATTTCAAAGATCAGTGATATTAAGATTAATCGCTTTACCGCAGAATTCTTTCTCTTCATTGTTAACATGATTATGTTGGTTAATTGCATAAAAATGCAATGTTTGGCATGACCTATCACTGTCGGCAATTAAAGAGCAACAAATAGGGATTATTTTCCGAGGTAAAAGAAGAGAACAACGTCGGATGAAAGGCAAATAGAATATTACTTAATAACCTGTTTTAATAAAGAGATTATTTTCTTGCAAAGCGTAAATTTTCTTTTAATAAAAGTTTTAAGATCTCAAAGTAAAGAAAAATCATGCGTCAAGCATATATTATGGAACACTTTCCAATACTTCAGAATGCTTTAACAAAACTTCGTCTTTTAATATGATAAAGAATATACCTAAGCAAACATTAAAAAAAAAAAAAACGTATAACACATTTAAAAACCAGATTTCAACAATTAGCAGCCATAGCCGTAAAAAGTATTCAAATTGCTTTGTGCAGCTCTGTACATGATGTATAGATTTGTACAGATTCTACATAGTTTGCTAAAATTTAGTTTAGAAAGAAAACGCATAACACAGTTGAAATTTCTCCTTTAGAAATTTCTACCAATAGACAGAAACGCACTTGAATTCTTTTGTACAGCCCAGTATATTACATGAGGCATTCTCAACACAATTTTGACTTTTAAGTCTCTGAATAATAATTTTTATTTTAGTACACATTCTTGGTTTTTTTAAATTTCTTACACTGGAAAACATCCCGTTGCATGACTGTATAGCAATATTAACGAGATAAATAAGTTTTGGTCGATGTTGGGGGTGGTAACTATAGGTGGGGTCCAAATGTACCACGAAGTTCCTTCCGTGTCTCTGATGCTGATTTTTGTTTGGAGCTGTCTGTAAAAAACTGTTTCAATAAAAGTAATTTCGATGTAATTTTTTTCCGAAACTGGGACTATTGTTTTATATAAATATGTAGCAAAAAAATGACCTGCACACATTTTTACGGTTGTTATTATTTTTTTAACTCTGTCCCTGCGTTTTAGATTCCTTACCGTCCATCTTGCTAAAATTATACAGAAAATTACTTCAGATGCAGCCACAGATTTTTTTTCAACTTTTTTCTCATGCAGAAGTATGCTAAAGAAAGAATGGCTAAAATTCTTTGACAGGAAATTTACTGCAGAATTTAAATCAGCATTTAAATATCAATTTCAAGCATCGTGACTTTATGGGTTCTTACCTTCCCCAAGGATTAATTCCTGCACTTTTCGAGGAAAAAATATATATTTTTTTAATTCACTGTAAATAACTGTTGTTAAAAATCAATGAACATTGTGGTCTTATTACTTAGTCTTGACACGACTTCCTAAAAATAGGTGGTAATTTTCCTTACCGTCCCATCCTTACAGTCTCTTTTCTTTTTCCTTAGCGTCCCCCTTTTTTTCATTATCGTCCCATCTTTAACAACCCCTTTAAGACAATGTTATACCAAAATTTTGTACTAAAAATATTACATTATTGTTATTTCTTATTTGAATGTTCTGTAGGTGCTATGCAAATTCATTATAAGTAAAAATTTAAAAGAAAATAAAAAGTTAGAGCGATAAAACGGTAAGGAAAATTAAACTCGCAAGTTTAACTTAAACCTCACTTAAATTAAAAAAAAAAAAAAAAGTCGCTGCTGACCATATTTTCTTTATTTTGAATCATAAAGGCATTCATCTATAAGTTTAAACTGTTATTTTATTAAGTTTAATTTAACCAGATTTTTATTCGTGAAAGTTAACATTTTGTGAGAATGCCTCACATACAGATTTTTATACACGCCATATATTATGACGAAATTTAATTCAGGCCAGGGTTGTAGTGGGTAGCTGCCCGGGTACCCACCCAGCTACCCGCCCAGGCTGTGTTTTTTTTAATAAAAAACTCGGGTTTTTTACAACTATAATGGTTGTAGTGGGTAGCTGCCGGGTACCCACCCAATTACCCGCCCGGGCTGGGTTTTTTATAAAAAAACGGGTTTTTTACAACCCTGATTCAGGCAGAAAAGATGCCTAAAACAACTGAAAGCATACTTCCAGGAATTTCTATCCATAGGCGGACATGTATCCAGTTCCTTGCATAACCCTGTATGTGATTTTATTTATAAACTACAAACATCTCTGTATTATAATAAATGTAGTTGAGCTTGAAAATCAACTTGTAGTTGCATAACTCAATACTCAAATTAAAAAAACATCTTCAAACAATTCACTCTCATTTTTAGTAATGCTTACGAATTCTTTTGTGTAGCCCTATATATGTTTTATAGCATTATGGGCATCATGTAATAGGAAAAAATTTAGTTAAACTTAAACTTATGTTTAAAATATTGTAACACTATTAAAACACATCGAAAATGATTTTTCCCTATAGACCATAATCTAACGGAATAGTTTTGAGTGCCCCTGTAAATGAACAATGAATGGTGCACACTTAAATTTCAATACCGAACATGACATAGTAAACACCAATATCGTATATCAATTGCATAACAATCCGAGTGCGCGAGTTATATCACGGCCAGACAGACGGAACTGACTGACAAACTCAATTCATAAACGCTTTTCAACTACTATGTTGGAAGTGTTAAAAAAATGTTAATAAAAGTACAATGTAGGAAACCTTCGTTTTGAACATTTTTTATTATAGTTGTAAAGTGTTTATTATTTCGGTTCATGTGTATGTCTGATCACAGTCTTACTTTCGATAATTTATTTTTTTTTTGTCACAAAATACGAGGCCTGTTCAATAAAGAATGATCATAATTTTTTTACTGGCATACTTTTTTGCACACAAAGTTGCTTTTATGCTTCATTGTTAGCATAATGTGTAATTTTTTTGTTCATTTATTTCCGGTAGCACGTCAGCGGCAGCCATGAAAGTTCAGATACTTTCAGTATACGAGAACGATGGAGGCAACAAGCAATGAGCAAGTATGCTCTAGCCTGCAGAAAATTTTGCTTTTACCTAAAGAAATCGTCAGTCGAAGAGTATGCTATAGGAGATTTATGGAGAGTCTGTTCTTCTCTGTAGCACAGTTAGATGATGGTGTGAGATGTTTAAGAAAGCGAAATACAATAATCTCCAAAGGAAGATGAACACATAGTTTCTATAACTGAGCTTACAGAAGTCAACATAATACCGTCGCTGTTATTGTCAGAGAAAATCGTTAGATATGAGGACCGTTAAAAATATTGCAGTTATGATGGGGTGCTGGTAGTAGAAACGTGAACATGAAACGTGTTTGTGCGCCTTGAATTCCTAGACTCCTCATACAAAAAACAACAGGATGTTAGCGTGGAGGTTGTTCGAAATTGAATATGATGTTACATGAACATGATATGAATCCCCTAATTTAATAATACGCTTCGACTGACGATTTCTTCAGGCAAAAGTAAAAATTCCATTAGGCAAGAGCATATTTCTTCATTGTGCACTGCCTTCATCGTTCCCGTAGGCGATATTGAAAGTGTCTGAACTTAAATGGCTGCCACTGACCTATTACTGGAAAAAACGAGCAAAAAAATTACCACGTATTCATTACACATTAAGCTAACAATGGAGCATAAAAGTAAATTTTTGTGCAATAAAGTATGACAATAAAAAATTATGATCATTCTTTATTGAACAGCCCTCGCAAATACATGATTTTGATGTTCTAAGAAATGTACAGTCGTGGAAAAAAAAAGTAAACACCCCCTACTAACTCCTCAACAAATCATCATAGATGAAAGTTACTGGTACCGAACGATTAGAAATAAAGTCTACTTTTAAATGATATTTATAAAATTTGCTTAGGGGGCCATCTACATATTAAAACAAATCCAAACTTCATTTTTTTCAATAGCAATACCCAATTTTAACGAGATATTTCAAATTTTCGGCTCGAACTATGCATAGATACCAAATTTCAAGTCATTTGAATGATAAGTTTTTGAATTATAGACATTCAAAATTTAGTGCTTCTAATGTTAAATTACATTTTCATATTTTTATTTATATCTCCTGAAATTATGCTCCTAATGTGGTAATTTTTTGTGGAGCAATAATACTAATATACCCAAACATAAATACGCCGAATTTACAATTTTTATAATTTTATGATATGAATTATTAGTTATGAAATTAATATTCGGAAAAATTATGAATTGCAACCTACAATTTTTTTGATGGATTTAGATTTATTAATTCCTGCTTTATGGAAAACCAAAATTTCACATTTTTCTTCCATTTAGTTTTCAAATTATGCTTAAAAAACGGCAAAATGATGGTTTAAGGGGCCGTCTATGATGGAAGTGAGACATTTTGAAATTTATTCTACTGTACTGTAATCTAATAGGCTTCATTGACTCCTTGAGTGGCGCTTAAAGTACCTTGATGAAGAAGGGGGCTCTCTCGTTTAACAATCGAGTACCGAACTTCAATTTGGATACAGCCCTTAAAATACGCTCGTTTTAAAATAATTAATTTCTCGGAAACTTATGGTACGAATTGCATAAAAATTCGTTTTTAGGCTAATTGAAGGATGTAGAGTTCATTTATACTGTCAGAATTGTGTACTGTCTTTGAAAAAAACAAAGTTTGAGTTCGTTTTAATATGTAGATGCCCACCTAAGTTAATTTTATATACATCATTTAAAAGTAGACTTTATTTCCAATCGTTCGTTACCAGTAACTTTCTTCTACGATAATTTCTTGAAGAGTTAGTAGGGGGTGTTTACTTTTTTTTTTTTCCACGACTGTACTTTATTGAAAATGGTGAATTTATCTTATTTTACGGTTATACTTAAAACAATTCAGATAACTTACGGTCTATGTGCTATAGTTGTGTTGAGAAAATTCTAATAAAGTTACACTACGTCAATCCTTATTGAAGGAATATGCATTGTTGATATATACTACAGCATGTCTCCTGTAGAAAATGATGTGTATAGCATTTATTGTTCATTTAGAGGGATATACAAAATGCTACACTCCATTATTGTAATTATTTGGAGAACGCCTTCACGCTGCTGTACTATTTCTAACTTAACCTCTTCATGCTCTTGTCCACATATGTGGATGTTTAGTTTTATAATTATAACTACTGTCAATAATAAAAAGAACAAAAAAACTGGTAATAACTTATTCACTACAGAATCCCTCAACAAGAGAAGAAAAAATTGTATGGTTTGACTGCACCGATGTACACGTACAGTTAGAGATACAAAAAAGCGTGAAGTAATTTTTCGGCAATCAGTGTTGTTGGATTATTTTAACAAATCGTTAATATTTGATAAAAATAATATCAGATATATTAAATATATTAAGTTTTAATAATTTGTAGAAATGTAAGAACTCTATTACTGTTAGTTTTTTATTTTATAAGAAATAATTTCACTCATAAATTACCATTTTATGCGAGCTTTTCTGAGACATTACATAATCTTAATTTCAGCTAAATCGCTCATCGAAGTTCTATTAAGTTGATTTAAGTTGAAAATTTTCAAACTTAAATTTGTAATTTTTTTGCGTAATTTCTTTTTTAAAGTAAATTTGCGAAGTATTATGTGTTCTCTCCCCCCCCCCCCCCCAACACCTCCCAAAAAAGGAAACAGAATAAACATTTTAAAAGCAGAATTGCATTGAAATTTTTTCTAACTTAAATTTGTAATTATTTTAGCGGAATTTCTTTTTGAAAATAATTTGCGAAGTATTGTGGGTCGCACACCATCCCCCCCCCCCCCTAAAAAAAGAAAAAAAATTAAGAAGGAAAAACACTAAATAAAAATAATTAAACTTTTAAAACTGATTAATGTAAAAGGAATAAATATTCAGTGCCCATGATTTTTTTTGTGCTGCCATCTACTGGCAATTTTTTTGAAATAATACACTTCTTATGGACAATTTGTTTCAAGTTATCTATATGCATTATTGAGGAATAAAAAGGTTTCTTTTTCTTTTTTATTTCGAATTACAATATTTTTTAAAGTTCTTTTTTGGCACCATCTAGTGAGTTTTTGACAAGTAAAAGAATTAATATGGATTTTTACTGAATTATTTCTGCATTTTAAATATACTTTAAAGTATTTTTTGCTTTTAAAAATGTTATTTTTTATTTATGCCTCCCGCCCAAATTTTAAATTGATGAATTTAAAAATATTCGGATTTTTTAATTTTATTTAAATATATTTACTTGAATATTTTTAATTTGTTTAAAATATACTTTTAAATTTCTTTAAAAATTAAGTATAATGGTGCTGCCATTTATGTAAAATTTTAATAATTATAAATTGACAATTTTGATTTATTAATTTAAGGATAAAGTGTTTTAAAAGACATATTAAACGAAACCCCCTGTGTGATCTGCGATCACACTTACCCACTTATTTTTTACTTAAAAATTGCCTAATGTCTCTGCAGTAATAAATTAGATGTAAATAAGTTTTGATTTAATTGTAATAAATATTCAATCAGAATTGTCAATTTCTACTTCATTTTTAAGGTTCCGTACTTAAAAAGTAAAAACGGAACCATAATAAGATCACTCCTGTGTCTGTCTGTCCGTCTGTCACAGCCATTTTACTCGTAAACTATGAAACGTGGAAAGTTCACATTAGGGGACGCACAGTGGAGTATTTCTAAAAAAAGCTGGGCAAAACTCGAAAAATGAACTTCGTTAAAAACCGCAATATTTTATGTGTTTGTATAGCTTGCTGGTCAGTGCTTCCAGTAAACAATATCTTAGGAATGTTCGGTAACCCTTTCCGTCGCATTATCAGTCTGAACACAGCTATCGTGCATCGCAGATTTCTCTTTTCTCAGCGCTGTGGTGAGAAGCGCATTATTTAATTGCAATTATTGTTGCATACAGTGGAGAACTGAATAAAACCCTTTATGGATATAGAAGTGGGAGGTATGTAGCTTAAATTGCTGTATTTAGTTTTAGTTATAAAAGAAGTTATATTAAGAATATAGCCATAATGTTTTATCTTTAAAAATAAGTGTAATTTTTACTAGTTCTTTTAAATTTTTAGTGATTTATAAATACGTTCCGCCCTTTGTCGGGCAAAACTTTCAGTTGGAATATAAAATATAGATATTCCTAATTATATTCATAAATAAAATCTTACCCAAACTTGCCCCAATATTTTTTTTTTTTACCGTTTTATAAAAAAAAAAAAATGGTATCAGAAGATGATGATATTTTGAAAACAAAAAATCTTCATTTTTCTTTTAGAAACTTCAGTGACAGCAAAAGACCTTTCAAGAAAGTTCCTGTTTGACCTTAAACAAGATTGTTCTAATACGAAAACAGATGAAAAATTGTGTTTCATGGAAAGTAAAGTAAAGTTACAAAAATGACAAAATGTCCGGTAGATAAACAAGTATCATTAAAACGTTCGTTAAGCCGTTTCAAATCGGATTTTAAAGACAAATTGTAGGCTGCCAATAGGGTAAAATGGCGCTTTATTAAGATAAATGAACAATGGCTTAACAGTTCTGTCAGGTTCTGAGAAACATCTGCTATTAGAACTCGGGTTCTAAATTATTTTTGTTTTAATATATTATATATTGTATGGCCTGTGTACTGGAATTTCAAAATAACATTCTTTCATTGTCTAAAACTGCATCTAAGCCGGTGAAAATGTATAGATGGAATGAAGGGGGAAAAAGATAGTTGGAAAGGGGTTTGTCCAACCTTTTGAGATGTCTGTGGAAGATGGGGAGACAAAGACATTTCACGAACGAAGAAAAGAGCTTGGAATGCGAGCCAGGTAGAAAACCCCGAGGGGGTTACGTTGAGGAAAGGGAGAAGACGGCTAGTGGCAGGCTCTGCTGCTGAGACAGTGGGTTGGAGCCTACAGCGCGAAGTGCAAGGTGAGTTCCTTGGATAGCTCTGAGAGAGAGCTTAAGGTTGAGTGAGGCTCGGAGAGCTTAGGCTTAGAGCCCATGTGTTGGGAGATTGAGATTGATCTCCGGTAAAGCTTATTTAACGTGTATAGAGTGAGAGTGAGATAACGTAGTTTTAACAGTACACAGCCAGCATTTTCTGTATTTAATTTAATGTTGAACCGGATCACCTTCATCCGAGTTTCTACATCCTAAGGTAGAAATTTAGGAAATATTAATTTGGTAGTTTTAAATATTATTGTAGAGTGGTAATAGTAATCGGTGAAGGTATGGCTTTCTTATTGAAACTAAAAAGGGTGGATCTTCAGATGATAACCGAAGAATTGGGGGTTAAATTCACGGAAGATGATACCAGATTTCAGCTTAAAAAAAAGATAATGGACAGCGATGAGTATGACGAGGAGGCTGTTATGGAATTATCTAACACTATTGCTGCGGAACGATTAGAGCGCGAAAAGTTAGAAAAACAGGAAAAATTAGAGAGCGAAGAAAAACAGGAAAAATTAGAGCGCAAAAAGTTAGAAAAACAAGAAAAAATAGAGCGCGAAAAGTTAGATCGCGAAAGAGAAGAAAGGGTTGAACGGGAAAAGTTAGAAAGAGAAGAGAGGTCTGAAAAATTGAGGATGGAACATGAATTAGAAATGGAGAGGCTAAGGATACAAGGTTCGACAAATAATTCTAATGGGTCTAGGGAACCTAATAATGAAAGTAACATAGAAAAATTGATCAAAAGTGTTAAAACTCTGTCTATCAAAGTACCAGAAAGGACTGAGGGACAGAATTTATTTTTCAACAGTTTAGAAAGGGCATTCAAAACTAAAAATGTACCGGAAAACCAGCAGGCCGAAATTCTACTAAATATGTTAGGAGATAAGGCAGATAATTGTTAATTTATACCACTAGGGAACAAATTGAGGGTTATGAGGAATTAAAGGAGTTAGTTCTAAGGAAACATGAGCCGACACCGAAGGCGTGTTAGGAAAATTTTAAGAAGGCTAGGAGAAACCAGAATGAAACTCATGTATTATTTGTATCGCGTTTGATAGCAACATGGAAAAATTATTGTAAGATTAGGGGTGTTGACTCATAAGAAAAGGTCAACCAGTTAATAATTACAGATAAGTTATTAAACACGTTAGATGAAGAAACCGCATCATATATTGGGTTAACTCAGCAGAGTAAATGGTTAGAAGCTTCTAAAATTGCTAAATAATGTGACAATTATTTTGACGCTAAACATAAGTCTTATGCCGTTACGTATAAAAGTTTTAAGGGTAAAGATAGGTATGTAAACAGTGAAAAAATGAAACCGAGGGAGGATAGTAAATTTAGTGGTAATTGGAGGCAAAACGGGAGTAATGAGACTAATGCTTTTTCGGGTAGGAAAACTGATTTTAAGAAACCTAGTGATGATTCAGCTAATAGATGTTTCAAATGTGATTTAAGAGGTCATTACCAACATTTTTGTAATAAAGTGGGTAATGAGGGAAATAATAATGCTAGTAAAGGGCGTGAACAGAAAGCGGGTGTAAATAAGGTTGTCGTGAAAGGAAATAAAGAGTTACCTAAGGGAGCTATTGTGGCGAGGATATCGACAAAGGCCGAACAGAGAACTAATGTTATTGGTGAGAAATTAAATAAACTCGAGAAAATTGAAGTTAGTGTAAATGGGCAAAAAGCAAGAGGATTGGTTGATTCTGGATGTGAAATTAGTGTTATTCATAAAGATTTGGTACCGAAAGAGAAATTAAAAGGAGCGGGTAGTATTTATTTACAAGGATTATTTGGTGAAGCAGTTAAATCACCGTTGGTTAAATTACCATTATCTATTCCGCAATTCGGACAAACTAATATAACTCACCAGGAAGTACTTTGCGCGGTGACCGATAATATTAATGAGCAGGTAATTTTACATCCCGAGGTGATTAATGAGTTGTCAGGGGTCAATCGCGAGGAGCCATTGCTAGAGTCCCAAGAATTAGAAAGCTCGGAAATTAGCATTGATAACTCGAGTGAAAGGAACGATATGAGTAGCGATAATTGTAATGTTTACGCAATAGAAGCGAGATCGGAAAATTTACAAAGTCAAAATGCAGAAAAAAACGGAAGTGGAGGAAAATAATAAAGTTATCGTTAGTAATTCAGATATGTTTAAGAAATCCCAATTGGAATGTAAAGAGTTAAAGAGAGCTTGGGAATTAGCTAAAATTGATAAAGGGGGTTATTATATTGAAAAGGACTTATTGTATCATAAAGATAAATTTGTAGGAGAAGCTATAGCTAAATTAGTAGTGCCTAAGGTCAAAAGAGAAGGAATCTTAAAGTCAGCGAATGTTTCTAATGAGGGAGAACATCACGCGGCAAAGAAAACCTTAGAGAGAATTAGGCAATCTTTTTATTGGGAAGGTATGGCTGAAGAAGCTAAAAAATTCTGTAAATCATGTCTAGAATGTCAATTATCTAGAAAAGCGAAAGTGCGGGATAGAGTCTTAGTGGAGATGGCGGATGGTAGCAAAAAGTATGTATATCAAAATAAAGGGGAATTTATGGTCAGGTGTAACATAGTCAATATTGTTTTTGAAGGTGATGATGAATTTGGAGAAGTTGGGGAAATTCCTATTTTAAACCGGGAACAAGAGGGACATAGAAAGGTTCGAAATAAAAGGGTTATCTAATAGTCAAGTCAAGGATATAAAGTCCATTTTGAGGGAGAATAAAGAGGTATTTATGGGTCCTGTGCGACCAGCGGAAGTAGGGGAGCACCGTATTGATTTGAAGCCGGGTGTGACAAGGAAAAAACCAAAGTTATATAGTGTACCTGTTGCTTATAAAGAGGAAGTAGATAGAAAGATTCAGGAGTAATTAGAATTAAATCTAATCGAAGTATCAAATGCAGAAATTAATCATCCAATTGTTTGCGTGGCGAAAAAAGACGCAACTGTTAGGCTTTGCATTGATTATAGAGCTTTAAATTCAGTAACGCAGGTCCCAAAATTTCCTATGAAAGATTCGCAGGAAATCATGTATACTGCGAAGGCAGCTAAATATTTATCTTCGATTGATTTATTGAGGGGTTATTGGCAGATTAAAATGGCTGAGGAATGTAAACATTTGACAGCGTTTACAACTCATAATGGGACTTATCAGTGGCGTACTATGCCTTTTGGTTTATCAGGGGCGGCTGCTACGTTCCAAAAAGATATGAATGAGGTTCTTCAAGGTCATCGGAGGTATGCACAAGCATATATTGATGATGTCATAATCTTCTCCGACACTTGGGAAGAGCATTGTGAGCATGTTAGGGCTGTCATAGAAGAACTCAAAAATAGAAATTTTACGATTAGGCTAGACAAATGTAAATTTGGAGAGAAATTGACTAAGTTTTTAGGTCATGTAATTGGGGTTGGAACGCATGCACCTGATGAGGAAAAAATAGGAGCAATAAGGGACTTAAAGAGACCGAAAACTAAAAAGGAAGTTAGATCTGTTTTGGGATTAATGGGATTTTACCGATCTTATATTCCAAATTATGCAGAAATTGCTATAACTTTAAGTGAATTAACTAAAGGGAAGGTTAAAAATTAAAAATACTGTACCATGGGATGAAAGGGCAGAGGAAGCATTTAATACCCTTAAAGATGAGTTATGTAACGTGACGCGTTTGGCTACACCTGCCGTAGGCTGGGAATATCAGCTTCACGCCGATGCTTCAGACCTGGCTTACTCAAAAAGATGAAAAGGGTCAGTTTAAACCGATAGCTTTTGCCAGTCAGAAGTTATCGGGGGCTCAGCGTGCTTGGCCGAGTATAGAGAAAGAGGCTTGGAGTGTTCTCTTCGGGTTGCGGAAGTTTGAAAAATGGACATATGGATCTCAAATTGAGATCATAACGGATCATAGTCCATTAAAATTTCTCACTGAAACAACCCCAAGGTCCCCCAAACTCACTAGATGGACTCTTGCCTTGCAACGCTGGAACTTGAGTATTTCTCATCGTCCAGGAGCTCAACATTTGAATGCTGATGCAATTTCTAGGCTACATAGGAAGAGCTGGGAAGAACAGCCAGTTGCTAGCCCATCGGCATCAATGACTAAATAGTGGAGTAACCTGAAAGGGATGTCATCACGTTTCAAATTTTTTATGTATGTGTAATTGTATTTGAATTTTGTGTTTATAATAGTGTATTAGCATGTGTAGTTTTTCTGTAATAATAATATTAGTACACGGTTCATTAGAGATGTCAGTAGATAATGTTCAGACACCTTGAAATATATATGTAATAATAATAATGAAGAAACCTGCAAAGAGACTATTGAACTCTTCTGTGATATTACTATATGTTTGGGGGAAAATTAGCCCCTAAATGGCATATTTTCCGCTAAGGTGGGGGGTGTCAGGTTCTGAGAAACATCTGCAATTAGAACTCGGGTTCTATATTATTTTCGTTTTAATATATTATATATTGTATGGCCTGTGTACTGGAATTTCAAAATAACATTCTTTCATTGTCTAAAACTGCATCTAAGCCGGTGAAAATGTATAGATGGAATGAAGGGGAAAAAAGATAGTTGGAAAGGGGTTTGCCCTACCTTTTGAGATGTCTGTGGAAGATGGGGAGACAAAGACATTCCACGAACGAAGAAAAGAGCTTGGAATGCGAGCCAAGTAGAAAACCCCAAGGGGGTTACGTTGAGGAAAGGGAGAAGGTGGCTAGTGGCAGTCTCTGCTGCTGAGACAGTGGGTTGGAGCCTACAGCACGAAGCGCAAGGTGAGTTCCTTGGATAGCTCTGAGAGAGAGCTTAAGGTTGAGTGAGGCTCGGAGAGCTTAGGCTTAGAGCCCATGTGTTGGGAGATTGAGATTGATCTCCGGTAAAGCTTATTTAAAGTGTATAGAGTGAGAGTGAGATAACGTAGTTTTAACAGTACACAGCCAGCATTTACTGTATTTAATTTAATGTTGAACCGGATCACCTACATCCGAGTTTTAAGTGTAAATAGTGTTTCGTATCGTGTAAATAGTGTGTAAATAAACTGTTAATTTTGTTGATTGAAAGCGTTGGTTTTCATTTAAACAATCCTCTCAGTGCGTGACCGATATCACGTAAGCATATCGGTGGTGGCAGCATATAAATAGCACGGAATTTCTTCAAAGTTGTGCAGACTAAGAGGAAACTCCGACAAGTTCCATAAAATTATCTATAGAATATACTATCTGTACAATACCAAAAAAGGTAGACCAACAAAAAATTATAACTTCAGCAAAAAAAAAAAAAAAAAAAAAAAAAAAAAAACACCATTAAGAACCAACCATACACCATCAGAAGACTTATCAATTTTTGTAGAAGCTGATCTAACGAGAAAACAATGGGCAATTATTCATAGTGCAATGAAGAATATTTACTTATTAATCTCTGATTAAGAAAGCGAACAAAGATTGCTATATAAGTGAGGAGTCGATGAATGTGAAAGAAACAAGCGCAGAAGTTAACCTACTGATCTTCTTGATCACACCTCTTTAAGACTGTGTAAATATTTAGAAGAAGTTATTCTAAATAACACAGAAGAAGAAAACCACAATTTAGAACAAATATCTAAATGGTGTTGCGATGGCTCCCAACAATCGCAATTTAAACAGATATTTCAGAATACTTTTGATAGTGATGCAAATAATATTTCAGAGTTCTCTCGTTCCTTTACGTTTAGAGGCACTGTCCAGTGGACATTGATGTTAAAAATTTTGAAAATTACACCGAAGAAACTGCAAATCTTTATGTCGAATTATATGGGTAGCACCCAATGTCACCAACAGTACATAAAGTTTTAGCACATGGGGCCACAGTAATTAAACATGCAATATTGCCTATCGATCAACTTTCGGACGAAGCTGCTGAAGCTAGATACAAACATTTTCTCCAATATAGGCAAACTTTTTGTCGAAAATTTTCTCGAGAACAATGTAATAAAAATGTTTTGAACAGACGTTTACTAAATGCTGATCCTTTTATAAGTAGTTCAAGACCAAAGCTTAAGAAAAAGAAAGCATTTTTCTAGCAAAACAACCTGAAACACCATACGTACAACATCCAAAATAAGAGGAAGATGACGATGAAGACGAAACAGATGAAGATGAATATGATTAGAATAGTAAGTTACAGAATGAACTTGTTATAAATATGTAAAAAAACGGAATATTTTATTAAATATCATAAAAGTTTATTCTAAACTAATTTAGATTGTAGTTTACTTATTAAAATGCAAAGATTTTTTATAAATTCGTAAAAAATTTTTTATATGTTTTTTAAAAAAAATTATATATAATGACTCTAAATAGCATTTTACAACGTTTCAACTTTATACAGCTCATAAAATAATTTTGTCCACATTTTTCAGTAAATATTCCTCTGTGGAACGCAATAAAGACTATTGACCCACATATTTACAAATTAGTAAACATTTACAAATATTTCTAGGAAAAATGTACAGAGGCTAATTAAGTTACTTGAAAAAAAATATTTTTTTTGTATATCGTGTGGGGTATCGTGTGAAATGCTGGACTCAAAAATATATTTCATTTAATTTTAGGTATTATATTTTGAGAGATATCGTCAAAAATGTAGTGCGAAAATATGTTCCACCCCATCTATTTCCGAATCTACTGAAACTAAAATTATGAAAAAATTAGAGGCAGTAGAGGTTACTTTAAACCTTGCAGGAAAACTATAGCGATTACCCTACGTCACATAGTTTTTGGGAAAAGCGCAGTTTCCCGGAGGTACAGTCGTGGAAAAAAAAATAAATAAACACCCCTACTAACTCCTCAATAAATTATCGTAGAAGAAAGTTACTGGTACCGAACGATTGGAAATAAAGTCTACTTTTAAATGATGCATATAAAATTTGCTTAGGGGGCCATCTACGTATTAAAACGGACCGTAACTTTGTTTCTTTCAATAGCAGTACACAATTCTGACAGCATAAATGAAATCTACACCCTTCAATTAGCCTAAAAACAAATTTTTATGCAATTCGTACCATAAGTTTCTGAGAAATTAATTATTTTAAAACGAGCGTATTTTAAGGGCTGTATCCAAATTGAAGTTTGGAACTCGATTGTTAACCGAGAGAGCCGCCTTCTTGATCAAGACACCTTACGAAGTCAATGAAGCCTGATAGATTACACGACAGCAAAAGAAATTTCAAAATATCTAGTCACTCCTATTATAGACGGCCCCTTAAATCATCATTTTGCCTTTTTTTAAGCATAATTTGAAAACTACTTGGAAGAAAAATGTGAAATTTTGGAATTCCATAAAGCAGGACTTAATAAATCTAATTCCATCAAAAAAATTGTAGGTTACAATTCATAATTTTTTCGAGTATTAATTTCATAAATCATAATTCATATCATAAAGTTATAAAAATTGCAATTTCAGCGTATTTATGTTGGGGTATATTTGTATTATTGCTACACAAAAAAATAGCACATTAGGAGCATAATTTCTGGAGATATAAATAAAAATATGAAAATGTAATTTAACATTAGAAGCACTAAATTTTGAATGTTTATAATTCAAAAACTTACCATTCAAATGACTTGAAATTCGGTGTCTTGGCATAGTTTGAACCGAAGATTTGAAATATCTCGTTAAAATTGGGTATTGTCATTGAAAAAAATGAAGATTGGATTCGTTTTAATATGTAGATGGCCCCCTAAGCAAATTTTATATACATCATTTTAAAGTAGACTTTATTTCCAATCGTTCGGTACCAGTAACTTTCTTCTACGATAATGTGTTGAGGAGTTAGTAGGGGGTGTTTACTTTTTTTTCCACGACTGTACCTATCATAGCAGAAGTATAAAAGTATTGTTGATAATGATTTTCGAAAAAAATCGTCGTTAATTAGCCGAGATGTTAACCCTTAAAGACACGGACAGTTTGGACATACATAATGACAGCAGTGGCGTACTATATGTACCATCGGCTTTTAAGGCCCATATGATTTATTTGCGTAATGCAATGCCCAGTAGCAATATAAAATCAATAAATGTCAAATTGTTAAAAACAGACTAATTTAACTAGAATTAATCACATAAATACCATGGGATTCGCGACAAGTTTGGATTGAGTGGATCTCTCAATACGCCTTCAGTATCTTTAAAAGGTAATTAAAAATCTGTCTGGAAAAACACGGCACGGACCAAGGCGGAGTTGCAACTTTGCGATCTCCTTTCGAAGCGCACTTAGCACAATTCCAAGTTTAAACTTTGAGCAAGGATTTTGTTTTAACTACACTATAAAAAGAAAAGATTATAACTACGCTGAATTTAGTTTTATGAAGTGTCAAATGAAGTTTAAATATGCACTATTTTTATTGTCTGTATCGAATTAATTTCATCATAAACAGATTAGGATAAGATTAAAAAAAGTGTTATACAGAATAGAAATATTTGATATTATTTAGGCTTCATATCTCTTTGAACTTTTATGGTATAATCATTCATACTTTTCTAGTGCATACAGCTATACCCAACCCATACGTTTTATAGTATTTTACAAAGTCTTATTATTCTTTTAGCAACGATTTTTTTAAGAATACAGTTAATAATTCATATATTTATTGTACCTCTGAGCGAGAGTAATACTCGCACTTGACCGTTTATTTATTTATACCTCCGCCAAATTTTTGAAATTGATGAAATAAAAAATATTTTTTTATTTCATTATTTAATTTTTTAATTTTATTTAAATAATTTTACTTGAATATTTTTAATTTGATTAAAATATATTTTGTAATTTCTTTAAAAATTAAGTATAATGTGGCTGCCATTTATGTAAGATTTTAATAATTATAAATTAACAATTTTGATTTATTAATTTCAGGATGAAGTGTTTTAAAAGACATATTAAACGAAACCTCCTGTGTGATCTGACCCTATTGATATATCACACTTACCCACTTATTTTTTATTTAAAAATTGTCTAATGTCTCTGCAGTAATAAATTAGATGTAAATAAGTTTTGATTAAATTCTAGCTATTTCCAAAAAATATTCAATCAGAATTGTCAATTTCTACTTCATTTTTTTTCATTAAGTTTAAAACTTCCATTCCATTAAATGAATAATACGTCACTAGACATCATTTTTGACACCCGCAATCTAGCGAGGATAATTTCAAAAGTCTTTGTCATTAAGGATAATAGCTTTTCTTCAGGATTCTTTTTATTCACCATTAGCATCATTGTGTCGGTTAATTGAATAAATATGCGAAGTTTGACGAGGCTTATTACAGGTGGCAATTAAAATACAGCAAGCAGGGTAATATTTTCCGAGTTGAAAGACGGAAACGACGCGTGAAGAAAGAAAAAAAAAGATATTAAATAGCTGATTTGAGAAAGACATTATTTACGTTCAAAGCATTTTCGTTTTATGCATTTAAACATTTTAATGAGCCCAAAGAAAAACAAGAAAGAAAAATCATGCGTTAAGCATAAATTATGAAACACTTTCCAACACTTCTTGAATGCTTTAACAAAACTTCGTTATTTAAAGTGTAGGACTTTGGATTAGACGTGGTAGCGTGGTGATGTCTTTTCGAAGGCGTATGACAAAATTTAATAAAGAAAAATGTTTTACTGAAATAAAACAAAGGATTAATTCTAGATTAAGGTTTGTACACATACAACAATTTTGAGTATGATTGATGAAGTGTCGTTGAATGATATTCGACAACAGCTTGGTTAAATAATAAGATCCAATAGGTTGGATAGATTGTCAACAGATAAACAGAGTCTCTGACTTTGTAAATATTGCAATAAGAAACTTCCTTTCTCCCGTGTTTGGAGAAGCGCATTGATTTGACAGCTAGGTTCTGTCTGTCCGTCGCTCTTGAGTCCACATGAAGAAGTCATTCATCCTCGGAATATTCCCGAGAAAATATAGTAAACCAGAGAGCCTGTCGCTCTCTACTAGGACAAGTACCTGAACCTTCTCTCTTGAGAATTCAAACTTAACTGCCTAATTTTTCTCATTAAGGATCTCATCTCTAGATCCCTTGATGCAAAACAATAGCGACTCTTTAGCCACCAGGATCGTTTTGCTTATGATGTCACTTACAAACTATCGTGTGATAGGTCGCCTGTGTCCTTGCTTCCTTTTTTGGAAACATACTTTCACTTTCACCTTGTCCGTGGGAAATTTCCTGTGATCCCACTCTAGTTTCGCTTTAGCGGCGTATTAAAGGAATACCAGACCCGCTTCGTATTCAGATACTTGTCGGTGAAGTGTCATTGGCAATGATGCATTAGGATCGATCGATTCTATTTTATCTTTCCGGCATGAAGTAGGACTTTGCCAAAGTTGCTGCCTGTTCTCACAAATGCATGGAATTCTCCTATACCAGTCAGTATCAGTATATTACAAAGGGTTTCTCTGGTAAATTAGTAAATCCGTTCGATTTGTTACAAGGGAAATAAGATTAATAGGATAATAAAGTAAACATTTCAGAAGATGCATAAAATATTTGAAAAACTGATTTCAGTAGTTACTGTCCATAGCCAAATATGTACTCCAATTCATTTGAACAGCCCTGTATTTGATTTGTAGGTTGATATATATACTATATAATAGGAAAATTTAGTTTAAGCAAGAAAACGCATAACAGGTTGAAATTTCTCTTTCAGCAATTTATACTAATGGATGGAAACGGAAACATACTTGAATACTTTTGTATAACCCTTATTACACGCCACTATTTAGCCAAAATTTAATTTAAACTAAAACACTCTTAAAACTACTGAAATCACATTTCCAGAAATTATCATTTATAGACGGCCATATCCAATTACTTGCTTGACCCTGTATATCATTTTATATATATTCTACAAATATTTCTTAGTAAACTAAATGCAGTTCAGCGTAAAAATGCATAACTAATTTAAAAACTACCTTTAAGCAATTTGCGGTCATACCCAATAACCCTTACGAATTCTTTAATGTAGCTCTGTATATGAATTATAGCATTTATACACACTATATAGTATGCATAAATATAGTGAAATATAAAAGCTAATATCATAATTAAAAATGCATTTCCAGCAATAATCGCTAATGTACAGTACTTCGGATATAATATAGTAGACTCCTTTTACAAATGTCAAAAAAACGCTTCGAAACTAAAAGAAACTCTAAAAATCGTATAAAAATTTTCAGAGGAAAAAATTTACTGTATTGAATTCAAAGACTGAAACCTTATTCCTTTTACGAATGTCAAAAGATGGCTGCAAAAAAACACGAAAACCAACCAACCAACCCTCCAGATTAATTTTAATTTTGTGTGCTACGATTTCTCATTTTCAAAGGTTGGCAGGTCTGTATTTTAGTACACTTCATAAATGCATATCAGTTTTATTATGTTTGAAAGCGTGTAATATCATTAAAAATCATTTGAAACGATTTTTTCCCATTGGCCGTAATGTAACGGAATACCTTTGACTGTCCCTGTAAATGAACTAAACACGCTACAAACTTCATTTGAAATAGGGAATGTGCTATATCGCAGTGTCCTACATTCCTCTATCAAATGTAATACAGAAATACAAATCAGGGACATGATAAAAGCTATTCCATGGGATCTGGTTGGTATGACGGGGGTTCTGCCAACCGTGTATATAAATAACTCTAAATTTTCATCTATATGTTGTGGGTTATCAATAAATCCTCGTCAAATTTTAACAAATTACTTATAAATTATTTTAGCAATAGTATCTTAACCATATTACATTATTTTAAATAACGAAACCTTACTTAAATTACCAGAAATTAATTTACTACATTTTATGTTGTGTTGCCAAATTGTGTATAATATTATTACTCAACTAATCTTATTCTGTGGAGTACTGTGGAAACTTATGTGATGAATAAATCTAAATGACCACTAGTTTTAACTGGTAGTCTTGCTCCCCATTCAGTGCTGCTCCTTCCTCTCAAAAATATATACTCATAATGGTTACTCAACTCAAGTTTGCTTATGCTGTATAACTTTATCTTATCTCTTAAGTATTAATAATTAAGGAACTTATCTAGTAGTAATTTTATTTTGCATAATTAAGTAATTATTTTTCTTCTTCAAGGAACATCCCGTCCTGGGCTAGGGGCTTGACCCAACCATCAGCCACAAGCAGGTTCCCAGGGTGGGCGATTAGATTAGATTATATTAGGTAAGCGTCAATAACATTAAAAAATTTCAGGGCAATCTGAGTATATTTACGAGAGTTAGAGCTCGGACAGACGGACAGACGGCCAGACAAACCAAAGTCAATAACACTTTTCAACTTTGTTGGAAAGTGTTAAAAAAGCTTACAGGGTAGAAAAGCCTTTTTAATGCTTCCCATCTTAGTTGTAAAGTATTTATTACTTCACTACTTTAAGGCTGTTCTCAAATCCAAGAGGGCAACTTTATGACATAAGTTTTAATTTATTTGTGTTCGAAAATGCATGAAACTAGCAGGTGTTGTTGTTCAGAAACTATGTAATCGAGCTGCTTTTTCAGTTTTTTTGCAAACGCAGTAGATCTTTCAGAAAAACAGTAATGTAATATTATATAGATGTAGATTGTCAGACTGTAAATACTCACGTCTGACTTAAAACGACAGTTCTCTCTCATTCTAGAAATTCCATCCTTCTCACGACCCCACGCAGCACGTGCAAACCTAAAAACATATCCTGGTGGTCCAAATTTCTATAGTACGTTTTTGTGTCGATTTCCTTCCCTTTCCGCACACGTGTAATTGGTAGTGTTATCCCGACAACTGGATAGTCGAGATTCGTTTCTATATCTCGCACCTTTTTTTACTTTTTCGATTTTGATTGCAGATATTTTTTAGAATGACACTTTCATTTTCAAAACCGGCTTTGAAAGTGAAAGTAACTTTATAAAAAATATCTGCGATCAAAATCGAAAAAGTAAAAAAAAAGGTGCGATGTAAAGATGGACCTCTGTTATCCAATGCAAAAAGAAAAAAAAAATATTTAAGAACTTCAAAATGCAAACGAGATATTAGAAAAATCCCTCCCCATAGGATTAGCATTAGGTCGTGAGTGTCTTCGCCGGCAGGGACAGGAGCCTTAAACGTAAAATTTCATGGTCCAGGCTAAAAGAATGGAACTGAATTAACAGCGGCATACCTACTAAGACGTAAACTTGTCTAAAATTAAACCTTTTACCTGGTCCCCTATGATTTTTTTTATAGCAAGGTCGGATTTCTATGTTATACACTCATGAGTACAACGAAATCCGCCCCCCCCCCTTCTCCTCCTTCTACCTTTCAAGAACCTAGAAAATCAATGAATAGTGATGATAACATAAGCATAATAGTTTCGATTTTTTTTTCTTGACAAGTTGAGTTTAGATAATTGCGCTCTTTTAACGTACTGTTTACGCATAAGTAATATGTGTATTTGTGAGAATGAGTTTATATCCGTAGGAAGAAATTCCAAAAACTGTTCATTTAATAGAATAAAAATCTATTGCGGATTATTGGTAAGCGGCAGTTTTCGGAGCTTCATGGGATTGATTTTTTTCCCCGCACAACGTTTTTCTTACTATGCTCACCTTCCTCCCCCTTGAAATTGTGTATTCCACCTCTTTTATGTCACCCCCCCCCCAATCTTTTTTTTTATCTTCCGCCTTTTTGCTTGTGAACTGCTTTCATCCCTTCCATTAAACATATACGTTTACCTAAATGTCGGCAGTTTCCAAGGCAACAGCGTGGACTCATTTTTGGTACTGAATTACAACTCTGTGCTAATAATTCGGAACATACAAGCACCATTTTTTAATGGCGTTTATTTTTGCTTGTTTTATCATACATCACTACAGAATAATAAATACTCCTATGAGTATTTTCCCAGTCGATTTTTTATACTGACAAGCATTTTTATGATACATTTTCCTTTTCTCATTGAAATTTAAAGGATTTTTTTTTTAAATGTAGGACTTTTAATATCAGACTAGGCGAGGTATATACAGGGTGCAATATGTTATCGATCGCCAACCTTTAATTTCTCAACTGTTGGTCGTAGACATATAGTTCCAATTAGAAAAACGTTTCAAATAAGGTAAATATTCATGTTGTGGCATTATTTAAAGTCAAAAAATCAATTTTATAAAAATTACGAAAACTAACTTTTTATACGGTTCCCCAGTCCCTATAGTTATATTTAGTAAAAGTTTACACATATCATAAAAGATATAACACAAAAAGGTTTGACATCTGTACTACAAAAATTGACACAGATATTAAATTTCAAGGTTTGAGATTTTTGCACAGGATTTTGTCTTTCATTGAGGGATCAGTTAAAAGATGAATTAAAGTAATTCGAGATCAAAATCGGGGTTCAATGTCCTTTTTACGGCGAAACCACCATTAGCCGGTATTGCCAAATCGGTGAATCACAAAATATTGTTATTTCTTCTAAATATTTGAGCTAACTTCTATGGGTCTAACAACATTCAAACGTACCGACGATACCGGCTAAAGGTGGTTTCGACGTTGATGATATGACTTATGATCAATGCCTTTTAAAAAATCAAATAATTTAATGCATAATTTCTGTCCCTAAAACTTTGGTTGCAAAGAAAAGAAATATATGTATTGTAATGTTTACGCTAGAACCAAAATATTATTCTATGATTTAGAAATAAAAATGAAAAGTACAAAATTATTTATTTATTTATTTATTAATTCAGGTATAAACAATAATACCAAAATATTATGCCATGATTTAAAAATGTAAAAAAATAAGTAAAAAGTACTTTAAAAAAAAATATATGAACTTAGATTTTAATAATTATATGGCATTAAAAATATAATTTAATAAAATATTTTTATAAGTTCTTATATAATCATTTCTAAACTTTTTATTGAAAATTCTATTAATTGAAACTCTCTAAAATTAAAGCTGCTGCAATAATTCTATCAACAGCTGTCTCTACTTCTGCACATCAACCCAATGAAAAAGTATACTTTCCCAATTTTCGTTCTTCCATAGGGAGCCATCTAGGAATGAGACGCTAGTTTTAAGACCTGTTTCTCATAGAATAGCTGCCCCACCAGTGGCTGAGAGGTTCTGCTCTCGAAGCTGGTAGACGGGAGGTGCTGGGTTCGATCCCCAATCGCACCCGTCGGCCTAATCGTTCGGAATTTTCGTGGTTTTCTTCAAACCTTGGTTCTCCAAGCGTTAATGCGGGTTAGGTTCCCTTAGAAAGACCTCCACGGAAGGCACTCCCCCCCCCTTAGGGCCTATTTCCCACGTGCAGATAATTGGCCGACATAAATACAACCGACCTAGAGTAGCTATACTCAACCTGCGGCCCACGGGCCCCATGTGGCCCGGTGACCTTTTATTTGTGGCCCTAGACGCATTATGATTTATACATATTTTAAAAATTAATTGAGCTATGTATAAAAAGTGCTTAAGGTTTTATATGCTGTTGTTTTTTTATATTTTCATGGGAAGAAAAAATCTGTTATGTTATTTATAATTCATTTATAATTATGTTAAAATATCTTAAATGCCGTTTTCTTAGTCGAATGGTATTTTTACATGTAGTCGTGTTTGTGCCACAGTGATGGATATATTTCTTAAATTTTAACATTAACCAAACTTTATTCCAAATTAAGTTTGCACTATATATTTCTTCAATTAAAAAATATATACAGTTTTTGAATTGGGCAAAATTACTGATTAATTACAGAAAATCTCCTAATTTTTTTTAACCTTGGAAATTCTATATTTTTACATTATCATATTTTATACTCATTTTATAACTAATGCTGCTTTTTAGGGTTGAACATTTGCCGTGGAAAAAAATTGGCACACAAAATTTACACTACTATTTCCAAACAACAAATTTCATGGCCTATTTTTACATTTGGAATAGATATCTACCACGAAGTTTATTGTTTGCAAATAGTGGTGTTATTTTATTTTTTTCCGAGACAAATTTTCAACTCTGCCGATGATATTAAATGTGTCGTATTGCCATGTTATACTACTTTTGTTATCTCACTATTTTAATTAGGCTTTTTTAAGTGTGTTGCAGTCCGTCTAATGTCTCACACGCTTATTTGCGGCCCGCGAGAAAAAAAGGTTGTCCTAGAGAAACTCCAATTTGGTACCCATTGTAGGCTCTCTAGTTTCTCCCCTTTAAGGGTCCTGTCCCTGCCGGCGAAGACACTCACGAGCTAATGCTAATCCTATGGTGAGGGATTTTTCTAATATCTCGTTTGCATTTCGACATTTTTAAATAATTTTTTTTTGCATTGGATAGCCAAGGTCCGCCTCTACAGCGCACCTTGGTTACTTTTTCGATTTTGGTCGCAGATATTTTTAATAAAGTTACTTTCATTTTCAAAACCGGTTCTGAAAATGAAAGTGTCATTCTAAAAAATATCTGCAACCAAAATCGAAAAAGTAACCAAGGTGCGCTGTAGAGACGAACCTCGGCTATCCAATGCAAAAAATATTATTTAAAAATGTCGAAATGCAAACGAGATATTAGAAAAATCCCTCCCCATAGGATTAGCATTAGCTCGTGAGTGTCTTCGCCGGCAGGGACAGGACCCTTAAGTCTCATTGTCATTCTCTTCCTTTTCCTGGCCGCCGGTGAGTGAACTTGCTGACTTGCCTCTCATGTCTGGACCCGATCAGTAAAGGGCTGTTATCAAAGCTAGACGCTCTGAACTGTTTCAGCCAGGGGCGGATCCAGAGAATCGTTTTGGGGGGGGGGGGGGGGGGCGATCCCGAGTGACATATAATCAATGTAGTCATAATTTCTGTTGCTCAAATCATTCCTTGCAGTTAATTTTTAAATGAATATGAAATAATTAATGCGATTTAAAAATATTACAGACTTTCGATTATCCGACGTCCGATTAACCGAAACACTCGGTTATCCAACACTCTTATTATATAGGGAGTGTTGTACCTTGGGACAATTTTCACATTTTAATTTTTTACTTCGATGATTATAATCAAATTTAAAATTTAAAAGCAACATTTCAATACACAAACATATTTCTCTATAATATAATTTTAGAAATTCAGACAGTTTGAAAATAAAAAAATGCCATTCATTTAAAGTAGGGAAGGCAAACTGTCCCAAGGTACAACATCCTGTTGTACCTTGGGACATACTGCATAATTCAGGGAATAGGCATATAACTCATCAATAATTTTATACAATAACTAATACAATATTTTGTACAATAACAATAACTAATTTTACGCCAACAAACAAAACACTTTTTTTTTTTTTCGTTGAAATAGAGAATGAAACTCAAGTTCAAGATCCAAAATAAAGTTGCGTTGTTTTATTTATTCCATTTCACATGATTTGTGAAATTTTCTGTAAAATAAGTAATAAAATACTTTTATTTATCGAAATTATTACGAACCACGTATTTCTTGTACCATTGGACATGTCCCAAGGTACAACATATTTTACTGCCCGAGGTACAATCACCACACGGTTTAAATAAAATCAAAATGGCGGTAAATCTAGAAGAACTATCATTATTTTCTTATACCCAAAACACTTAAAAATCTTCTCTTTTGTAAAAAAATAAATTGCAGTTGACTTGTTGTAGAAATAAATAGGAAAAAAATGAAGTTAGAATGGAGGAAAATATTTACTTTGGACTAAGGAAATTTATTTTTTTCACCTAGCTGTTAAAATTCGATGCTTCTGATGTTGTCTGTTATCATGATGAGATCTGTTGGTTATAGGTCACTATTAGAAATACACAAAAGATAACTGCTGCCAATAGTTTATTAGAAATTGTCAATGTCCCAAGGTACAAGCGTCCCAAGGTACAACACTCTCCCTTAATCCCGCCCTCTCAAAATATGGTTTATTGCTACTTATTAGGTCGTAAAATTAAAAACGTTATAACAGAATTTATTTATTAAATGTCTTATTTTTTTCTTTTTCTTTTTACTCTTGTACTATGGTAATTATTTATCTTATTTTTTGTTCTTTTAGTTATAGTGAACAACATTAATAACACAAGCCTGCGATGATTGTGTTTTTTAACTTTTGGTAATTGATTTTGATGTATTTTTCAGCACTGAATACGAAAATGACCTTCATTTTTAACCATCACGTCACGATTTTCGCAAATCGTAAATTTCAAAGCTAAAAAGCAAAACTAGAAAACAGGAATTCTGCTTTTCAGAATTTAGTGTCGCCCCCGATGACAAAAAAATATATGTATATAAATATAGATACAGTAGAGTCCCGATTATCCGAGTTAATCGAACTTATACCTTTGGAATGGATCATTTTCTTCTGATGGACTGGTGGCTTCCATTATTATGAAACAGTCGTTATAAATGAAGTGTTAGGTGAAGATGAAAGAGCAGTCGTAAAAAGTTAGAACTCTGATTTTCTGGTCAGAATGGGGAGGGGGGGGGTCATAATTTTTTTTGAAAAAAAAAATGGAAGCCATCAGTCCATCAGAAGAAAATAACTCGGTGAAAGCGGAAACTCCGATAATTGGGGCTCTACTGTAGTTCAGTTTTAAGACTTATAACATGCGATTTTATTTTACATAAAGTGACGCCATCCACACCCGCTGAAGAATTCATCATTTGCGATCCAGTGTTAAATAACATCTACAGTAAAGTATGCTTAAGACGTCACTATCGCTGAATAATACACACACACACACACAAAAAAAAGAGATTTCGTCATTCAAAAAACTCGTCTAAAAATCGGCCATCTAAAGATTCACAAGCCTTCATTTGTTTGTATTATCATTATAGATATTTAAAATGAAATTTAGTTTCTAAAAGCTCCCTGTTTTATCAGAAATCTTTCATTTATATTTTTTGAAAATAGGACGTATTTTAACTTTTTTTTTTCAGTTTTTATGGGAAAAATGGCAACAAAAAGATATAATTTCTATTTTTCTTTCACTTTCTACAGAAATGGAGTTCTTCCGTTGCAAATATTAAGCAAATGGCTCTAAAAACTACAAAAAAAAAAAATTAATATTTCAAAAATAAATGGAGATGCAGTTTTCAAACAAATTGCATTATAAAGTACTTTTTTTTTCGAATATGACGGTATAAACATTGAAAATGTGCGATGCTTAGAATTTTAAAAAATTGCTATAAAGTATTTAATCGTACTGCTTTGTTTCACGGCTGGCTTCTGTAAGGTAACGTTATTTTTTGGAGATGTCACAAAATAAACTGGGAGAAAGAAATAGCATACCGTACCGGGGGCTAAAAATAGCGAAAATCTCTCAAAGCATTAACAAAAGAAGGTAAATGTTTTAAATACATCTGCCACAAATTTCTCAGCTTTATCAACCGCCAAGATAAAAGAGGATACCGAGATAAACCCCATAGAGAAGATTAAAAGAAAAGCGCGAAGCAGAGCATGAGCGGTTCAAAGAAACTTCCACGCATGGAATAAAATTATAAGGATTTTCAGTACACAATATTTTACATGTTTAACTGTAAAAATCCATAGTATAAGCAAAAAAATGAATAAGTTATTATGAAAAAAAGTTACGTCTATTTTATAGTAGCAGATTTTCGCAATATTTCGACTATTTAAAAATTTGCGATTTGTGAAAAATCCTGACGTGATGGTATGGTAAAAAATGAAGGTCATTTTTGGATTCAGCACTAAAAAATACATAAGAACCAATTACCGTAGCTGAAAAACATAACAATCACATTTATTTTTTAATATCAGATTTCTGAAAGAGGGTAATCTCTGAAAAAGGATCCCCTTCAGAAATTTGAAGGGCCTTAACATCCTTGAAAGTCAAAATGTGTCATTTAAGTGGTGATTATACCTCTTCACAGGCGCGAATCGCTGCCCCCCCCCCCCCTTGGATCAAAAAATATAAATCCATCGATTATCGCGAATTGCGACAAATGGTTGCCGAAAAAAATCGATTTCATCAATCGTTCGCAGGTCAAAGGATCTCGCAAAAAACGCGAATTTCGTCAAAGAAGCGCGGAAAAAACGCGAATTTCGTCAAAGGGTCGCAGAAAAAACGCGAATTTCGTCAAAGTGTCGCAGAAAAAAACGCGAATTTCATTAAAGGATCGCTGAAAAAACGCGAATTTCGTCAAAGGATCGCTGAAAAAACGCAAATTTTGTCAAAGAATCGCAGAAAAAACGCGAATTTCGCCAAAGGATTGCAGAAAAAACGCGAATTTCGCCAAATAATTGCGGAAAAATGCTAATTTCACCAAACAATTGCGGAAAAACGCTAATTTCGCGAAAGAATCGTGCAAAAAACGCTAATTTCGCGAATTTCGTCAACAGATCTCAGAAAAAATGCGAATTTTGTCAAAGAATCGCGAAAAAAATACGCGAATTTCGTCAAAGGGACGCGAAAAAACGCACAATTAGCATCAGGAGAAGCGCATCCACGGGGGGGGGTTCGATCGGGGAGGTCGCCCCCCCCCCCCAATGATATAAATCCAATGCTTTTAACGGCAGTTTTCGCGGAACAACAGACAAGCAAACGAAAACCAATCACTTTTCGGGTATCAATGGTAAATCTCACTGACGTTTCGGCAATTAGTGAACAAAATAGGATTATGTCCAGTCAAAAGGCATATGGCGACATAATTTTTGACACTATGGGTTGAGGTGGGGAACGATGCCACTTCGTGTACCTTTTGTTGAATCTCTACAACATAAATTGACAACGTTATGCGGATCCCTTTAAAGTGTTGAAACTTTTTCGTTCTTTCAAAGAAGCTACAATTCTAATTTCTGTATAACAATATTTTTGAGGAGTGCTTTATTGTTTGAGAAAAGAATGGGATTGATACAATTTCCAAAGAAAGAAAGAAGCAAGAAAAAGAAAGGTCCTTTGAAAAATTCAAGCATCTTAATGTTTTCTGAAGACAGCCACTAATGTGTAAAAAATGTACTGTTATTGCCACCCACATTGGTAAATTTCAAGGGTATTTGATGAATGAACAAAAGAGGATTATATCCTAATCCCAGTCAGTTAAAATGCGTATGGTGTGTTGAGTTCTTATAAACCAACTTGGTAAATTTGTTCTTCTTTTCTTTGCCCCGATCGACCCCCCCCCCCCCTTCGTGGATGCGCACCTAGGGGAATCTCTTCCCTGTGCTAATTGTGCGTTTTTTCCGCGGCCCTTTGACGAAATTCGCGTTTTTTCAGCAATTCTTTGGCGAAATTTGCGTATTTTTTTCGCGATTCTTTGAAGAAATTAGCGTTTTTTGCGCGATTCTTTCGCGAAATTAGCGTTTTTCCGCAATTCTTTGTCGAAATTGACGGTTTTTTCTGCGATCCTTTGACGAAATTTGCGTTTTTTTTCTGCGATCTTTTGACGAAATTTGCGTTTTTTTCGTGGTTCTTTGATGAAATGCACGATTTTTTGACGAAAATTGCATTTTTTCTGCGCTTCTTTGACAAAATTCGTATTTTTTCGCGATCCTTTGATGAAATTCGCGTTTTTTCTCGATCATTTAACGAAATTGGCCTTTTTTGCGCGATCTTTTGACGAAATTCGCGTTTTTTTTTGCAACCCTTTGACCTGCGAACAATTCACGAAATTGATTTTTTTCGGAGACCATTTGTCGAAATTCGCGATATCGGTGAATTTTGGGGGGGGGGGGGGATCGCCCCCCCCCCCGTGGATCCGCGCCTGGTTTCAGCTGACCGCGGATGCACTGTACCGCTGGCATGGTCTTGAAATTCTAATCCCTGTTCGGCTAGTTAATTTTTTTTAAAGATTACTCTCGTTTTTGAATTTATCTTAGCCCATTTTAGATCTTGGTAGAAGCCGAAATGCTTTTTTATCAGCCTTTGCGAATCACTTATGGTGTAGCAAAATACCTTTTTCAAGGCTAAACGTATCAAAATGTATTCGAAAACGATTCAAAATGTATTCGAAAACGATTCAAAATGTATCGTGCTACACTGCAAAAACTGCTGTCAAAAGTAGCGACTACAGTAGTTTCGCTACTTGTAGCTCACTACTTCCGACCTCTTATAACACCCTATATGGGTCAATATCACAAAATACGAAAGTTTCAGCCCGCACAATAAAATTTCTGTTTAATGTTATATAATGCATTTTTTTTTTTTTTTTTTTTTTTTTTTTTTTACATTCTAATAAAAAATATTCGTAGAAGTATTTTCAGGACATAATATATTTATTCATAATAACATAAAAATAAAGCAATTCAAAGACTTAAAATTTCAGATTGTCATTTTTCTGGCATGTTACACTGTGATGTGTGCAAAGTAAAAGGCTTTCTGCTGCCACGTACAAATATCTTTTTCTATCTTTTTTAATTTCTAATTAATAATTATACCTTATATTCTGTATTTTACAAATAATTTCCCATAATTAAAATATGATTGTCACTGAAAATGAAAGTCATTGTCCTGGCCTGCTCATTTTAGTTCTTTATGAGGTATAAAGATGGCGCTGCAGAGTAATCCTTATTGTTCTTGACATAGTTCAAGTCAGTAGTAGTAAAATAATTGCTACCAGCAAAATCTTTTAGATATTTCTTTGAAAATAATGTATTTAAAGCCAGGTTTTGTAAAAATTGAGTAGACTTTTGTTATGTCATTTTCCTGGCTTCTATAAATTACAAACACAACTGAACATTACACTGAATTTGAGGTACTATAGAGGAAACATGTTCCTTTAAACAAAATTAAAATGTTAGATCTAAAAAAAAATAAAAGAACAAGAATGTGAAAAAAGTTTTAGAATGAATTTGTCATTATACTGGCATACATATGCCAAGAAAATGACACACAATTATAATTACATAAAAATGAACTTACTTAAGCTCTTCAAAGTTTAACAATTTTACATATAAATTCCTTTATTCAGCTGTTCAACCAACATTTTAAAAAAAATTCAGAAGCTTTGAAACGATTAAAATTTTCAAAATTTTTGTTTTCAAAATCTCACATTTTGTGATATTTACCCATATACATAAAAAAAAAAAAAAAAATCTTTTTCTTTGAGTTTTCAGTTATCAAGGATGGATCCAGATTTTAATTTAGAGGTGTATGGCATCTCCTTATATTCTTGGTAGGAGGGGATCACATTTACTAATGAACAGTTTTTCTATTTGAAAGTTATTCTGAAATACAGACTGGGAGCACTTTCTGACACTTTCAGGAAGTTATATTCATTCGCAAATGCACAAGATTTGCGCGTTCTAGCCAAAAACTGAGAAATCGAATATCATTTACTATTTTTTTTTTATAAAGGCAAAGAATTTTTCAGAAAACGTTGTAAAGTTTGCATTTTAATCCTTAAATGCCTGATTTTTAAAAAATCATTGTAATAATGGCTTTCATTTTTTAAATAAATCATGGGAAAATACTTTAAAAAATCATATTTTGTTTTAAGTATAGTTTATGGCTAAAAAACAGTTTGTTACTAATCGGCAATATAGGTGTTTAGTTGAAAAAATAATTTCCCTTGATAAAATTCTATAATATTAAACACACAAGAATTTTAGGAACTATAATAAGAAATAAATTTTACTTGCTCACTGCAGGTCAAAATAGGGTATTTCGCAAGCTTCCAAACAAAACAAAAAGAACAAGTAGCAACATTTGAAAAAAATAAATTTATCTTTATTCTTAAACAGCACAAGTGTTGCCATCTAAATGTTGAAAATCGATTTAATAATATTTTCAGAATGTATTTTATTAGCAACATTAGGCATTATAGCTTCAATATTATTCTAATAGTATTTTAGAGCCTAAATTGGGTATATTGCCGAAAAGCAACACCAGGCATTTAAGGGTTAAGCAGATATTTGGGACGCATGAACATTCAGAGAAAAGTCTTGATGAGGGAGCAATAAGGCTATAATTAAAAATGCACCCTAAATAGGAATACGAAAAACGTTGTTCGATTTTTTGGCGCGTAAGACATTTCGTAAAAAAATATTTCTCTCTGCTAAGCAGAGCGAAATTTCTGATACGGTCTCTTTTTCTTTTCTTCCCCTTTAATTAAAAAACAGGCATGATTATTAAAGTGATTTGGAATCAAATTAGTCTTTTTAAATATTTCCATAGTTTTACATCGTGTTTTTATTTATTTATTTTTTTTTTACTAAAATCATTAACTTTTTTATAAGAAAATTATTTTGGAAGAAATTACTTATCAAAACAAATATTCTTAAAGTATCAGCTTTAAGGCTTTGTACTTTATATCAGAGTTTTAAAACATCTTTTTTTGTCAGAGTTCTTCAAAATCTGCATTTTTTATATGTTTCTTCTTAACTGCTGGCATTTGTCCTTGTTTCTGTCTGCATTTTTAAACAAAACCAAAGTTCCACTTATTTATACCTTTCTAAGGTTTACTGCCATTAAGTAAACCGTATAAGTGAAACATAATTTGATCAACAAATCTTAATGATTACAATCGTCTGTTAAAATATTGTTTTCGTGACCGCATGTGTTGAGCCTTGATCAGGACCTTAAAATGTTTCGGTTTAAAACAGGATTCAGTTATACATATGTTCCGTTTTAACAGGTTTTTCTGTTTTATAATCTGAATCCGACCCGAAAACGAAAATTTCGTTTAAAGTCACCCAGGAAAAAAAAAAGAGAAAGAAATAAACACAACTACATTTTAATATAATTACGAAAAAAAGCCTACATTACAGACATCTGTCTATATATATAGCTCCTTTCTCTCTCTCTATATATATATATGTAATATAAGGATGATATAAAGATAAGATCGTAGTTAATGAAAAAAGGAGTTTAATGATTCTAGGTTATAGTTTCACATATTAAATAGAAATTATATTTACAAGTACGGGAGTCTCACAGAATCGTCGGAGATCGGCCTCTGCTCTCGTCTAGAGCGAGCCGCGTCAGAATGAAATCTGCTCTCGGTTGTTACTTGTTTACAGGCGAAGAGAATGCAAACTGCATATCAGCAAATTCAATACATCTGCTATTCTGCGGTTACAAGTTCTCATGGAAAAGTGCTGACCATATCCTGTTGCTATGAGTAGGGTTTTATGGAGATCTAAAACCACAACTCACACTCGGCCATCTTGTCCGCTTGCCGACCTCGACAGCGCGTTAAATAAGCAACAAGATATGTCAAAAAACAACAAAAAAAAAACTATCTAAAAATAATTAAAATCCAAAGGAAAAAAAACTGCCATTAAATAATTAAGAAAATAGAGCTAAATAAAAAAAAATTAATTCTAAATTTTATGTAAATTAATGCTGAGCTGCCGCGGGATATAAAATGAAATTACACGGCCTCTTATACATCTCTTCCAAAATCACCTCAGCAAGTTTGATGTTTTTACTTTAAAAAATGAGTCTGAAAATGTCTCAGAACATTTCGAACTGTTGAGGGTGGAAAAATATTTTTTCGAATGCACATTGTGAATTCACACAGTCTCCACTATGGGTAAGTCTATTTTGCCGTTGATCGGAACGTCCTGTGGCTCGCATAAACCTACCAGCTTCATTTCGAATGGATATTCTTTCAATAATTTTGTCCACAGTTTCAGCGGTATGCCATTGTCTTCTGCGTAAATTATAAACTTCACGCTGTAAACTCAATTTTGAAAAAAAAAAAATAGCAAAAGATTATCAAAAAGTTAGCAATCTTTACACCTCAACGTGTCCCCTCCTCCATTCAATGAATAAAATGTCTCATCCCGACACACCGTTACATCGACAAAATCATTGTAACATCACCAAATAATCGTCAGTTATCAAAATATTGTAACTATAAGTAACTCATTTTTTGCGAGAAATAACACAACAAATAACGAAGCCGGTTAAAATTAGTTTCAGTAGGTTTGATTTTCTAAACATCTAAACAAACCACTCGTTGCTATTGGCAAAAGAGAAATAACCTTTTTTCGCCGCCACTAGCGTTTTATCGTATCAAAATATCGTAATCATAAAGAACTCATATTTTGCCAAAAAAAAAAAGGCAAAATATTTCACACCACAACAAATAACAAAGCCAGCTAAAGTCAGGTCTACCAGGTTTGGTTTTCTAAACAAACCGCTCGTTGCCAGCGGCAAAAAAGATATAACTGCTTTTTTCGCCGAAGTAACTCATTTTTTTGCAAGAAATACCACAACAAATAACGAAGCCGGCTAAAATTAGATTCAGTAGGTTTGATTTTCTAAACATCTAAACAAACCACTTGTTGCCATCGGCAAAAGAGAAATAACCGTTTTTTCGCCGCCACGTACCTTAGCGTTTTATCGTATCAAAATATTGTAATCATAAGTAACTCATGTGTCATGTTCTGCAAAAAATAGGCAAAATATTTCACACCACAACAAATAACGAAGCCGACTAAAGTTAAGTGTAGCAGGTTTGGTTTCTAAACAAACCATTCGTTGACATCGGCAAAAGAGAAATAACTACTCTTTCACAACCATGAACCTTAGCATTTTATATATTTAGATGAGTATAATTTTAACTAATTATTTATAGATAGCAATTAAAATTGGGTTCTTGTTCTCTGACATCGACATGATGAAATCAGATAAGCATGGATGGTCTCTTTCTTTGGTTTCATTTGGAAAGGAAAATTTCTAGGAAGAAAGAGAAATCTCAAACGAGAACGAAAAACTGATCCCTTTGTCCCCCCACTCGAGCGGAAAACCTAGGAAGATCGTGATACATTGCAGTCTGGCTTTAATAAAAGATTGAAAAGCCTCTAGAATTCCCAGATGTCGCAAATGATTTTTCTATTGTAGGAGCAGCGCTCGAGTAACAACTAACAGCTGCAGTGTTCATTAAACGTGTTAAAAAAGGATCCGTATTTAACCAGATATAGAGAAATGAGTGAAAAAGAAAAATCTCTCCATTCGGCCCATATTGGATTGCTCTGCCAATGATTCCCTATCTTCCCAAAGCCTTTTTCTGCCTTCCATCTTCATTTAGGGCTCCTGTCCCTGCTTGTGAAGACACCCACGAGCTACTGCTAATCCTATGGGGAGGCATTTTTCTAATATCTCGTTTGCATTTCGACATTTAAAAAAAAAATTTTTTTTTTTGCATTGGATAGCCGAGGTCCGTCTCTACATCGCCTCTTTTTTACTTTTTCGATTTTGATCGCAGATATTTTTTATAAAGTTACTTTCACTTTCAAAACCGGTTCTGAAAATGAAAGTGTCATTCAAAAAAATATCTGCAATCAAAACAGAAAAAAGTAAAAAAGGTGCGATGTAGAGACGGACCTCGGCTATCCAATGCAAAAAAAATTATTTAAAAAGGTCGAAATGCAAACGAGATATTAGGAAAAATCCTCTCCATAGGATTAGCGTGAGTGTCTTCACAAGCAGGGACAGGAGCCTTAAGGCTGTTCTCAAATCCAAAGAAGCAATTTTTCGACGCATTCCTGAAATAATTTTTGTTCGGAAACGCAAAAAATTGACAGGTGTTTTTATTCAGAAACTAAGTAATCATATTACGTTTTCCATTTTTTGGTAAAGGCAGAAGATCTTTCAGAAAATACTGCCAAAGTGAGCGTTTTGAACCGATTTCCAGACAAAAGCACGAGACAGCACGAGATTCACGTTTTAATTTCACGTTTGTCCGAAATTCTCCTAGTAGTATAGTAAAGGGTATTTTCAACCTTAAATTAAGTATGACTTCAAAAATCTGGCATTCAGAAATTCAGCATCAAAACCCTTTTATTTCCCTTCCTTTTTCTTTTACACTTTCAAGTTATGGGTGAAGAAAAATAGCAATTCTTTGTGAATTAAAAAATTCAAGGTCGAAGGTAAAAATGCAAAAAAGGAATATTTGGCTTTTTTTTACATTTGTCAGAGGCGATTATTTTATGAATAAATTTTCTGGGAGCTGCACTGTTACTTAGCAAGAGGGACAACTTTGGGGAATGCTAAGGCACGATATATGGTTGGAATCACGGTAAGTAGAACACAGTAATTGTGTTCTACTTACTGTGGTTGGAACGAATTTTCGGCAACGGCGACATCAATGAAAAGGAAGAATTTCCAGGCTTTCAAATGTGCCGTGAAAAGGCTGCAATTTATGAGCTGATTGAACATGCAAAATCTGAAAATGCATTAGTGTCGAAAAAAGGGATACAGAAGATTGGCTAAGCATTGACGAAAATGTGTCAACAACAAACAATTTAACGGACAGCGAGATCGCTGACGCTGTGCTCAATAGATCCGCCGATAATGCTAGTAGCAGCTCAGAAGAAGAGGATGAACAACCAGCAGAAGAAAAGGTTTCTGTAGAAAATTGCATAAATATGACTGGAGTATTAATATATGCTTTAGAGGAACAAGACTGTATTTCCGAAATAGACATTTTATATTTGTATAAAATAGGAAAAAAAAACTTGTTAAAGAATGGTAAAAAAAAAAAAAAAAAAAAAAAAAAAAAAAAAAAGGAAGCAAACAAAGTTGACACCGATGTTTCCGAAATTAAAAGGGAAGAAATAATTTCACATTTTATTAGATTTTCTTTTTCTGTAACAGAGAAAATATCATATAAAGCAAAAAAAAAAAAAAAAAAAAAAAAAAAAAAGAAAAAAAATAATTTTTTCTTTTTCTTACATAATTATCACTTAATAATGAATTAAATTATGGCTAAAGGCACCATCTCTATAATAATAGCCTAAGTCATGCGACTGTCATCAACAGTTCCGGGCTGACCGCTTCGCTTTTCATATGCCAGGTGACCATTTTTTACATTTTTTATTTTTCGCGTGGTAAATTAAAACAATGCTTTGATATTGAAATTAAAAGTCATGGTTTTTGGTATTATTTTTTCTTTTCTTTTTCTTAAAAAATGGAAAGAAAAAGTGAAAGTCATGAATTTCAAATTAAAATTATGTATTTTAAATAAAATGAGTGAAATTTTTATATTTTAGATGAATTTAATGAAATATGAAGAAATGCGATTGGAAAGACAATGTTTGATGATTTATCACTTGCGCTTGGCTAGCATAAAAAGGTACTACTTAGTTATACCGTCGACCCATTTCGCCAAATTATATAAATCGCCAAACCACTCGCCAAATTATACAAATTGACATAATTTTTATTTTAAATAGCGAAAGAACAAATAAATTAGTATAACATTAATAAATATACAAATAAAACGTCGAAATAAAAATAACTTGATGACGTAAACACGTGCAACTTGCTTAAAAACAAGCGAATATGACATTTACGATCAACCATTATTGATATTTAATCTCATAGTTCGGCGATATATTTTTGGTTGGGATAACCAAGTAGTACCCATAAAAATACGGAGTTCTTGATTTCTCTACTAGAAACTTCTGATTGGCGAAGTATTGAGAAAGTAAATTCAATTTTGGATAAAAGTAACATGATACAATGCTTAGCACACATCTAACGGAGACCAAACTGGTCGCCAAGGGCGGCTAGTTAAGAATATAGTACTACTTCTGATATTCCTAGATACTATTTTTGATATTCCTTCAAAAAGCACTTTTTTACGCATAGTCTCGGTACCGATGATGCCGGACTTTTGAAATTATCCTTCTAATATATATAAAAAAAGTTTTGATTTGGAAATGGACCAATGAAAATCTGTGTAAATCATCCGGGTATACTCCTACTAGATCGGTATCCATATTTTGGAACAGATGTCATATTCGCCCCATATTGGCGCGATTTTTTTCTGTCGCCAATATCATATAGGCAACAGGTACTTAACTTGCGCCAAAGTGCTTGATGTGGTAACCCGGATTATGTTGTTTATGCTGTTGATGTTTTCGCCAAATTGGCAACCGAAAAAAATCGCGCCAATATGGGGCGAATATGACATCTGTACCCATATTTTTTATGACCGGGGGTCTTTTTTCGTTAATATTAAGAAAACTGTTTCATACAAAAATATGAAAATCAGTGGTATTATACAGACATGTTTGATAAACACGCTGATGCAGACAGTTTTTAAATCGAATAATTATTTTAAGAGATATTTAATGTTAAAGATGGTCAAAATCGTTCCACCAAAAAAGTTTTATAGGAGAAAAACTATACACAGGAACTTAAAAATTTTTAGATCATTTTATACATAGGAAGTTCCAGATGTGCAGACTGCAATTATCTTTTTAACTTGACTCATTTTTTGAGGATTTATTTCTATTTTAAATTCAAATTTTCAGCATTTCGAGAGATATTTTTTACACATTTTAGAAAAGGGGATTTATTTTAAACTGTTGCCAATTTTAAAAACAGCGCAAAGAATAATATTTCCTTCAAATAAAAAATTTATTTACACGTGGCTATTATAAACAGAAATAACTTTCAAATTAGAATTAAGTGATTACGTGTTAAAAATCAGGAAAATATTAAAAATTACATAATAAAAACTACAGTTACACGTGAATTTTAAAAAGGAAAGAAAATTTTTAAATACTAAATTCATTATTATGCGTTAAAAGTAACAAATGAAGGAAATTACGTCATATTTAAAAAGGCCAAATAAATAAAAGTTGACAAAACACTTTAAATTAAAAAATACATTTGCACGAGACGTTTATTTCATATTTTGAGATAATCTTTTCAACTATTATCGTGATTTCTAAGACAGCGCAAATAATATTTCCTTTCTAACAACAAAAGAATTTTCATGTGAATATTAAAAAGAGAAAGGTAACTTTGGTGAAAATTACGTCAGATTTAAAACGATACATTTAAAGGAATTTTCTCATAGCGGTGTTAAAAATTACCGAGAGACAAAGACTCTGTGTACTTAATTCATTTTTAATTAGCTTACTTTCAAATTTTTAATTAATTTTTAACACTTTCCAACAAAGTTGAAAAGTGTTATTGATTTCGGTTTGTCTGTTCGCGCTCTAACTCTCGTAAATATACTCAGATCGCACTGAAATTTTTGGTTATTGACGTTTAGCCTAGCACGGACCCTATTTCAAATGAAGTTTGTAGCATGTTTAGTTCATTTACAGGGAAAGTGAAAAGTATTCCGTTACATTACGGCCAATGGGAAAAAATCATTTCAAATGAATTTTAAAGATGTTACACCCTTTCAAACATAATAAAAAATATATGCATTTACGATGTGCACTAAAATATGCAGAATATTCTGTAGCATACGCGGTGCAACGAATAGTTACTATTCATTTACAGGGCTACACAAAATAATTCCATTATAAATGGTATAAAGGGGAATTCTTTGCGGCGTATTTTAATTATACAAATTCACATATAATAAAATTGATATACGTCGGTGAGGCTTACTTAAGTTATTTCATGTATAATACGAAGTGCATAGCATTTACAGGAACATACAAAACATTTCAGACAAGTATTTTCTATCCGAAATACTGTATATTAGCAGCGATGGTAGGGAATGCATTTTTAATTATGATATGCGCTTTTAAGTTTCACTATATTTATGCATACTATATTATGTGTGTAAATGTTATAGTTGATATACAGGGCTACGCAAAAGAATTCGTAAAGGTTACTGAGTATGACCGCAAATTGCTCAAAGGTGGGTTTAAAATCTGTTATGCTGAACTGCATGTAATTTTCTATGAAATGTTTGTAGAATATAGATAAAATGATATACAGGGCCACGCAAAGAATTGGATATATGGCCGCCTATAGATGACAAATTCTGGAAATGCGATTTCAGTTGTTTTAAGAGTGATTTAGTTTGAATTAAATTGTAGCTAAATAGTGGCGTGTAATAAAAGTACTAGGTAAACAACAGGGCTGTACAAAACTATAAGTATGTTTCCATCTATTAGTCTAAATTGATGAAAAAGAAATTTCAACCTGTTATGCGTTTTCTTGATAAACTAAATTTTCTATTATATAGTATATATATCAGCCTACAGATCAAATACACGGCTGTTCCGAAGAATTGGAATAAGTATTTGGCTATGGATGGTAACTGCTGAAATCAGTTTTTTAAATGTTTAGTTAGTTATCTTATTTCTCTAAATAACGAAGTTTTGTTAAAGCTTTCAGGGAGTGTTGGAAAGTGTTTCATAATCTATGCCGTACGCATGGTTTTTCTTTCTTGTGTTTAATAAAAGACGAAAACAGCCATTGTATCTCTTAGCAGCGGCTGATTTTGTCTTAAAAATCTCCAGTCAAAGGAAAATGAATGAAAACCCGTTTACAGGGAGACCGTCACTGTTTTTTTAAAATTATAGTTCAAACTTTTTAAGGCTGATGAAATTAGCATGCTTTTAGAATCTGCGGTGTCTGAACGGGGGTTGACGAGCGTAGCTCGTAGGGGGCAGAGCCCCCTAGTACTGTATATGGAAAAGGAGAATTTATTCATTTTGTTGTTTTTAGCTGCCAAAAGTAAAATTTTGTTTTTTTAGTATTTTAGATATTTTGTCTATAAAGGTATTAGAGAGGAATAAGCAGTCCAAGTTTAAAGTTAAGGCACTCATTTATTGTTAAATCTATGCAAAATATGCCTGTTTTATAAAATAAAATAATGTAGAATATTTTCTTATTCTATGTCTACATGATATACAGTGGGCCACTCTAAAAAAGGCCACTGTTTTATACTGCTTTGTTAGTGAAATTTTTAATACAAAACTTAAACAGAAAAACATTTTCTTTTTTTCATTTAAAATAAAAACCGCAGTTCAGAATACGTTCCAATATATTTCGTTATTGTAAACTTTTATTTAACTTCCCTTGTATGCCCGTTCGGCTTAAATCTAGCAATCCAATTTCAACATTTTTTATTTAAACTTATTACACTAATTTGCATTGAAACTTAAATAGTTATGTAAAATCCTGTTATATCTAAGGGCATATGATGACATTTCTCAGAAAAATTCTTTTATATGTTTTTATGCATATGGAATCATTCCATTGTGTTCTGTAATAGTTAATGTATTTAAAAATATTGCTAAATATCTAAAATAAAGTGCTTTTACCATTAAATAGTTATTATTGTAATTTATCTTTCACTTTTCATAAATTACTGTGCTTTGTATGGTGTCCTATGATAGCCAAGATAAGGAGTTAAACATCTTGAGCTTTGAAAAGTTTTTCTTTTAAAAACTGTTAAAATTTATGTTTTGAGAAAATTAATAAATAAAAATGAGGTACATTCAATGATTTTTTTTTCATGTAAATTAACCTCTGAATTCCAGAAAGAAAAAGGGGAAAAAAAAAGTCCAAAATGGGCTACTGTGCCCCATTTTTTTCTATGTGACAATGCTTTAAACATAACAGGAGATTTCACATTAATTCGAGAAAAGTACCTGGTTGTAGACCCATTGGGTTGTTTTCTCATATTTTGCGTTTACTACTATGTTCTGCTATTTTAGAATGATATAAATATTTGTGGAGCAAACATTCAAACCATGCTTTTTCCTTTAAATACAAATTTTCAAAAAACACAAAAAACTGATAAATTAGAAAATAACTTGTATTTAATTCAAATTTTTATTGTGTATTTTTATTACTGGTTATTAGGAAGAATTACAAGCATACCTAAGATATTAAACATAAAACAAATTAATAAAATACTTAATATTTGGAGAAATCACGTTTTAACCGAATTCAGAGGAGGAAACATGTTTTGATTGTTTAACAAGTGGACGAAACACTTTTTGAATGAAATAAGTTCTAACTCACAAATAATACAAAAGCATTATTTTATTTGAGTAAATACCGAACTTCATTTGATTATTGATAAAATAAAATGACAGATTATGGTACCTAGTAGTATTCATTAAATATTTACTAAATAAATACTCGTTTGCCAGAAATCCACTTCAAATTTTAAAACCATTATCTTCATCAGTCACACACTTCCCCCTCTTCTCCATTGCAGGCTGGTAAGTCATGGATAATGTGGTTGTACCATTTAAAGACATCCTCCGGTTGATTTTGCCACTGTTCACCATACATTACCTTCAAAAGTTTGTCAACATCTTTTTTCTTTTCAACTGATATGGCGTAGCTAAGAGGAAGAGATTCTAAAACAACCCTTTGAAGACGGGCAACAGTAATTCCCCTTTTAAGAAGATTTACATCATATTCTTCACTTAGATCTTGTAATCTATAATTCTGGAAGCCTTTAACCTTAACAGTTCTCTTATTTTTCTCTAAAACAATCCGTTTCAATTGTGATATGTATGGTAGGTTTCGAAAGTACACATTAAGTGACAACTGTGATTGACAGATTGGAGAAATCACTGTTTGACTGAATGCAGTCTTTGGAGGAAACACTCTTTGATTGAAACGTCAAGTTTTAAAATTGATTTATAAGCGGAGAAAAATGTTTTTTTGTTAAAAATACCGCTTATTTCTGTGCAACTTAACACAGAGTTCATAAAAATAACAATAACTCATTTTTTATTTTTTTTTGTGAGAAAACACGGCTCCTCATTTGTTTCGAAAACTTATTAAAAAAAAATATTTTTTTGAAAATTAATTTCTGAAAAGAATATAAATTGCAATCTGTGATTTTTTTTTACAGAAATTCATTTTTAGAAGCTTAAAAAATGATTATACAAAATTACAACTCAATCTACCAAGTAGGTTTTGAATTATTTTTTAAAAACTAACTTGATTGCAATCTGTTTTGCAACCAATACAAACGGATTTAACATTAGGAATTGGTATTCGAAGGTAAAATTTACCAAAAAATTTACCGAAATTCTAGAATTTGGTACAATTTCACTACCGTCAACCGAGACTAGTTTGGACCTTGTGGGGTCTGACTTTGGTCCATTCCATAAAAAAAATTATATTCTTTGTATTGAACAAACAATACAAGGTAATTTGGAGTTTTTGCCCTTGAAAAATATTTTATAACCTACTATAGGGTATTTGAGTAGTTTGGGGTTAGTTTAAATTTTTTTAGTGGCAACACTGGATGTTTTTGTAAACAACTGTTTTCGTGTGTAAATTTTAACTCTCCAAACTTTCTATAGTGAAACAATCTGGATAAGAGCTACAAATAAGGTAAGTGTCAAAGTATTATCTTTAGTAACCTGCAACCCATGTGTGATCATAGTTTTTCCTTTAACTTTTTATTTTTAGAGGAAATGTTTACGTTTTCATAAAGCTAACATGAAACTAGTATTTTGGGGCTACTTTGTGCCAGGCCTTTTTTAGTCCGAAAACAGCCCCAATTGCCTAGAAATGCCTTTTATACAACCAAATCTCTTAAAACATGTTTTAAGTAACATTTTTTTCAAATGCTACTTAAAACATGTTTTAAGTAACATTTTTTTTTTTCAAATGCTACTGTAGCAAAATTTTTCATTATTTTTTTTGTTCCAGTTGCTGAGGATAACATGACGAAAATTGTTTCTCGTTTCTTTAATATTAACAATTGTTTTATTGTGTTTAAATGTTTAAAAAAAATGTTTATCGAGTTTGCAGTGTTAGTTTATTAGAAAATGCTATTGCAAGGGAGTTTCAATAAAAATGTATTCATTTACATATGAAATGTATTGATTTTATATAAAACTAAGTGAATGGATCGAAGAAGCCCCCAGCAGGGGCTACTTTGTTCCAAAACTTTAAAAATAGTTCAAAAATAAAAAAAATTCCTCTTTAAAATCATACAGTTTGCTTCATTGTTTCATGTTAATTATTCACAACTCCATTTCGACGTTGAACAATCACATATAATATTTTTTAATAATGGAAATGTGAGTGGAACCAGGAAAAAGTAGCCCAAAGTAGCCCCGGTTGACGGTATTAAAAAGCCCCCTAAGCTTACTTTTTCGCATAAATTTTAAAAAGACAATTTCCGTTTGTACTTGGAACAATTTGATAATTAAAATCTATGTGGTATCCTTTCTCTCTCTTTCCTTTCTTTTTCCGACCGTACATTTAAATGGCAATAGTTCGGAAATGGAAGATTAGGATAATTCAGATTTTGAAATTTTGTGTAATTACTGTTTGGACCTTGTGCGCTCCGCGCACATTAAAAGCTCGTAAAAAAACATGCATTTCATGAGAATTGTAGAATACATGTGATTGTGGCATTGTTTCTGATTTCGAATTAATTGTTGGTTTATATAGATTAAGAATCAAATCCAAACAAGATCAAAGATTAATCAGATTTTGAATGTGTTGATAGATATTACGAAATGTAATCTCCAAATGTAAAGCTATAAAATAAATCATACTCAGTAAATTTCATCTATCGACATGATTCATAAAAGAAATTATAAAAGAACTTGTTATTCAAAACAAGGAAGTTTACGATTATAAATAAATACTTTATATAAACATTTCATCGAATATCCAAGAAAATAAGACATTTGAACAATCCATAAACTAAACTGTTTAAGTGACTATAAATATAAATAATGTAATATTAAGATTAATGATACTAATATCCTGTTTTTGTCTTCAATAATGTGTAATATATGTTTTTTTACATTTAGGGGATACTAGGGAGGGTTGACCCACTTTTTACAAAATGATTTTTTATTATATTAATACATGGAAATTATTCCAGAGAACTTTGAAATTTGAAATTTGATTTTCATTTGAAATGATTTTTTATTGTTTAAATATTGAACGTAGAATAAAGTTTTATATATCATTTTATTCGTTATACAATCAGTTATCAAAATAAAATTGCTACATGAGTGTAACATATAAGAAATTTGAAAAATGATGGATTTTAATCATGAGAAAAGAATGGGTCAAGGCTCCCCACATATGGGAGGGTTGACCTACTATATGGGATGCTTGACTCACTTTGTTTTATATTGCCATATCTGTGAAGAAAAATAAAGTCAGTTAAAAAAAAAAAAGGAAAATAACTTTATACTACATGCTTTAATTATTATAAAAAAAAATATTTTTCAAAATATGATGCTTAAACAAACCTGTTGAGACGCAATCGCAAGTCAGAGGAGAGAAATTTTGTTTTAAACGGGATTTTGTCGGAGCAGGTATAATTGTACAGCAGGGAAAATGAAATTTTAACATTTAAGGCAGTATTCTGTTAGAGACAGGTTCCGTTTTCATAGTGTTTCATGTTATTATGTACGGATTTAGGAGCCACTGTCCCGCTTTTTTTTTGTCTCCTTGTCCTATTTTCGTGACACTCGACATGACAATGTTAACTATGTGACAACCCTAGTTGTTTACATAGTTTGACTTCATCTCACTGTAGTTGCCCTGGTGAAATTTGTCTACATACCTTTCTAAAATTTTCTATCGATGCTATGTTCTTTTGCAGCCGCATGAGCACTTAACTTATCATTCACATGATTTAAACCTGTAAGGGGCAAAGTACTTTCAGTACTAAAATATTGAAATAACTGACTAGCACCGGAACTTACGAACACATTTATTTGGAAATATGAAAAAGGCTATATTTCACATACATATTAAATTGGAAAGATTTTAGCAAAATTCTAGTGCCATTTCGACGTTTCGGATTTAAAATTAAGTGGTTTTATAAACATACCACTGCCCTGAAAGTGTTAAGACTGCTGCTTTCATCCTTTCTAGTATTTTCCACTGTTTCTATTTATCTATTGTAAGTAATATTTAAATGGAAAAACGTTTCTATCAACTTTCCCATTTTCTAGCATTTTCCCCATCTTTCTTTAGTCAGTTTAAAACATTTTCTTTTCCATGACACCATTTTACTGTAGCTTTGCCGAATAAATTTACATTATTATATATATATATAACTATTAACTTTTTCTGATGCACAGTGTATAATAAAAAGATTTCCAAAACCACTTGATTAACGGAGCCTTGAGCATCTGGTGAATCCTCCCTCACATTGACTGGGTCAAGCCTCCCTAAATAGACCTTTTCTAAAGAATAGCACATTGTTATATTAAGTCTAACTTACTGTACAATCTTTATGCCTGGAATGAAAGCTCGATATTTCTGCATTACTTTAAACCTAGCTACTTAAATTTCTTTGATATAATTTATCTGAAAAAAAGCTTACAAAATATTTCTAAAAAACACAACTTTTAGGTTGAAAACGCTTCACAATTGATTTTTCCACACCTATTTCAGCTGTATGAAACAAAGACTGTTGTTTGAGCATTCCAGTAGCTTTGGTTGACACCTATTGATAAACCTCTGAAACTCTTTTAAATATGAAAATTGATGGGTGGGTAAAGCCTCCCGCATGGTCAACCGTCCCTAGTCTCCCCTACTTGTATTCCAGACTTTCAAAAGGAGAGATGCGGCGATATTATGCTGCAATTGTAACTAATTAAATTGTGTTCTTTCTTTAAAGTTTAAATCTACATTTTTACACTAGTAACAAAAAGACATTATGCGTGCTTAAAAACAACACAGAATATTATAGCATTAGCAGAGAATCAGAATGCGAAATGACTTGACTTTCCGGATTATATTACCCTGATGACGAATTCCAGATAAAGACAAAGACGGATATAAAACATAAATACGTAGTAAGCTAATTTTCTCTTACGTATGCTTTTATTATTGAGATATGAATAAATAATAAACTGTGAGGAAAAACGAATTTCGCGCAAACACTTTGTTGGATAAGTTGGAATATGCCTAACAGAATGAAGACAATTTATGAAAATCCCTTTGAAACTAAAATTCCCCTGCATAAAAATCAAAACAATCAATATCTGACTAAATATGCTTCCATTTCAAATCTTGGATATTAGCATCAAGTTATACATGCATGTTGTAATGTTTTTTCAAGCAATGCACATGTCAAAGTGTCACTATATGGCACTTTTTCTGAAATTAGTAAATTGGAAATACCATTCTGGATAACTGGTTTTTCGGTTAGCTGGTTTCTAGACAAACGGTTCAATACTGTATTTAATTCATCATTTTACAAATGGAATTTGGCATCACTTCCGTTGTTGTTTCTTTGCTTTTTCACGCGTGATTTTACTGAAAGAAACTTTTAATTGGGAAAGTTATTTATTACCTGATGCTGTAAAGTCGTAAATACATTTTTTGTTTTTTAATATGTTTTCTCTACAAATCAATGATATATATATATATATATATATTAATTTGATATTTTAAATTTGTGTATTTGGCTTTATTCATAGCCGACATTTTGAATGTCAATTTGGGGTGAGATTGTCTTGGTACAAAGTCGCCACAAATTTAGCTTATTTATTATATATAATTTTTTTTTAAATATAAACATAAAAGCAAGCCTTTACTGGAAATATAAACGGTACACTAGTACATTTTTATTACTTTTTTGCATAGGTGCTGATGTAATAGTGCCTCGTAAGTATGAATCTCAGGTTAGTCGTAATTATTAAAATTATACTGATGAAATTCTGCGGAAAGTGGTGGTTTTTGTTATACAACATGTATTAAACCAAACAAGTCGCTGAAAAATATTAATTCCAATCACCACTTTAACCCTTTATGTACCGAATTATGAATTCATGAAAATTTTATCTTCTAATGCATTTTTCGTGAATTGTTTAAACTACATTAGAAGATTTACATAATCATTTAATAAATTTTAGAAGGATTTTAGGGGGATTGAAGGATTTAGAAGGATAAATAAAATTTGAACTTATAGGGATTTTGTGCAATATTTATAACCCCACTCAAATCTTTTATTTTAAATATTTTTCTCAGTATTTTGTAGAATTAGGAAGTGTGCAAATATAATGTTCTTACAATAGAAATATAGAAAATATTTCCGAATTGAAAAATACCCCCCCCCCCCCTACCCGACGCCAAGAAAGCTGAAAAGGTGCAAAGGCAAAAGAAATCATCCTTTTAAAAATATTTTTGATTTGTGTAACAAATAATGCTTTTGGAACAAGATCAAGTAATGTATCTATAACTTATTCTAAACAGTATTATTTAATAATTGATGTATTATATGAATTTTATAGCAAGTTATTTTAATGGTACTTATAAGTACCGTCAGTAGAAAAAGGGGTTAAGGAATAAACTAAAAGGTCCAAAAAAGAATTAGCATTCCAAGACCTATTTCTTCTGAAAAGTTTTTTCAGTGCCTCAAAAATTGAATATATCTAAAATTTTGTGTTCTTGAACAACATTGATCTTACCATGTATTAATTGCTAATTGTTTTTAGATGTCTTGCATAATGGTCATTTTTTAATAATTTTTTTTCGGTGTATTTTCACACAAAATTTGTTTTTTTTTTTTAATTGACGAAATAGCTTAATTATTACATACTTTCTTTTAACTTACAATTATGTTTGTATGTGGCAGTCAAATCTTGTTAGTCATTTTTCACCCACTTCCTGCTGATATAAGTAATTTGCAATATACAGGGTGTATTTGAAATGCTTCAACAAACTCAGGGGAGTGATAGTACTCACCGAGACGAACAAAAAATGCAATAGAACATGGGGACGCAAATGACATTTAAAGGGTGAAAATCGCAAAAGTAATAAAAATATTGAAATGTCGCATGCTACTTTTCTGCAGAACTGGCTAGTAGCACGAAGCTGGTTTTCTTTTCACTTTCTGCGTATCTGGTCAGAAAGAGATAACAAAAACTTGGAAGAAAGCCAAACAAATCTGTGAGCAGGAATCTACGTATGCAGGACTCCCGAAGTCTTCGAGCGTGTCCGCCAATCGTTCCTCCGTAGATGTACCCTGTGTAATAATGTCCGCGGTCGGCACTTTGAAAAATTGTTGTAAAATATTTGTTTTCCCTAGACATCACGAGCTGTGTTGTACCTATTCTGTGCAATAAATGATTTTCTGGAGTGTTTCTTTCTTGTCTCAGTTTGCCCATTTCCAGACGCATTTTCTCAATTTTCATCCTTTAAACGTCATTTGCGACCCCATGCTCCATTGCATTTTTTGTACGTCTTCATGAGTACTATCCTCCCTCTAAGCCTTTTGAAGCATTTCAGATACACCCTGTATATATAAATATACGAATAAACCAGTTTTTCTATTTAATTCTTTAGAAAAAGTATTATTGTTGTGTTAACATTGTATTTACGTTAATTTTAAAATCTAATTAATAGTTCTGGAGGAATTCAATAACCTTTCTGTAAAATTAATTTGGAATTTAAGAAATCAGCAGACTGAAGATGATGAATGATGAAATAAAGTTAATCATGAAATTGAAGCCCCTCAAATTCTCCTGATAATTCAATCATCTCCGTATTTGAAGGAAAGTTATTTGAAAACAATTTGCTATCATCCCTCTAAGTTTGTTGAGGCATTTCAGATGCACCCTGTATATGTATTCCTGAGGGCAATACAGAAATTGGACATTGAATTTTTAAAATTAGATCCCTAAGGGGTGAGGGGGGGGGGCGCAACGGTGAGGCAAATTTGCTTAATGGTTACTCAATTATAGTTTGATTTCCTATAGAGAAATCACTATCAGCTTCAACAATGAGTATTTGTCGAAAAGAACTAATGGCAGGTTTACCACAATAGCGCCAAATTTTGACCAACTTGGCGATATATCGCCAAATTTGGTGACAAAATAAGTAATACATGAAGCCAACTTGGCGGTAGCTGCCTAGTTTGGTGAAATTGCCATTTAAGTCAATTAATCTTCCATAATCGAGCTCACCGAAATTTAACACTAGAACTACCAAGACCGTCATTTTGACGGTTTCCAAATTTCATGCTTAAAAATTTGATATAATTTATGTATTGTTCTAGAATTTTATGATACGGATTTTAATAAAGAATAAGAATAGTTTATTATTCCTATTCAATTTCCACTCACCCACTATAATTTCCACAATCAGTATGACCTATACCTAGTTATACCAAGACCCGTCAAAATGACGACTTTGGCAGGACTGCCACAGGCGACTATTTTTGAATTCTACCTCGCACCACCTTTTCAAAACAAAAACCTTTGGTATGCTGTTAGACAATATTCGCAAGAGAAATATACTACAAAATTTATTTTCTTAAAATAGTGGTGCGAATAGAATAGAAAAATAGTCGCCTGTGCAGCCTTGCTAGGCAATTTCAAAATTGAATAATCCAAAGTGTTCGGCAACCGTTATAACGGAATCTATTTTGCTCAGATTACGATTCAGTTTAGAACTGAATGGTCTGATTGGTAAATGTAATCAGGAGGCAATCATTATCAGTTTGACTTGTAACGTGATAAAGTTCTTGGTGAAAAGTGCAATCTGTAAAAAGTCCAATCTCGGAAAATAGTATTGTAGGAAGGTGAATTGCTTTCCATTAAGTCATACACAGCTTGATTTCCGACAGCCGATGTCACTCACTAATAGAGAAATCCCGCAATCCGTCGGAACACTAGAAGGCGTGGCCTATACCAGAAGGCGTGGTTTATTAAATGTGCTATACTATAAATGTAAATATAAACTGGTTTTTTTTATTAATAATTAATGAATTATTATATTAAATGTTGTTTTTGTTAAATTATATTCTTTTATTTACATTAACTAAATTAAAAGTTACAATGAAAGCAATGAGAAAATATCCGTCAATTTGACGGGTGCGGTAAAACTAGGTATATATTTAACATCGGCAGTTCTAGTGTTAGTTTAAACTCCACGCATTTAAGGTTTTTTTGTAAGATTTTTCCACTTTTTAGCGCATATAAACATATATATATATGTTTTCTACACTTTTGAGAATTTTAATCTAAGCATGGTTTTTTTTTTTTTTTTTTTTTTTTTTTTTTTTTTTTTAATTTACATTTATATTTACTTTTGTTTTATTACTCCATCTTCGTGGTTGCATTGTCTTACGAGGTTTTGAAGGCTTATTCAATGATTTTTTTTATTTATGAGGCAAAGTTACTCCAAGCCATTGCATCCTGCTTTTTAAAAAATAATAAAAAAAAAACCCTATTCTTTAAAAATACTAGTGAATTTTAAAATTTACAAATGACATTTTGGAAGTCGGAAAAAAAGAATCAGAAAATTTTTAAATGAAAATTTCAATAATTTTTTGATATTTTAAAAACAACAAGAGGCAAAAAAAATGAAACAAAGTTACTCCAGTTGACGGTACTACTAAAATGATTATTTTTTTCCTACTTTGATTAATTGATAGAAATAATTTCAATGTTTGGGTTCAAGAAAATATTATTTTATTTTTGATTATTATCTTAAATTAGTGCATCTTAAAATTTCGTTAATTTTGAATATTTTGTTTAGTATCCATTTAATGAAGATTTTTCATAATTATCGTTGCTTCACTTAATCGTAGATTTTTTTTAGATTAAATATCAGGGCTGCCACTGGTGGCTATTTTTTAATTTTTTCAAAACAAAATTACTTCATATACACTTTAGCAAAATATGGAAGAGAAGTATACTAGAAAATTTATTTTCTTAAATTTGTGGTGTGAATAGAATGTAAAAATAGTCGCTAGTGGCAATCTGAAACATATCAAAGATTGCTTTGTGAAAATAGTGGTAAACAAAAATAAAATGTCGTATATTCTACGATCGTCGCGAAGGGGTTAAATAAAAGACATATTTCCCATTGAAAATTTTATTATTATAATTTTTAATACAATTTTGTTAAAATGAATTATATAGAATAAGTAATATATTTCATTTTTGATTTAGTTTGTCGTTAAAAATAGATTTGGAAACTTTTACATTCTGAAAAAATATTACTAAACAAATCCTAATACATATATATATATAATGCATATGCACAATGCAAAAATATTTGAGAAAAATGTAAAACAATAATGAATTAAAAATAGCACCGTAATATCACATACTTCCCATAAAAATTATACAAAAAGCAATTTATTTTACTTTAGTTAAAAGCAATATTAACCTCTATTAAACCATGTAAAAGTAACATATAAAATTGTAATACATAAAAGCAACTTATATTCCAAGTTTTTGAATGATTGATAATTTTTTAGAACATAATCAAAAATTAACAATGCAAATTTATCAGAAAAGAAAAATCAAATTTTGATATTTATATTTACAATGATTTTTAATACAGAAGAAAAGGAACAAAAGTTTAAATTTTCCAGTTTCACAATTCAGAGTATGTCCCTGGTATTATATACATAACGGACAACATAAAATAAAAATAAAATTTAAATGTTTTTGATTTTAAAATAGAATAAAACTTACATTTTAAAAATTCTTTTGACATAATAAAAAATAAATGGAATATTTTTGGAGTTTTTCAAGGGAAAAGTAATTATGAAAAAGTATAACAAAATCTATTAATAGAAAATTTACAGCACCATAGCCTTTCTTAATAATTTTTTATTCAGCGATAGAGTGCTTTCTTGCTGAGCAAATGAAATTATCCAGTTCTTAAAGATATTGTTCTAGAATAAAAGAAAATTATAATTGCCAAAGAAAAATATTTATTTGTAAATACGAACTGTTGAGTTTTTTAAAAAATATTCCACAATGTGAAAACATTGAACAAATGGAGAAGCCAATGAAGAAAGTGTCCAAATACTAGCAGTAATTATCTAAGATGCATATAGTAATTTGACAAAAATGATGAATAAAATAGTCTGAAAGTATTTTTTATTTTAAAACGATATAGATACAAATTAGACAATAATTATAAATAGAGTATTGCGCATGAAATTGATATTGGATGCAAATCAGACAATGATTATAAATAAAACATTCTAAAAGTATTTTGTGCATGAAATTTATGTTGGATACAAATTAGATAATAATGATAAATTAAATCTTCTGAAAGCATTTTGTGCATGAAATTGATATTGGACGCAAATTAGATAATAACGATAAATAAAATATTCTGGAAACATTTTGTGCCTTAATTGGATATTGGATGCAAATTAGACATCAATTATAAATAAAATATTCTGAATGTATTTTGCTCCAAGTAACAAAGCAAACAAATAAGCAATGAGCGAAAAGAGCATTTTCTTAAAACTTAAAACTAAAAACTTAAAACTTTCTTAAAACTAAAAGTGGAAGGGAAAAAAATAATCAAAAAACCGCTTAAAAATGAACAAAACTATACATAGTTTGCATCTGCAAGCAAGTAATGGAAACAGATCAGCACTGAATGATAAATAAAATAGTATGAAAGCGTTTACTGGGGGAGCAGAAAGAAGCAGAACCAAATATTTGTTTAGTAGATACAAAATATTCTCCAAATATTTAGCACTAAGCAGAAAAGAATGCAAGTAAGTAGCAAGTAATTATAAGGTTCTGTAAAACTTTTGTAACAAGTAGCAAACCATGCAACCAAGCAAAGCGCATAACATTTGTAGAAATAATCTAAAAATATTTCTTGTCTAACAGAAACTGATAAGACCACTTAAGCTTTGAAATTTATGCAAGGGTTTCGAATAAAATAAAAAAGAAATATAATCAAATATTCAGATAAATAAAATGATACAAAAAAGCATTTTGCCTATGGCAGAAAATGTTAAATCAAATAAGAATTGCGAGACAAATAAAATGATTTGCAAGCATTTTGTGCGAAGCAACCAATATTAGAACCTAGCAAACCTTACAGCAATAAAGGAAGCAATTTGCGAGCATTTTTCTACATGGCAGCAAATAATGCAATCAAGTAAGGACTGAATAGCGAAATGGAATTTCTGCTAGAACACAAGTAAAGAAATAAAGTTTGAGAAAATAGTAAGTAAAATAAACGCAATAAGTAAAATGTCCAGCCAGCAGCTTGCATTCAGCAATCGAAATTGAAATAAGACAATCACACAACGAGAACTTCAAGCAATTTCATATGTCAGCAAGATCAATAAAACTGCCAAAAGAAGTATGAAAAAAAAAAAAAAAAACAAACATGGTACCGGCGAGAAACATACAATACTATTATAACAAACAGTGTGCCTGGTAAAACGGAAATGTGTCGAAAGTGGTCGAAAGCGGAGTTAACGGTACCTTGAGATCGCATCTTATCAGGTTTTACCGTAATAGAACCAAAAACAGCAGCATGAGGAAAGCATAACAACCGCAAATAAAATGGTTTTGAAGAATTTAATACTCAGCATCAAATAAAAAAATCAAGTAAAGCTCATACTAAAGAAATAGATAATCTGCATACAGTGAATTTAATATCTGGCATCAAGTAACAGAAATAACTAAACACTGAATGGTCAATGAAAATTTTGAAAATAGTTTTGCATCATACAAAAAAAAAAAGAAAAGAAAAAAAAAGAGTCGAATAAGCAAAAAGTGCTCAATGAAAAGCTTTGCATCAAACAAAAGAAATGGAACTAAGCAACCAATCACAAGCATTGCAAACAAGACAAATAAAAAAATTGCAAGCATCAGCATCTGGCAATAAAATTATCAACAAATTACCCTGAGATATAAAGGAAATAATATTTACAAAGCATTTTGCGCATGAAACAGCAAATGTTTGAGCCAAACAAGCACAGAATATTAACAGATATGTTGCACAAACATTTTGCAACTGGAAGCAGCTGAAAGCAAGTTCAAGTGTCTTATGGGTTCAAGCAAGCACTGAAAAACAATTGAAATGTTCTGCTAGTATTTTATACGAAGCAGAAGTTATTTGCTGTTTGATGTAAAATATAATAATATTAGAAAAGAGGTAAATAAAATGTTAAGCATTTGGTAACAAGTAACAGAGCGAAGTTGGAACCGAGCAAAAAATGCAAGCATTTTATCTCTCAGCAAATACGAGAGCTGCAAATGTAATTTCTGAAAGCAAGTTCTACAGAACTTTTGCATATGGCAGCAAGTAATGGGAACCAACAGCTTCAAATGAATAATCTAGAGCGATTTTCAGCATGGTAGCAGGTAATTAAATCGAGAAAAGTCGAAATATTAAACAAAACGTTCTCTAGATATTTTGCGTCTAAAAGCAAATAATTGAAACAAACCAAGAAAAGCTGCAGCGATAACTAAAATAATCTGAAAGCATTTGGGGCAAAGAACAAACCAAGCAAGCGCTTTACAACGAAGAAATAATCTGCAAGCAGTTTTGTCATTTATAGCAAGAAATTGAAACAACCGAGCACTGAAAATTAATTGAATTGTTTGCAATTTGCTATTTCATTTGTAGGGTTATTGAAATGTTACTCAAGCGTATTTCATTAAGCCAGATAAATGAAACCAAGCCTTGACATAATTATAAAAGAAAAACCTCAAGCATTTGCATCTGAAAGCATGTAAGGTATTAAAGAAAGCACTGAGGAAAAAAATGAAATAATTTGCAAGCATTTTCCATGAAGCAAGAAGCAAAGCAATAAGAAGTAAGTGATATATTCTTCAAGCAATTTACCTTTAATAGCAAATAATAGAGTCAACAAACAGATAATGGTAACTGAAAAATTGCATGCATTTGTAACTGGCAAGCATTTTATAAAGAAATCATTGAACTATAAATGAAATAATATGTATACATTTTGCATTAAGCAGAAAATAATAGAACTAAGCAAGCACATAACATTAAATGAAATGTTGCAAATATTTTGTATCTGGCCGAAGCTTTAAGCGGATCTAAGAAAAATATACGAGAGAATGAAACAGAAGGAGAATAATGGATCCAACTAAACACTGAGAATTAAATGAAACCTTCTGCAAGCACTTTGCCTTTAGCAAAAAATATTAGAGCCAAACAAACGAATGGTGAAAAGTGATATGTTGCAAGTATTTTTTATTTGGAAGCAATTAGAAGCAGATCCAAGAGTACATTTGGTACAAGTAAGCGGAGAGATGTAAATAATGTAATTTGCAAGCATTTTCCCTTTAGCAGTAAAAAATAGAACCAAGCATTTGCGCAGTGGTTAATGATATGTTGCAAGCATTCTTCATATGGCAGTAGCTAAAAGCAGATACAATAACACAAGAATATAATTGATAAAGGTGATGAAATGAGAAGTAAATAAAATATTCTCCAAGCATTTTGCCTTTAGCAGCAAATATTAGAGCCATGAAAACAAATAGTGCTGAATGATATACTGCAAATATGTTTCCCCTGGAAGCAACTAAATAGATTAAAGAACATACATAATATAAGAAAGTACTGAGGGATAAATGAAATGTTTTGAACATATTTAGCGTTAAGCAGCAAATAATGCTATTAAGCAAGTTAGCAACAGTAAGTTAATACAAGTGACGACAATAAACAATCTCATAATGGTTAATGATATGTTTCAGATATTTCTCATTTGGTATAGGAAGAAACAGATCCAAAAGAATAACAGTTTCAACTAAGAGCTGAGATATAAATAAAAGTTCTGAAAATATTTAGCTTTAAGCAGCAAATAACTTTTTTACACAACGGTAAAAGAAATGCTTTTGTAGCATTTTGCATTCATCAGCCAGTATGAGAACCAAGCTTGTGTTACGCAATAAGTAGAATTTTCTGCAAGCATTTTGCGTAAATCTGTAAATAATAGGAAGCAAGAGTAAAATTGCAAGAATGAAGAAGCAAACAAAAAATATTGTAAGAATTTCGCATGTGGCAGTAAATATTGGAACCGAAAAGAAAAAATGAACGATAGATAATATGATCTAGAAGTCTTTTGCTTTCGGAACTGGCTAATTAATTTTTTTTAAATACGAAACGGTAAACAAAATGTTATTTAGGAATTTTGTGTTTAACATCAAATAAACTAACAAAGTAACGAAACAAAGGATCCAGTATTAAGCATCGAAAAGTATGAGAAAAGACAAAAAGGTTTTCTTCTTTTAAGTACAGAGTTACAGGAAAAAAGTATGTTTTTACCCAGGAATAAGAGAAAAAATCAGAATGGGAAAATGAGAGCCAAAAGTACTTTTTAAAGCTGCAAGTAATGAAATAAAAAATGATGCTATACAGGATTAAGAAACGAAGAACGGGATAAGAAAAATAAAACTTTTTTTAAGCAGCTACTAATGAACAAAGCATACGTTTACACACAACTAAGCAACGAAGAGCACGAGCAAAACAAATGCCAAAATAAAACTTATATGTTTTTGAAAAAAAAAACACGATTTTATATTAAAAAAAAAAAAAAACGTGTTTACGCTAATGAGTATGCAAAGGAAAGCAGGATGAGCAAAATAAAGCTATTTTTCTTTCTTTCTTTTTTTTAAGAAGCTAGTAACAGAACAAAGCATGCTTTGTTCAGAATTAAGAAGCGAAGAGTAAGGTGAGAAAAATAAAGCTTTTTCTAAACAGCTTATAAAGGAACAAAACACAGATTTACACACAATGAAGCAAAGAGCAGCCTAATAAGCAAAATACTTTTTTTAAAAAAAATGAAATTATTTTTCTTTAAAGCAGTGAGTTTTAGAACAAAATAAGCTATTACATATGAATAAGGAAGAAGAGTGAAATGAGCGAAATAAAGCTTTTTTTCCAAATAGAAGTGAGTAATGAAACAAAGCATGCCTTATTTAGGCAAAAAAGAGAGCAGGATTAAAAAAAAAAACCCCAGCTTTTTGACCCCTTAAGCAGCGAGTAACGTAATATATATTAAATATGCTCTTATTCCGGATTAAAAAACGAAAAGCAAGATGAGCAAAATAAAGCGTTTTTTTTTTAGCCATTACTAACGGAACAAAGAATATTTTTATACACATTTAAGCAACGAAGAACACGAGGAGCAAAATGAATGCCAAAATAAAGCTTATATTACCTTAAAAGCAGCTCGTTTCGGAGTAAATTGCTACTCATGCTCATGAGTAAGCAACGAAGGGTAGGATGAGAAAAGAAAAAAAGATATTTTTTCTTCTTTATTTTTATAAAGCAGGGAATTGGTGATAAAAGTATCAGCTAATAACGGAACATTGTATGCCTTTATTTTATTAATTTATACGTATTTATCAGTTTCAAGGTGATTGGTATTTTTAAAACATACTTTTTCACATTTTCAAAAGCACTCTATCGTTGAAATTGATGCACATTTTGATTACAGAATAAAAAGACTGACAAGGAAGGTCTCCTTACTGGGCATACTCAGAATATTTTGAAAAAAAAATACCAATTAAACTACTTATGTATGTAATAAAGGATCAGTCAAATTTAGCGGCGGAATTACAGTAGAAAGTCTGTAAAAAAATAAAATACTTTCGAGTATTTGGCGCGAAAAGACGAAAGCGTCACGCGATTTGGTGAGCAGTACTTTTCGTTGCCAAAAGCAAATGATTTTAATGCACCTGAAAATTGTTTGTTAATTGATTTTTAGAATGCGTGTAAAAAATATTTATTGAATTTAAACATAAACAACGAGACAGTTTAATAAATACATTTTTTCGTATTACATATTTATGTTGCTTGTTATTTAATTTTATTACTTTAAAAACAATTTCATATATAAAAAATACTGTCATATATTTATACGTATTCCAAAATAAAGGCAAGATTCATTTAACAGTTATTAATTTCAATATCAAAGAATTCGTCGTTTCCATAGCAACAAAATTGAATCGACAGTGCTCAATTGGACTTAATTTGAGATACTGAAACATTTTTAATTTATTTTAATTTTGTTTTAATTCATAAAATTTGATATTTAACTTTCATTATATATATATATATATATATATATATATATATGACAAAACTATAGTTAAATCAAACCAAAACTGACAAAACTAAAGTTATTTACATTAAATTTATTTTAACAAATTCAATATGAAACATTTTTATCTTAAAGAGTATTTGACATAAAAAAGTATTTTTCGAAATTTCATTTTATCGCCAACCGATGATAAATCGCCAAATAAACGACATTTTCATTATTTTTTTTTACGAACGTTCTATCGAGGTTCCGCCAAATTTTTTTTTATAAACATACATATCCACATGAGAAGAACACGCTGTAATTTTTTCAGATTTTTCTGAATATGCCCGCATGGAGACCTTCCTTGTGAGTATAGATGATGCGATGTTAATGTTAACTGAAAAGTAAATTTCCAGCCAGTTAAAATACAGTAAACTACAGGCTAACAAGCACGAGTTATTTTTTTATGTATTTGTACTGTTACTAGTTATTCATATATTTTTTTTTGTATACGATTAACATCTTTTATTATGATAATTTCTTGAAATAGCGATATACTAATTATTGAGAAAATTCCACCGAGTAAACCGTAAAATATTTTTTAAAGTTGAATGTTTATTTGTTTTTTAATAGTAATTCTTATTTAAAAAAAAACATTATACTGATAATATGATAACAAAATCTGCAGAATGAGCTAAAAAATGTTTGGAAAATCTCTCAATAATTTTGCAAGCATTAAATATTATATAAAAAATTAGATTTGTTTTAAATATTTATATATAAAAATAAAAAAATTATAATGTTAAAAGTTGCTTAAATGAAGTTGAATTTTACTGAAAAAATACACCACGCCGTTTATTAAAATAAATTAATATATATTTTTTGATAAAACGATTGGTCAAGTCAAATTGTTTTCGTGGATGGAAGTAATTACAAGTCGGTGATTTCATTGTCCCTTAAAGGTTTTATATTTAAAAAAAGGATATGATCATTCTTGTTAGCCAGAAGTTTAAAAGTTATACATAAAAATGATTATGTGTGATTGATGTCGTATTTAATGGGAAATTTTTTTTTGAATGCACATTTAAGGATACACACCATTTACAAAATAATACTCATTTGAAAACATAACAAAATTATATGCCTACATAACGTGAACATAAATTTTGAAAACAACAATAAGCATAAGACAAATATATATATATATAAAGAAATATTTTAATCACAATTCAAATAAGCCAACAAAAATTCAATATCATTTTACAATTAAACTTTAAAAAAAAAGGAGTTTTCGGACTTTTTTAGAGTAATTATTTTACATTTTTGCCTTTGCAGCGATTTTTTTCATGGAAAATTTAGACAAATTTATTTGATGAAGGTTTTTTTTATACAGCTTGATCTTAATAAGTTCCCAAGGTTTTCATTTTGATGTAACATTTAGATGACATGAAATATGTTTACCAATGGTAAACATATTCTTGCAACAAATTAAAACAACATAAAAAATATTAATAAAGAACATGTTCAATAAATTATTAACCAGACTGTTAAATATCCGATGGATACTTTAAAATGCTTATATTAAAAAAAAAGCAAACAGATGATACAATTAAAAATTTTACATATGAACGCATTGCTATATTAAGCGAACTGAAACATAAATTTGTAGTTCAAATCACTACTTTCGTTTATTTAAGGGGATTCGGGACACAAAAATCTTCAAATTTTCAATTTTTTTTTTTTTTTTTATTGGATTAAAAATTTGTCTACCGTTTTCTGCTTAAAATGATGTTTAAATCATGTTTTTATTTTAATTAGAACATGAAATTTTAATTTTTTTGTTTTGGTTTGTTTTCAAAATCTGCCTTTCAAGCTATGGTTGTCAAGGAAACGAGTTCTTGTGAAATTGCGTTTTTCTTCATGATAGGTTTTTTCACCATTTCTTATATTTAAATTCTTATAACTCGAGAACCGTTAAAGATACAGGGTTAAAACTCGGAACATATCTTTTTCAATTATTTTACTTTACTTTTGAGCCAGCATATTTGAAAAAAATATTTACTTTTGAAAATATGATTTAAAAAAAAAAAAAGTTGCACCACTTTTTTTGTAATTTTTTCGTTAAATATTTTTAATTTTTTAAAAAATTAATATTTTTTAAAATGCTGTCTCTAAATTAAAATATATATATTTCTGTTTATTTAAATGAAAAACAATTTAAATTCTACAAATAATATTTCGAGTTATAACGATTTTAAGTTATACCACTTTTTTCATAAATTTTAAATTAAAAATTTTTTTAAAAAAGCTATGAGAAGTTTTATCATTTGATTTTGTTTACAAATGATATGTTTAACCATCACAAAAAAATTCAAAATTTTAACTCAATAAATAAAATTTTTTTGAAAATGTGTCCCGGACCCCCTTTACAACAGATAAAATCGCGAATGCAATCGTTAAACGTAATGTACACAAAAGGGAATACAAGCCGTACATTAAAATTATTAGGTAAATATTTTTATTTTGTTTTATAAAATATAAACGTATTTTAATGAAAATTGGTAAAATAAATACATATGATAAATATAACTTAAGTATATCAGCTCAGTATATCAAAGAACTGAAAGTATGAATATACACTTAACAAATTATTTTCGAAGACATAATTAGCATAATTGTGATAATTATTACCTTATTGTATATTGTTATATTTTTTAATTTATGGAATTTTTTTTAAAATTTTTGTTTAACAATATGTTTATTCCTCTGTTGATAACTTGGTATAAATTTTGAAAATATTTATACAGATTTTAAGCTGCATTTTATTATTTTAAATTAGAATTGAGGCTTGCTTTAGGGCTGAAACGTATCAAAGAGTAAATAACACACAATGTATTTCAATATAAATAATAATTTAAATTTAAATTTATGTTTGTTTGAGATTAAATGAACAACTTAAAATATTTACTTTTTCAAAATTCGTCCATATATTGAATTTAACAATATTAGTATGGAAATAAATATCAAACAAGTAAAATAAATTTATACATAGTAAGTAGAGATCGACAAAATATACAATGTTGGTTCTTTTATAAACACATATGTTTCGAATTGCACACAGTTTTTATTTTTAATATAAAACCTATTAATTTATTATAATGATCATTGATATGATTATAATATTTATAGAATGTAACAAAATAAATCTATCAACATCTGGATAATTCTAGAATTTCACAAACTGAAAAAAATATAGGAGTTAAATGGTTTTTTTTTTGTTTTTCTTAAAGTTTTATTGATCACAATAGCAATTATTTTGTTAATAATACCCAATCAGAGTTTTGTAATTAAAATACAAAATATTTTGGAAAAAGTCTCTTCATTTAAATTTAAAGAATCTAACTAAATATATGCCATATGTGTAATTCAACTGCGATTTAAAGAGAAAATAAATATCACAATAAAGGATTAATAATAATAATAATAATAATAAATTAATAATGAAAAACCATGTAAGGGGAATTATTCTGGGTTATCGAATCGCATTTTTGTGTATAAGCTATGTATCTCTTTTGCGCCATTTTCACCACTAAATACCATAAAAATAAAATAAGAATTCATAAAAAAAGAGATTGAGTTAAAAATAATTGTAGCAATAATATTTCGAAATATGAGAATAATTTTAAATAAATGATTGCTCCAAGAGTAATTATTTTATCGATCTTATCATTAAATGTAACAAACTATACGATTGCCTCAAAAGTGTTTTAAAAAATCGTCTGAAAAAGAATGGATTTAATCTAAAAACTGTCGTAGCAGTAATTTTTTAAATATCCAAAAGAATTTTATAATATTAATTGTTCCAAAAGCAATTATTTTATAAATATTGTCAGTGAATGTAACAGATTATGTGATTACCTTAAAAGTAGAAAAACTTGTATAAAGGGGAAAGGACGTAAGCTAAAAATAATCGTGGCAATAACTTTAAAAAATACTATAATAATTTTAAAATATTGATTGCTCCAAAAATTATTATTTCATAGCTGTTGTCAATAAATTAAAAAAAATATATGATTTCCTTAAAAGTAGAAAAACTTGTTGAAGAGGAAAAGTCGAGCTTAAAATAATTGTGAAGATAATCTTTTAAAAACCCAGAAACATTTTAAATAACCGATTTCTCTAAAAACAATTCATTACAGATAAAGACATTAACATTTCTCTGTATAAAATATTTTGCTGAAGTTCTGAGATATAATTACGTACCTCGATTTAATGAAGTAAGTTTCAGTATAATTTAGTACATAATTATGTATATTTAAGCACCCATTGTTAAGATTATTATAAATGTATTTTTTAAATTGCTGTAATAAATTACTATTGAACTTACTATATGTGATTAAAAAAAATACTTACAACTAAAATTTCGATTTCAAATAGAAGTATCATAAAATAAATAAACATCAATTTTAGACCTTTAATTGTGTATGTTCTTTAAAAAAATAATAATTAAAAGATTGCAGTGAAAGGAAATAGAAAGTACGAAATCGGATATCATGCATTCATCATCTTTATGAAATATTCAGTATAGATAAAATAAATGCACAAATAAACGCAAAAATTACCCAAAACTTTAGTTTTACATTATAAAATTTGACACTCATTTAACGATATCATTGTAAAAAATTAACTAATAATAATGTATGATGAACATTATAGAGTAACAGATAAAAAAGTGAATAAGAAAATTTGCAGAAGCCCGCGATTGCAAAATTATCTTAAATATAAAAGTTTTTACAACTTTTTACGATCTCACTATGTAAAATATAGAAAAAAAAGCCTTTTCCCCTTTTTAAAGGTAATTTTAATATAAGCTGATGCAAAATTAACAAAAAGAGTTCTTTTTTCGTGCTAAAAGTATGAGGAATACTGTATTCAAGTTCTTATAAGACATATTAATTTACAGTACTATTTTAAATTATTTTAAACACGTTTTCAGTAAATTTCAATGCAATACTAAGCAAGTTTAGAAAAGCATATTTTACAATCGTTTTGTTAGATTTTAAAAATATTTTTCCATTAATATTTTTTAAAAAGCGCATAGATAATTTTTAATACCTCATTGTGAAATTGATTAAATAATTTCAAACTGTAAAACATACAAATAATTTTTCAGATTTTAGTTTGTCAACAAAACACAATGCGGTAGCTAGAGAAATTGAGCTGTTTGAGAAATAAAGATATTTTCATTTAAACAGAATAAATAAAATAAAATTATAAAAAGATAAGTAGAGAACTAATTTAATTTTACGAGAATTTTATTCTTTCTTAATTTATAATGCTGTTATAAATTATTTACATTTATCAACTCATATTTTGTAGTCCGTAGAACTCCCTGAATATATTTTTTAGACTTTTTAAAATAAAATAATTTACTAAAATCAAAGAGCAAAAAGAAATTAACAAATCATTTTAAATGTAAGATGATTTTAAGTATTTTAACGGGATTCTTTTTGGTTAATACTCATTAATTCATAGTTTAAATTATTAACATAAAATCACAAAGTCAAACTAAAACATTTTTTATTAAAAAAAATCGATTTTAAAATTTATATCAGTACTAATACAAGAATTAGACATTTGTTTACATATAAAAAATATTTTGTTTTCTAAAATTTTATCTCCGTAAACAACCTAACAGATTTAAGCCTATTTCCATTATTTAAATTCAAAAATTAACACACGAGAATTTATTAAGTTTAAATTAAATATATATAAAAAATAGAATACGTTTCCTTTGGAAAACGCATGTTAAATCAGTTGTTCTTCTTGGAGTGTTTATCTGTTTTCCTATATAAATGAACTATTTTTTGAAAAATAATAAGAAAAAATAATATGAAACTTCACAAATTCTTTTTTAAAGTCAATAGACTGCTTTTAGTGAATTTCTTTCGTGTAAGGTAAATTGTTAAAAAAAGAAAGAAAAAATCGGTTATTCGAAAAGAGTTTTTCTAAAACATATTTTATGTAAAATGTCTAACATTCCATGGTTAACAAGTAATTGCATTAGAGCTTGTTTGAAAAAAAAAATTATATATTAGAATGATTGCGAAAACGAAATTATTATGAAGAATGAATTTTATTGTGATATTCCGTAAATGTGTAAAATGCAAGAGAAAAAATAAAAAAAATTATGTTAATTTTTATACTTTTAGATAATTTATACTGTGTTTATATAATAATACGGACGTTTAATAAATAACTTTAATAATAATAAAAAAATGAAATTGTCTTTTTCTTCGCTAAATTTAAAGAAAAGAAAAAATTTAAAGATAAGAGAAATTAATTTCATGATTATTTATTTCTTCATGAATTTGACTCTGCTAACATTTTAAAGTTTTATGCATATGCCTTAAAAAAATTACACGAGTTTTGCTTCCTGAAATAGTTATATAATAATTTACATGTAGCTGAAACCCTACTGGATTATAAAATTTTCATTTAAACTTTTTTTTAAAAAAGTTGTTACCTTATGTAAATGAATTCTCATTGATACTGCAGCTTTGCTTTTAATTTTTACTATTTAACATCTAAAATATTTTTTAAATCCTCATTAGGACTAATAAAGCTTTAAAAATTACATTGCATTAGTTTTACTGAATATGAGCATTTGATACCTTATACGGTCAGAAAATCATTTACTTTAATTAAATTATGTAAGTGATAGAAAAATGGACATTCGTATCTATTCCGCGAGACTTACCTTTCATAAATAATTTTAATTTAATAAATGTAAAGTAATTTAAATTGAAATAAATGTAATAAAACAAAATAAAACAAAAACAACAGTGAATATGCTTTCACTTGATACCGATAGCAAACAAGTTAAAAAAAAAGAATAATAATCTTAAATCAATTGAAAAAATTATAAATAAATTTATTGTATATACATTTTCATATAGTATTATTAGCATAACTATTCTGTACACAACTATTCTACAAATAAAACTATTTTACACGTAGTTATTTTAAACAGCTATTCTACGCTTAACTTTTATATACACACTACTCTGTACACAAAACTATTTTACACATAGTTATTTTAAACACAGCTATTCTACGCTTAACTTTTATGTACACAAAACTATACTGTACACAAAACTATTTTACATAAAATGGTTTTAAACACAGTTATTCTATGCTAAACTATTCTATACACATCTATTTTTATGTACATATGTTTTGAATGTTTTTTAACCCCTCGCTTATTGAAAAGCGTTTGTTCGTTCTTGAAGCCTAAACAGACATATAATAATATAATGCAGAAACTTATGTACAGATATACGGATAAATCTATTCTAGCACGTAAAATTACACCCAGAAATCTATATACAAACGATTCCCTACCTCATATGATAAAGAATCTGCATAGTCTATGTGATCGTTTGTTGCATTTTTTGTTTGAGCAACCCACTATACATTTTAAAGCAATACACTATACATTAGAATATACAGATCTCAACATATGCACATTTAATAGATACAAAACACCTCTAATGTATGAAACACAAATAATATAGCACAAACACGGCAATTTAGTAAGATGTACAAATTTAACTATTTACAAATTGCTGACTGGCAGTCAGTGCAAATAGCTTTTTGCATAGCTTTCTTGCAGTTTAGATTGCAAGCATAGTATACTATGAATGCGTGTTTGATTTAATGTTATATTATAACAAGCTAAGCCGTTTTAAAGTACTAATTGCAAGTTGAATAGATGTTATTTGCATATTAAATGTTTGGACTGTGACTTCTTAATGAACTTAGCTATTTGATAGTGAGAACATGCTAGCACCAGTATTTTTCTACTAGTATTAAGCATGCATTGCATTCATTATGTTATGGACGCAAAGATAGATATGCATTCAAAGGATTTATGATTTCAAAGTACACCGACACAAACATATATATAAACGATATTTTTACGTGACGATAATCTCACTATATGTCATGTAATAAAATTATATTCAATCGCAACATAATAACATAAATTCTAAAAGATAATTTTCAATAACTGATAAAAACAGTAACTTATATAAATAATTTATCATTAGTTTTAATCTCTCAAATTATTAAACCGCATAACCAAGATTCAGAATAATTTACTATAAATTTTTACTTTTGAAAATATATGTATGACAATGTGTCTGTGATAAAATATTTTGTCAAATATTATTAAATAAATAAAAAAACTACCAACAAAAAAGTCCCTTTTTGCATACATAAAAGTTTTAATTAAAATAAATTAATATCTTTTTAATTTGTGCAAACATTTATTTTTAATTATGGAATACTGTGTTAAAAAAATTATATAAGGAATGAAAACTGAAGAAAACAAGCAAAAACTTAACTTAATTTTTTCCACTTTGAAAAATTGTGCTTTTTCTGTGAATTTGCATAGATTCACTTAAACCTGAGACATTGATATGAAGTGAATGAGTCATTGATATGAGTCATTATTTGCATATTTTCGCTGAAACTTAAGTTATTGGCAGGAAGATATGTACCTCGATGTTCTTTTGCTTTTAAAATGATAAAAAAGAAAACTTAGAATTTTACTAAATGATTATTAATTTTTACTTTGAAAATATATATGCCTATGTGTGAGTAATAAAATATATAGACGAACATTAGCAAATAAGTACGTGAATAAATGCTAATAATAGAAATAATAAAATACTCATTTGGAAGATTTTTCCACGTGTGATATTTTTTGAATAAAATAAACTTAGAGGAATTTTTAAATTTATAAAACAATATTTTTAAAATTTTACAAGAACAAATAAAATCGAAATAAGCAAAAGTCAACTTTTATTTCGTTTTTTTCGGCCGCTTTGTTTTGTTGTTTCTTTATTTTGTTATGTTGGAAGATTTGCGATTCGTCTGTGAGTTTGCATAGTACAATTGAAACTTGAGACAAGACATTTATATGAAGATGGTTTTTTACTTGATGCTTTTTTTATTTTAACATTATTTTTAAATATAACTTAGATTTTATTTAATTAAGTATCAATTTTTACTTTTAAAATTTATACGCCATTTTGTTTGCCATAAAAGAAAAAAATAATATCCAAACAGTATGTAAATAAATGATGATAATGATAAGTAAATACATATTTAGAGGAGTCTTTTGCATATGAAAAGATTTAATTAAAGTAAACTATATATATATATATATATACACATACATGCAACCATACATACACACAAACACACATATATATATATGCGCACATACACACACACACATATATATATACATACACACATGCATATATATATATATGTATACGTATAATTAATCTTTATTCGTTTTTATGTTGGAAGAATTTAATTCGTCTATGAACTTGAATAATATTATTAATGCCTGAGAAAATTCATATTAATAAGAAGACATATACGACAATATTGTTTACTTTTAAAATTATTATAAAGTGTAACTTAATGTTTACTAATTTATTATTAATTTTTAATTTTAAAATTTATATCCCAGTGTATTTGCAGCACAATATTTAGACAAATATTATAGAAACAAGTATATAAATAACTGCTAAATAATAATAGTAATAATAATAAATACTTCTTTAGATTTTTTTTATATATATAGAGTGACAAATTTTTTTAAGAAAAATGAATATAGTTTTTATAATGTGCGTAAAGAAAAAAAATTGAATTTAAAATTGTGAAATATTATGTTTAAAAGTATTTTTATCTGCTGTTATGTTTGAAGAATTGGGCTTCGTCTATGAGTTTGCATATTACCACTGAAGTATGAGATAACAAGTAGTTTCATTCATGAAGACATACATATCGATATTGCACATCAATTAACACATTGATAAAATTAAAAAAAGACACTGATAAAATACGATAGAAAATATCAAACAGTTACAGTAATATACACATCTTGACTAGATTACAAGAGAGATAGAGAAACATCTTTATGACATCAATACATTTAATATAGTTAACTGTAATTTTGTTAGAAAACAGTAACTAAAACTATATGATAAAGTAAAACAAAAAAAAAAAAAACTTTTAAAAAGCTAAAATTTAATAAATCTTTAAATTTTGAGCCAAAATTGCGAAATTTATTCTAATTAAATGTTTGGAAAATCATAAAAGCCTAAAAATAAAGATAAATTATTAATAATAAAACTAAATTAATTAAATCTATAGTGTATTTAAATAAAATGTTATAACTGGCATATCATAAAATATGCCATAAACTGAAAGTGATAAAAAAAACTTGCATTTCAATTTAGTCAATCACTATTAATACTTATAGAACATTGATTTTACTGTTCTTTAAACCCAAATCAAGTCACAAAAAAGCGTGCCGTAAACATTCCAACAAATATTTCGAAATTAATGCATTTTTGAGCATACAAATTGCCTAAACGTATTTCATAGCAAATAATGTAACTATTCATATCTTATCAGATGTAAATTTCCAACTGGGCGAAAAATTGTCCGGACCAGGATTCGAACCACTCTTGGCTGAAGCCGCCAATTCTCTACCATCTGAGCTATCACGGACGAGTCTGGTGGATTTTTCGCTCAGATGGTAGTGCATTGGCGGCTTCAGCCAAGAGATCACTGGTTCGAATCCTGGCACGGACATTTTTCGCCCAGTTGGAAATTTTACATCTGATATGATTTATTTACCAGTTGGAATAATTGTGTTAAAATTAATCTAGTATTCAGATCCTATAGATTTCCTATAGATCCAGCATAGTTTTGCATGGCCAGCATAGTTTGCATACCCAGCATAATTTTGCATAATTTGCATAGCCAGCATAGTTTGCATAGCCAGCATAGTTTTGCATAGCCAGCATAGTTTTCCATAGTCAGCGTAGTTTTCCATAGTCAGCATAGTTTGCATAGCTAGCATAGTTTTGCATAGCTTGTATAGCTTGCATGGAGTTACCAATACAAGATAGAAAAAATCTCCCCGCAAATTGTCAAGGATTAAAGTGACACGCAAGCCCACGCCAATAAAGCTAAACTGAGGCTCCATTATCAATATTAACTAATCATAAAGTATGTCATTATTGCCCAATAAAATAAAAGTTTCGATTAAAAAAGCACACAAAAGAAAACAGCCTTTTGTAACTAGAAAATAAATATTTTTTTAGGAATAATGATGATTTTGACGAATAAAGTTCGTTATAATTTTAGTTTTTCAAAATGTTTCACCTTAAGCCGCTTTTAAATATTTATACTTGTATGCTTGAAAATCCATCAGAATGTTTCCGGATTATGTAAAAACAATTATGAGAAGCGAACACTGATATAGACAAACTAGCACCAAGAATCAATAGCTGCATATAACACTCAAGTGCATCCCTAGAACATATGATGTTCCAAAAGTGATGGTCCCAGTTAAGGGCGATTAATTGCATAGATAATAGCTTTTAAAAAGAAAAATGAAATGAAAAAAATACTGAAATAAATAAGTATATATATAAATTAAGAAAAAAAGAAAGAAAGAAAGGAAAAGACATTTAGAAAACAGAGACTCTACGCAATATAAGATAAGCTTTGCTTATGATCATAAAGATTAATAAAATAATGTAAGAGAAAATGAAAACGAGAAAATCACAAACAAACGTTATTGTAAAAAAATAGCGACATGTATATATTTAAATTTGAGATGAAATAAAAGGAAGTTATATTTAACTTTGTAAACAATTTAAATTTCCATATACATATTATTTCGCTGTCTTTACCCTGTTTATGAAGCTTTATCATTTATTTTAATATTACTATACATAGATAGAAGAAAACATATAAGAAATAAGGAAAATCTGTAGCAAATGAAAAGCGTGCTACCATGAAAAAAAAAAAAAAAACATAGTGTAATTAAAAGATATTAAAAGAAAAAAATATTTTTCTTCATTTTTCATCAATTTTATTTTATTTATTTATTTATTTATTTTTTTGTGTTTCATTTTCCTGCATCTTTTCTATATTTTTTAAAATATAATGCTGCAGAAAAGAACTAGAATATTATTAGTAAAGATGAATGTTTACACCAAGTACAAATATTTATGTTTTGAGTAACACAAACGATTAACCAAGATTTGTGAAAAATTGATAAATCATTAAAAATATTATCATTAAAATAAACTTGGAAAAAGTAATTTTGATTTGTGTGACGAATTGATAGAGATATTTCTCTGAGGCAAAATATTATATTGCCTTACTACCTAGGAATTAGAAACGAACAATAATTACTAACATAACATTAAAATTCATAAATAAGCGTTTATAGTAACTAATCGTTTATACATAAAAAAAAAAAAAGTATTTTGAGCAAATACTCAGTAACAACTTTTCCAATGCAAATATTTTACTTTTCAGGAACATAGACTATACTATGCACGTCTTATGCATCCTGGAATACTGGATAAAATATTAGATCTTTTAGTAAATATGAAGCTGAAACTCTAATTTACTTTTTAACATCAAATAAACGTTTACACTAAAAAATAACTCATTTAAACATAATTCCAAGCTATATTTTAGAATCTTTGATGTATGAGGATTTTATTTATGATAATTATAATAATATAAAAAATCAAGAACTGCCTTTAACATATTTCTAAACAGTTTTTTTAGATTCGTCGCTATTTGACGGCTTTAAAAAATAATTCTAGTAATTTAAGTAAACAAATGTGAGTTTTGAAACTTTTTGTTTTTGCTCAGTTATTTAAAGGAAAATTTTCTGCTGTTTTACAAGACTACAAGAATATATGACAGTTAAAGTATTTAAAGATAAATTATTTTTCTTTGTTTCTTCAAAACTTAACTCATATAAACGAAGTATAAAAAAAGTTCGAATAGATAAAATATGATATTCAATTTTACTTTATTACTGAATAATATGAAATGTTTATAAAAAAAGTTTTATTTGCATTGTTTAAAAAAAAATGTAAAATAAAATATTAAAGAGCAAATTTGCTTAGAGTTTCTAATAATATTTTGCATTTAGAAAACTATAAAAAAAATTACGAACATTAATTTAATTCTACACAATTTCACCTGATAATTTAGTTTTATACTTTTTTAATCCTTTTTTAGGTATATTATTCTTCGTTAATTAAAAAAATAAGTAAGATAAATGAGATAAAACAATCACAATAAAAATGATTTATTTAAGTTAAAAAGTTAATGACGTTTAACAAAGTTCCATATTATTAATCCATATTATTTAATTTGGAATACGTATTTTTTCTTCTTAGAAAATTGAATGTTATGACCCTAAACAATTCTATTGTTTAAATTGAAGAGCTGAGTGGAAGAACATGTTATGCTACATTTTCTTAAAAATGATTTTATCTTTTGGATGAAGGTGTTATCAGGTATTCTATCATATGGTAAAGCTAAAATACCAAAGTTCTATTTAGCCTTGAAGATTTAAGACATTATTCATTATTATTTAATATTTTAATATTTAATAATCCAAATAATATTAATATTTTTTAATATTTAAAAATTAAATATGAATAAATTTTTTTTGATTGAGTTTAGTACCACACCTGTTAATATTTTAAACACATGGTATGAACAGAAAATAAATCATTAAAATTGAGAACAAAAACTTTCACATCAAATTTCTTCAAATGTAATTTTTGTTACTTAACATGTTCTCCCACTTAGCTCTTCAATTGTATTCTGGCTTTTTAAAGACATCTAACAAAATTGCATTGAAAAATAAGCATTTGATATAAGTGTAACAACTAAGAGATAGAAATTTAAAGTCAAATTTAAAGCATGATATTTTAAAAAGAGCTTTAATATATTACTAATACTTAGTTAAAACAAGTGGGGACATACAGGCTTAAAAAGCGACTATTACAGTTACATAAAAAAAAAAAAAAAAAAAAAGAAAAGAAAAAAGAAAAAATAAGACCTACACATTAAGACCTGTTTTCAGATCTACATACATTTAAAAAAAATATGAATTACAAATAATTTTGCAATTAATCCATGATATTTAATATTCAATCAGTTATGGGAAAAAATTATACGTAAAAGAAAAATTCATCGGAAAAACGCGTGATATCCAATCATCTGTATAGTAATAGAAAAAAATAAAAGAGTGAAAACAAGTAATTACAAAGTATTTATTTTGTACATTTTTTCAATATATATATATTATTTTACCTAAACTACCTTGTGTTTCTTAAATATAGGATATATTTCAAATCTGCGAGTTTGTTATGATTCAGCGTCTATTTAAAATTTCCGATATACTTGAAATATATATATATATATATATATATATAAATTTATATATATATTTAACAACATATAACTTCCAAATACATAAATATATTCAATAATTGACATTGGTATTTATTTATTTATTTATATTTTAAATAAAAAATAAATAATAAAGTCATTGAATTATTAATTAAAATAATAGCGAAAACTAAAATATATCTTTTGATGAAAATATTTTACTTATAATCACCACGTACTAAATAATAAAATTATTGTGAAACTCGATTAAAAACTATGATTAATAATTATATAATCATAATTTAAAGGCACGTACTTTATCGAATCAGAAATTATGATTAATAATTAGATAATCATAATGCATACATAAACAAAATTTACTTTTAGAGTTTTAAAATTAAAAGATAATTTATATACGTTTTTAAATTTATGCTAACATAAGAGCAATTTAGCTCTATTTGCCCAATTTCAATGATGAGAGACAAATTGTGCTCAGAAAAATTCGAATTATCCAAATAATACAGTTAAATGGAGCAATCATTTAAAAGAAAGCTACATTGTTAAACCGCCCTGAACTCAAGTTTGTGTAACCATTTTTCTTCCCTACACCTATTACAACTTTTAATGAAATTTAAAACTATCTGCTTTTCACTTAAAAATTCAGGTAGGACCTTCTAAACTAAAAATAAATTCTTCAGATTCTATTACAATACGACAATTGATAGATGTATCTCTGAAATTGGTGAAATATCAACTTAGAATTATCCAAATATAGACAAATATAAACACATTAATCACATTTTAATATTTTATTAATTGTAATTTTTTAATTTTTTGATATTAATCGTAATAACTGGAGATGGGATAATTAGTGTTTTATTTGTACTTTGTAAATTCACATATTTTAATTTTCAAACTAAACTTCTATAGATTCAATCGTTTGATATAACTTGATATAAATATCTCTTATGCATGTAAATATCTCTATATACATAGGTGATATTCATTTTCCATAATGTAATTGCATACAATTTCAGCATGATAATAAAAAATTTCTGGTTTTAGGTTTTATATATTTTATTCTTGTTTTCATACTTAACGATATGTTGACGGCTGTTTCATGACCGTGTAAAGAATAATGAATGAAACACATGGACAAATGCTGAAAGATTAAATGCGATTCATTTGTAAAATTCAAAGCATGGCGTTTTATTTAATTAATAGCATTTCTTTAGACAAATTTTTATATAGTTAGTAATTAGAGTTGAAGGAAGCAGTGAATATTTAATTGCGTATTTTAAATTAATTACATGCAAATATGAAAATTTATTTATTAATATGTTTTTAATATGTATTTTCAATGCCCTTGAAGTTACTAAAATACATATAAATTAAACATTTATTAATTTTCAACAAGAGTTTAAATTCTCCTTCCAAAAAATATTTTTTCTTAATTTCATATGAGAAAGTAATTACAATTAATGTTACATTACAAATTATATTATTATTTAAATAAAGAAATATTTTAGATATATTTATTTTATAAATTTTTATATTTTAATGAATAGCTTTTATTAGATGAGTTTTAACGTCTGTCAAATTTAAATTCAAAATTTGTAAATATTATAAGAAAGTTTAAAAAAACTGACCTAGAAATGTTTCTTATTTTAATAACAAATTGAAGATCATGGAATACTTTGAAAACACTAAAAATCCTCTTTTTCTCCTTTTTTTTCTTAAAAGCATATAAAACATTTAAGGCCTTTCAATCAGTTATAACTTTGTAAAACATAATCCTATTAAGGTAAGATTTTCTTGTAGACGATACTGTTTAAATCACAAAATATTATTACCTGGAGAAAATATTTAATTTTTGTTTGATTTATATTCAATTTAGAACCAAATGTCCTTTTAAAACTAATCATACGAAATATATTTTTTGGAAGGGAAACATACAATGGCTGCCTTCATAGCTTTTACCAATATGATAATCACAAAACTTTACATAGAAAACAAATATTTGAAGCATTATGAAATATTTTAACTTATCAAAAAAAACAAAAACAAAAAAACAAAAACTTTTCAACCGTTTGCATTAACCCTTTATGTACTGAATTATGAATTCATGAAAATTTTATCTTCTAAAACATTTTTCGAAAATTGTTTAAACTACATTAGATGATTTCCATAATAATTTAATAAATTTTAGAAGGATTTTAGAAGGATTGTAGGATTTAGAAGGATTAATTTAATTTAAATATATAGGGATTTTGTGAAATATTTATAACTCCACTGAAAGCTTTTATTTTAAATATTTTTCTTGTTATTTTGTAGAATTAGGAAATGTACAAATATAATGTTCTTACAATAGAAATATAGAAATATTTCCGAATTTAGAAATCCTCCCGCCTCCCTCCTCAAACGCCAAGAAAGCTGAAAAGATGCAAAGGCAAAAGAAATAATCTTTTTAGAGTTATTTTTGTTTTGTGTAACCCATCATGCTTTTGGAACAAGGTAAAGTAATGTATCTATAACACATTCTAAATTGTATTATAACTAATCGATGTATTAAAGGAACTTTATAACAAGTTATTTTAATGGTACTTATAAGTACCGTCAGTAGATAAAGGGTTAAAATATAAATTCCACAATTTTAGACATTCTTTTAAAAGTATCCCGACAAAAGAGGAAACTTTTGCAATAGTATAAATTTAATTATATGCTTTAAATAACTACTATTTCTTTTAAAAGATGTTTTATTATAAATTATTATTTGCAATTAAGTACCTTATCAATAAGTACTTTATATGCTTCATGCAGCCTGAAGCTTATATATATGAAAAAATTACAGCGATGAACAAATAAAGAGCGTTTAGACCGGAATTATTTTTTCCAACCAACATAATTTGAGAAAATGAGAAAAAAGTTGCACATGTTGTCTTTAAAAAAATTATTTAAATAATTAAAAAGGAAAGGTTTAATACCTATTTATTGGTTATTTTCCTTTTAAAATGCATATTATAAAACGAATAATGTCTCACAATACTTATAAAATGAAAAACATAATAAGAATAAAGTTTTGCAGATATCATATGTAAATGTTTTGTTGACAATTAAAAGTTATTTAACAATTAGCTGTTTGAAAACAATAGCTACATTTGTATAACAAGATTTTTTTTTGACAACATTAATTTCATAAAACATATTCCACTTTCTTTTATGTTCATCTTTTTTATACAAATGCATGCTCTAATTCATGTCTTCTATGAATATGTTAGCGAAAATTTTACTTGATTTATATTTCATTATCCAGAAAAGTCTTAATTACACCGATCCGAAAACTTGAAAACATAACTAAAATTGGACATACAAAGATAAAAATAGCAACTTGAAAAAAAATTATAAATAGAAAAGCATAAAATGTTGATTTTTATCATGAGTTCAAAATGAAAAACGGCCAATCATGCGCTGGATGTTCCTGTTGAAGTCTGCACAAACAATACGTACAATATTAAAATGATCGTAAAGCTCTTTCTCTGTACAGCCACAAAAAGCTTTTTTTTTTCTTCCTGCAAATCGAAAAATAAATTCAAATTTTAGTATGCGTGATGAAGATACATTAACAGATGACTTACATTTGTAACTCAGATAACATAGCATATTATGATAATATTCTTTCTAGAATGTGATTTTCATTACATAGACTATTTAGATGACCATAGCACTACATCTTACAGAAAAATATGAAGAACAAAATTATGCGTGTAATTTAGTACATTTTTATCTGTAATCATGCCTTTGTTCACAATTTTAATAAAGGAAATATGTATATACATTATTTCCGTTATTTCAAAATGCCTATGTGATTTAGGGAGTTTAAAATTTGATAAAAGTGCAAAATATTACTGATTATGTTGATCATTACAGTTGACAACAGCAGAATTTCTCCCATTGTAAGTTAGTGTGAAAATTTTGTAAGTTGTAAGTATGGGTAATTTTTTCTTTTTAAGTTACTTTAAGGGGGATACCGGTGTAAAACCTTCAAAAACACAATTTTTATTTTTTAGATTAAAATTTTCTCTTTCTATCTATTTACACACTTTCTCAGCACTCAAATAAAATAACGAAAAAAAAGCCGCTTTTCTACATGCTTTTATTTGCGTCGTCTGCCGAAACGGCAGTAACTCTTCCAAAACATTTTAATACATTTTTATCAAAATATTATTTTTCTCAACCGTACATTATGGAAAAAGTAAAAAAATAACCTATAGACTTTAAATGAGCTTTGTGCGACATGTACAGTCGTGGGGGAAGAAAATAAAAAGTAAACACCCCTTACTAACTCTGCAAAAAATTATCGCAGAAGAAAGTTACTGGTACCACACGGTTGGTAATAACGCCTACATTTAAATGACGTACATAAAATTTGCTTAGGGGGCCATCTACATATTAAAACGAACCATAACTTTGCTTGTTTTTTTTCTTTCAATAGCAGTACACAATTCTGATAGCATAAATGAACTCTACACCCTTCAATTAGCCTAAAAACAAATTTTTATGCAATTCGTACAATAAGTTTCCGAGAAATTAATTATTTTAAAACGAGCGTATTTTAGGGTATCTAAGTTCGGTACTCCATTGTTGACCGAGAGAGCCCCTTCTCGATCGAGGCACCTTAAGGGTGTATTTCGATCCAAACTGCTTATTTTCTGATTCATTTTAAAATTCATTTTTGCTCTCAAACGCATCAAACTTGGAAATTCTCTTATTTAGAAACTATATAATGTGCGGTGCTTCTTAATTTTTTGATAAATGCAGAAAATACTGTAAAAAACGCTGTCAAAGTTGGCGTTTTGAACCGAATTTTCCGAAGTGGGCGATCTGGGAATGAAAAAAATGGTCATACTGAGAAAATAATTGTTTAAAAATCAAATTCTAATTAATTGAGCTGAAAATGAAATCACACGGCATGTTAAACATGTCTTCAGAAATCACCCCAGCCAGTTTCGTGTTTTTACTTTTAAAAATTAGTCTGAAAATGTCTCAGAAAATTTCGAGCTGTTGAGGGTGGAAAAATATTTTTTCGAATACACCCTTAAGGGTCCTGTCCCTGCCGGCGAAGACACTCACGAGCTAATGCTAATCCTATGGGGAGGGATTTTTCTAATATCTCGTTTGCATTTCGACATTTTTAAATAATTTTTTTTTTACATTGGATAGTCAAGGTCCGTCTCTACAGCGCACCTTGGTTACTTTTTCGATTTTGGTTGCAGATATTTTTTAGAATGACACTTTCATTTTCAGAACCGGTTTTGAAAATGAAAGTAACTTTATTAAAAATATCTGCGACCAAAATCGAAAAAGTAACCAAGGTGCGCTGTAGAGACGGACCTCGGCTATCCAATGCGAAAAAAAAAAAAAAAAAAATTTAAAAATGTCGAAATGCAAACGAGATATTAGAAAAATCCCTCCCCATAGGATTAGCATTAGCTCGTGAGTGTCTTCGCCGGCAGGGACAGGACCCTTAAGCGCCACTCAAGCCGTCATTGAAGACCACTAAATTACATGATAGCATAAGAAATTTCAAAATATCTAGTCCCTTTTATCGCAAACAGCTCCTTAAACGATCATTTTGCCGATTTTTAAGCCTAATTTGAAAACTAATTGGAAGTAAAATGTGAAATTTTGGATTTCCATAAAGCAGGATTTAATAAATCTAAATCCATAAAGAAAAAAAAATGTAGGTTGCAATTCATAATTTTTTCGAATATTAATTTTATAATTCATAATTCATATTATAAAATTATAAAAATTGCAAATTCAACGTATTTATGTTAGGGTATTTTAGTATTATTGCTACACAAAAAAATAGCACATTAGGAGTATAATTTCAGGAGATATTAATAAAAATATGAAAATGTAAATTAACATTAGAAGCACTAAATTTTGAATGTTTATAATTCAAAAACTTATCATTCAAATGACTTGAAATGTGGTGTCTAGGCATAGTTTGGATCGAAAATTTGAAATATCTTGTTAAAATTGAGTATTGCCATTGAAAATAATGAAGTTTGGGTTCGTTTTAATGTGTAGATGCCCCCCTAAGCAAATTTTATATACATCATTTAAAAATAGACTTTATTTCCAATCGTTCAGTACCAATAACTTTTTTCTACGATAATTTGTCGAGGAGTTAGTAGGGGTGTTTAATTTTCATCCACGGCTGTACATAACTGGTGAAGGACTTAAAATTGTCGTTATTATTACTATTTTGTGAAAAATGTGGCTCCTAAGAAACTTTTTGATCCCCCCCCCCCCCCACCTTTTCTTTTTTTCAAAAGTTTCACTTTTGTATACGAATAAAATAAGAAAAATATAATTTTTATTTCAATAAGGAATGATTTGCTAGTTTTCTAAATTCAATTACAATTTTTGAATCTCTTGTCCGTTTGTCTGTTTCGAAACCGGGTATGAATCTTATTCTGAAGATCAGATTGATTTTATTTTTATGAAATTTGTTCTTTAAAGATTGACTAATTTAACCCCTTAACTGTTTTTTTTTGTCACAATAAATAAAAAATAAGGACCCGGTACCGCCTTCTTTTTTTGTCACAATAAATAAAAAATAAGACCCGGCACCACCTTTTTTTTTCACATTAAATTAAAAATAAGGACCCGGCACCACCTTTTTTTTGTAACAATAAATAAAAAATAAGGACCCGGCACCACCTTTTCTTTTGTCACAATAAATTAAAAATAAGTACCCGGTACCACCTTTTTTTTGTCACATTAAATTAAAAATAAAGACCCGGCACCACTTTTTTTTTTTTTTGTAACAATAAATAAAAAATAAGGACCCGGCACCACCTTTTTTTTGTAACAATAAATAAAAAATAAGGACCCGGCACCACCTTTTTTTTGTCACATTAAATTAAAAATAAGGACCCGGCACCACCCTTTTTTTGTAACAATAAATAAAAAATAAGGACACGGCACCACCTTTTTTTCTTTTTTTTTGTCACAATAAATTAAAAATAAGGACCCGGCACCACCTTTTCTTTTTTTTTGTCACAATAAATTAAAAATAAGGACCCGGTACCACCTTTTTTTTGTCACATTAAATTAAAAATAAGGACCCGACACCATCTTTTCTTTTTTTTGTCACAATAAATTAAAAATAAGGACCCGGCACCACCTTTTTTTTGTAACAATAAATAAAAAATAAGGACACGGCACCACCTTTTTTTGTAACAATAAATAAAAAATAAGGACCCGGCACCACCTTTTTTTGTAACAATAAATAAAAAATAAGGACCCGGCACCACCTTTTTTTGTCACATTAAATTAAAAATAAGGACCCGGCACCACCTTTTTTTTTGTCACAATAAATTAAAAATAAGGATCCGGTACCACCTTTTTTTGTCACAATAAATAAAAAATAAGGACCCGGCACCACCTTTTTTTGTCACATTAAATTAAAAATAAGGACCCGACACCATCTTTTCTTTTTTCTTTTTTACTAAAATATTTGGCTTTGTACAATCGAAAAAAAAAAAAAACGTCCAACTTAACAAACCAAAGATTACAGTTATAATTAAGTGGTATCCAAAAGTTTTTAGTATCGAAGATAGCAAACTCTTTTTGTCCGAGCGGCAGTCGGGCTTGAAAATAAATTCTAAATTTTTGTTTTAAAAAAGGAGGCCGTACAAAAATATCTTAATTTAATGGGAGTTACGCCAGCAACCTTCCCGCCCTCTTAAGTGGCGGTTTTCCTTAAAAATATAAATGGAATCAGCTTATTAAGACGGTTTAATTTATTAAAGCTGTTTCGTTGAAAGTTTTTAGGGAAATATGAAATCGAACTATCTCTTATAAAAAGCTTTCGGTAACTCTTGTAGCCAGATAACTGATTCCATCTCGACTTTTGGAAATTCGTTTTTTACGTTGAAGCCGCAATTGTAGTTTTGCAAATGCAACTTTGATGTTAAAGGTTCTCAGGACTCTTAAAATTGAAAAAAGAAAAAAAAAAGAAAAGACCATTTTCAACATTTAATATCTTAAAATGTATTTGATTTTCAGATACAATTTTAATTGGGAATGAAAGATATAAGTATGTTCTTTCATTTCAAATATTTAAAAAAATGTAAGATGCAGAATTAGCATTTACAGGGCTTCCAAAGTGTCAGATATTTGACGAGCGGAAAATTGGCATAACAGATTTCGCGAAGGATTATAAAATAAATTTTGCAACTCGAATGAAAATTTTGGTGCCTATTTATATTTCAGATTATAATAATTACCCTGAACCTCAATAAATTTGTATTTGAAGCATTTTTATATTTTTAATACAAAGTTGTATTTAGCTAATGCGAAATTTAGAAAAATTCAACAATATAATCACCTAAAAATATTTTTAAACAATATAAAGCAAATTTTAGGCTTTGTTTATACAGACTAACATGAATCATCAATTTTGGAAATTTCATGAAAAAATATTCAGAAGTTTTTGAGATATCCTGCGCGTTATGCCCCAAAACGTCATTTGGAGAAAAATGACTTCAAAGTTTCGGAAACGCTGCTTCAGCTATTGAGCGGGTTTAATTCTAAAAGCCATAACTTCTGTTCTAATGGGGATTTCAAGGAAACAATTACATCAAAATGTTCAGAAAAGATAGAAGTTTAGCATCTAAAAAATTTTAAAGCTTTGACCTCTGAAGGTTGGTGAAACTAGAGTTGCAAGTTCATTTATTATCTTTGTTGGTTGGATGTACACACAGTGAAACTTCGTTAAAACGGCCAGTGTGTGGACCTTAAAAATTGCACATTCAAAAAGAGTGTCCATTTTAGAAAGAAATTCCAATACTTAGGTCTGGGAAATCAGGAAAATGACTGTAAAACGAGGGTCCGTTCTTGAGGGATATTAGTAAAGCTGCACTAGTAGTGAGGGGTAAAAGTAAAGATTTCACTGCATGTATTTCAACTTAAGGCTCCACTGCACTGAAAATTCCGGATCACGAAATCCCATGTTAGCCTATGGGAAAACTTTGAAGTGCGATTACTCTTTACCTAATATAATTATTAAAATGTCGTTTTCACCATCAGAAAGTAGACGTCAAATGCCGATTATGTGCGTTTTTAAAAACTATCTCCGTAAATTTTAGGCGCATAAAAAATCCCTATGAACTTTGAAATTTCCAATTCTTTACATTTTACCGTCTTCTTAAAAATACTTAAAATGTACGTAGACAATTTTTAAAAACGCACAACATCGGCATCTGATGTCTACTTCCTGATGGTGAAAACGACATTTTAATAATTATATTAGGTAATGAGTCATCGCGCTTCAAAATTTTTCCATAGGTCAACATGGGATTTCGCGATCGGAGAGTTTCAGTGCAGCGGCCCCTTAATTTCGAGAATTCGTTTACAAGTCGTCACCATTCAAAAGATAGATAGAGCAAAATGGATTTTTCTTAGCAGAAATTTTTGGAAAATACACTCAATGGTACATTAGACAGATATCTTTATTTATTTTTTATTTATTTTTTTTAATGTAATTTCAGTTTTTTGGGAGGGAGAATGAGATGGAATTTTTTAAGCTAATGAAAGTGGCAGATTAAGCCATTAAGCACACCAATGACTAGGCAAAAAAAGACTAATTTCGGAGGGGTTGCAGCCTCCAAAGACCTTTCCCTCTTAAACTTGACACTCAGGGTTGTTGGGAAAGTCGAGTTCCGTACCATTTGACCCTCCCTTTTGCGGAATAGCTTTCACAACTTTGCGGGCGTTTAGTGTGAATACGCGCGTTACTCTCGCAGAAGCCTTGTACCGTACTATTCGGCCATGGAGGAATTAATTTAATTTCCTTCCCTTTAATATATATATATATATTGCTACAAAAAAAATAAAATAAAAAATAAAATAAAATAAAATAAAATTCTTCCCCATTCTTTGGAAAATACAGACTATTTTCTGAACTGTGAAGTTTAATTTCAACGACCGGCAATTTTAATGGCGTAGAAATGTTGAAAAAATAATAATAACAATAACATAAGACTCAAAAAATTCTCCAAAAAATATTTTTACAAAGGAATCATACAGCTTTATGAACATGTAATGGGATGTATAGACTTAGAAAGGTAAATTATATTAAAAGCTGAGAAGAGAGAATTTTTAACCCCCAATATGCTATTTCTTTCTCCCACAATTAAAATGTCTTCTCCAAAAAATAACGTTCCGTTGTATAATCCAGCCGTAAAACAAAGCAGATGTATCATTGTAGAGTTAAATACTCTACTGCAATTTTTAAAACTTCTAAGTATTATACTGTTCTATGGGGGGAAAAGTACTTTTTAATGCAATTTGTTTGAAAACTGCATCGCAATTTATTTTTGAGATATAAATTTTTTATAGCTTTTAGCGCCATTTGTTTAATTTTGGCAACTCAAGTACACCATTTCTGTAGAAAAAGAAAAGAAAAAAATAGTAGGAAAACAGTAATTATATCTTTTTGTTGCCATTTTCCCATAACTACTGGAAATTTTTTTTAATTAAAATACGCGCTATTTTGATAAAATATAAATGAGTGATTTCAGATAAAACATGGAACTATTATAAACTATATAACTATATTTAATTTAATTATCCATATTATAAACAAATGAAGACGTATGATTTTTTTTCTTTTTTGGCCGAGTTTCTTGAGTGGCATGTTTTTATGGATTTGTGTATTATTCAGCGACAGTGACGTTATATGAATATTTTGCTGTAGATGTTTAAGACTGGATCGTAAATGATGAATTCTTCAGAGGATGCGAATGACGTCATTTTATATAAAAAAGCGTGTGTTTTAAGTCTTAAAACTGAAATATGTTTTGTATTATCTATATTTATATATACATATATATATTTTTTTTCATCGGGGGGCGACATTAAATTATGAAAAAGCAGAATTCCTGTTTTCTAGGTTTTTTTTATTTTTTCTTTCTTAAAAAAAAAATATGGATTTGTGCAGAATAAATCTTAAAAATGTGTAGATGCCCTATGTAGTCTATATGATTATAATTATATCTAGAAACAAAAATAAGAATTATAGTTGATCTAAGTTTAATTTAAATATCATTCAAACATACATGGAGATCTAAAGGAGCTTACTTCTTTTTTTTCATGTTAGCAGCAACTCTGCCGAAAACTTGTTTTAAATCATGTATCAAATAAGAATTTCCATCTGTAGATAGAAAATACAAATATTACTTATAATGAGATAAATTTTTCAACAATATATATAATTTGTACGATAAAATTAGGAATGGCTTAAAATGCCATGATGTAAAAGAATTATTTTCTATTTTCATTTCTCTGTAATTTCAACAAAAGCTAAAATAAGCATTTCCACCTGTAGATAAAAAATACATATATTACTTATAATGAGATAAATTTTTCAACAATATATATAATTTGTATGATAAAATTAAGAATGGCTTAAAATGCCATGATGTAAAAGAATTATTTCCTATTTTCATTTCTCTGTAATTTCAATTAAAGCTAAAATAAGCATTTCCATCTGTAGATAAAAAATACATATATTACTTATAATGAGATAAATTTTCCAACAATATATATAATTTGTATGATAAGATTAGGAATGGCTTAAAATGCCATGATGTAAAAGAATTATTTTCTATTTTTATTTCTCTGTAATTTCAACTAAAGCTAAAATAAGCATTTCCATCTGTAGATAAAAAATACATATATTACTTATAATGAGATAAATTTTCCAACAATATATATAATTTGTATGATAAAATTAGGAATGCCTTAAAATGCTATGATGTAAAAGAATTATTTTCTATTTTCATTTCTCTGTAATTTAAACTAAAGCTAAAATATCCTATACTGAAATGTATTTTATCTGAACATGAATAATGTATTTTATCTTGGAAAACGTATTTTATCTGAACATATCTCCCTGTATAATTTTGGGAAATATAAACAAATATTAATAATATTTTTTTTTTCCATGGAATAATACACTTTCCATTTAAATTTACTTGAAGTATGGTTGCCTATTGTGTCTACCAAGCAGCACTACCAATAGCAAAAGCTCCCGCAAGCATAGATTTCAGAGACTGCTTCATTAGGCGAAAACACCCGCTCGCTAATGTTAATCCTATAGGATAAATTTTGAAAGATATTTCGTTTGCATTTAAATATTTTTAAACGATTTTTTCCCCTTGCATTAAATAGTTTAGTAATTGGGATACTTTCATCAGCGTAATCATTTTTCGAAAGTGAAAGTATCCCCATATAAAGAAACTTCAAACAAAATCCCCCCCCCCCCCCAAAAAAAAAAAAAGTCTTTTGTAGAGATCGACCCCAACTATCCAACACCCACACAAACAATCATTTAAAAATGTTAAAATGCAAACAAGATATTTAAAAAAACCTTTCCCATAGGATTAACATTAGCGAACAGGTGTTTCCGCGTGAGTGAACGTTCTGCTTGTGCTTTAATGTTGTTCTCAAATCCAAAAGGGCAACTTTATGACATAAGTTTTAATTTATTTTTGTTCGGAAATGCATGAAATTATTAGGTGTTGTTGTTCAGAAACTATGTAATCGAACTGTTTTTCCCGTTTTTTTTTGGCAAACGCAATAGAGCAGTTCACATCACGTGACTTTTAAAGGAGAACAACGAGAAAAGCTGTAGGACACACAAATAGAAAAAGCATTGTTAAAGGTATCAATAGCTGTCCTACAGAAGCAGTAAAAACCTGTTCGTGACGTCCCCTTGCACAGCTCTATAGATCATTCAGAAAATAGTGTCGAACTGGGCGCTTTGAACCTAATTTCGCGCGAAAGAAGAATAATGCTTCGTTTTTTGCTGTGTGTGTGTGGGGAGGGGGGATGGGGAGAATTAATATAAATGATTCTAAGAAATAACGAAAAGGGTATAATAATAATCTAAAAATTTTAAACAGTTTTCATTTTTTTCGGGGAGGGGGGGGGGGTAAGTTATATAGTATTTACTTTTGGTACAACTTAACAATTAGAGCAGAAAAGCAATATTTTTAGTTTTATGGCTAAGGAAAATTTTACATGATCATTTATTGTCATTGCAAAGAAACTAATGGTAAGTGGGAAAATATCGAAGATTATAAACTGTTTCTCTTTTTTTTTTGGTGTGTGTGTGTGTGTGTGTGGGGGGGCATGTAAGCCATACATTTACGTCTGCTACAACTGTTTTTAAGTTTGGGAAATTTTACATGATTATTTGATGTCATTGCCAAGAAATTAATGGGCAGAGAAGAAAAAAGAAATCGAAGATCTTAAACTATATTCTATTTTACATTTTTTTTCTGGTGGGTGGTGGTGAGTGGCGAAAATCATATATTTATCTTTGCTACAACTTAACAATTATTAAAATTAACAGTACCTCTCTATACTTCTTGAAGCACCTCATTTGGCGATCCACCACCAAGCAGCAGTCTCACAACTTCAGCGAATTCTTTAGCTGGAAATATATTAATAAAAAACAAATATATTAAACCAATTGATACAAATAAAACAGATTTCATATAGTCAACGAGTCACATTAAAATCGTAACCGTCGTAAACGTAACTTTTCGTATAACTGTCTTGCTAACAAATTAGTATATTAACGTAATTCAAACTGATATATTTTCTATTCTATATTGTAACATTTCCAATTTAGCTATGGAAAATATTATTTATCCAAGACAATTGGAAATTATGTTGAAATTTTAAATTAAATTAGAAATTATTTTAGTACAATAATTATCTCAGGAATATTGATTTTATAAGATACCTTTTTTAGCTTTCGAAATAATGCTATTAAGAGGTTACTTCAGTCAAGTGAAAACACCCGTTCGCTAATGCTAATCCTATGGAAGAAATTTATAAAGATATCTCGGTTGCATTTCAATATTTTCAAATGATTTTTTTTATTTTTGCGTTGGATAGCTGAGATCAATATGTACAAAGGCCGTTTTTTACTTTTTGGATTTCGATTGCAGATTTTTTTTTATGAGGATGCTTTCGAACTGATTCCGAAAATGAAAGCGTCCTCATTAAAAATATCTGTAAAAAAAATCGAAAAATTAAAAAACGACCTTTGTACAGATCGATCTCAGCTATCCAATGCAAAAAAATCATTCAAAAATATTGAAATGCAACTGAGATATCTTTATAATTTTCTTCCATAGGATTAGCATTAGCGATCGGGTCTTTTCATTTCAATGAAGTAGCCTCTTAAGATGCAAATATTAAAAGAGTAAAAACAGTGAATGAAATATTGGCACAAAGTTAGACAATTATAGGTTGAATAAAATTACAATTTTTTTAAAAATACATTATAAAATTACAGAACACACAATACATTTCAAAGGAATAAACCCGTCATTTTTCAGCTAAGTCTCATGCTACTATTACAACTGAAGAAACTTTACTGAAAAGAACTGGAATACACATAGTACATGAGTGCGTGTGAAAGGGGGAAGGTAGGCGGTATAAAAGATAATAATAAAACACACAAAAGGGAACAAACAATTAGAGATGTACCGAGTAGTAATTGGCTTACTCGACCAATTTGTCAAGAACTCGATATTCGGCAAAACTTTTGACTACATATTGAGTCAATACTAAGAAGTCGTAAAAATTTACTTTTTTGTTTTAAGGACTGCTTAAGGGGAAAAAAAATAAAGCTAAAATATTGTAAGTATATTGTCTTATACAAGTGGTTTGTAAAAATTGATTCAAGTGTAAATATCAATACATAATATACGCAATAATTCATAAAAACTGTTATTGGGCACATAAAAATGTATCTATAAAAGCAAAAAAGTGTAGAATTACTATGTAACAAAATTTAAATTATTAGATTAATTCAAATAACTCATTATTTTTTAAAGGGAAAAGATTGGAGATTTAATAACACTGGTCGGTACCAAATTCCTCTCTGTAAAAATAATAGCTGATTCTTATAGATTTCACGTTTCTAAATAAAAATATGGTAACGAAATTACTGTATCACGTATTCTTTTGGTAGGAGGGTTTGCTTTTAAAGTTAAGGTATTTCATATCTTTCTAAAACATAAGTGGAAATCTTGTAAACCATAAAATGTAGATAATAATATGTAAATTACCTATAAATACATGTATAAATATGATTACCCAAGTTACAGCGGCATAAGGAATGAAACTATATTTGCGTATAGCAAACAGTAAATTCGAGCACGAAAGGAGGGGACATGAAAAGAAAAATGCACGATAGAAGTATCAACAACCTAGATTTTCATGCTATAATTTTACAAATTTGATATCTAAGACAGTGGAAACACCTTTTTCGTGATTTCAATTTTATCTAGCATTGCAAATTAATGTAACAATCCTTCACTATTTGTTATTAATATAAAACTATTTCTTGTAAAAATGGTATGTGCTGAAGCAATTTGTTTAACATATTTATAAGTAGGAATATTAGATCTGTACACTTTACATATTGAATTTGCAGGTAGAAATTTTTTATTTATTTATTTATTTTTTATTTATTTACTTTTTTTGCCGACTGTGTAATTTGTAGAAATAGAAAATATAATAAATGCTACTAAAGAGTAATTAAATTTATGTATTTTAAATTATTGATGCAAAAATACCAAGTATTCTACATTTTTATCAAGTGAAGTTTTTTTTAATATATATACGGGTGTGTGCGCACATATATCTTTATTCTGCAACGCTCAGCAGAAAAGTTCAGCGACATCTCATAAAATAATGCATTTTGTTCATCTAATCTGATTTTAAAAAGGAATTTTAGTGGTTTTGGTGTATTCTTCTTTTTGGTAGATTTCGTAAGAAATACTACCTATTGCAATCTACCCTAGGTTGGAATTTCTGAAATTTTTTTACAGATCTACGCCGATCATGACCCCTAGAACCCAAAACCGCCCCCAGTTCAGTCCTGAGCCTGTGGACCGAGCCGGCAGGGATTTTTTATGTATAGATGTGTGCACACATATATCTCTATTCTGCAACGCTCAGCAGAAAGGTTCAGCGACATCTCTTAAAAGAATGAATTTTGTTCATCTAATTTGATTTTAAAAAGAATTTTAGTGGTTTTTCTGTACTCTTCTTTTTTTATACATGAGTGTGTTCACACATAGTACATTTTTATTCTGCAACGCTCATAAAGGAATGCATTTTGTTCATCTAATCTGATTTTAAAAAGGAATTTTAGTTTTGTTTCTGTATTCTTTTTTTTTCTTTTTTTTTGTACATGGGTATGTGCACACATAGTATATCTTTATTCTGCAATGCTCAGCTGAAAAGTTCAGCGACATTTTACAAAGGAATGCATTTTGTTCATCTAACCTGATTTTAAAAAGAATTTTAGGGATTTTTGTGTATTCCTCTTTTTTCACAACTCTTAAAATAACGGTGCTAATTTAAGACAGTTGAAAGTTTTGAATTAAATGCAAAATTTCTTTAAAACAGTGCGCATGATTTATAGAATTTTAAAATAGAGTGAATTAAAAAATATATATATTTGAATGTTCAAAATGTATGTTTTAAATCTCTGCAGAACTTTTGCATATAACTGTTTTGTATATAATCAATTGCTTCCTAACATTTTTCTTATTTTCTTTGTGTTTTCATTAAGCTAGCTTCTCTGTGTGCACGGTGTTTTTTTTTTCCTTAGACACTCCTACTACTGAGTATTTGGTACTCGGAACTCCGTATTCGGCCGAATAGTAAAGGATCAAGTACTCGGTATTCAGAATCTCGGCCAAATCAGTACTCGATACATCACTTCAAACTAGTGTTCGCGATTATACGTATAAAACTTATACGTAGAGAACCATTTTTACCATATTACAACTATCCAAAATTCCGAATCGGTATAATACGTTTTAAACGTTATTATACGTATAACCGCGAGCACTAGTACAAACTACCAAAAAAGATTTCATACTTTTAAGCACGGTCCTTAGAATACACGGTATCGTTCACGAGCGAGATGCACGTTGATTTGATCAGTCTAATTTTATTCTTAAATTTTGAAAGTGATTTTTAATTAATTAAAATAATGAGTAATGCATTTAAGGTTGCACACATTATTCCATATATTAAAAAATATATATATTCATTTAATCGTTTTTAACACAAAATTCTTTATAAAAACCATTGCTGAGCACATTCAAAAGGTCAGATAACTTTTGCATTGATAATTCAGTTTACTTTAACAGAACAGATTTTTAAAGAAGTTTAAAGGAAAAACTGCTTAATTTGAAGCCAAAACAAATTTTAAGGTGTAAATAATTTCCTATAAAAAAAATATACAGCTTTTATATCTATTAATTTCCTGTAGTGATTGTACAGACAAATTAACTAGAGAATGTGTTGTCAAAATAGATGAAACACAATAAAGTTAAAAAAAAAAAAAAAAAAAAAAAAAACGAATGTGATTAGCAAGATAATCTCAATACTGATTTATTTATTTTCTCCTATAAACTACAATACCGTCATACATCCCTTATAAATCACTAGCTGACCCGCCCGGCGTTGCCAGGGACCCGTTATAATAACGATAAACAAAACTCAAGTTTGTATGATTTTATATCTTTTGAAAACCTTTTAAATGAACCTAGTTTCGGGGACCCCATTGCCTTCGGAAGCGTCTAGTATGTTCCCAATAAACCTCTTTTCGAAAAAACCTGGGACCTGGTTCCCCACTATACCCTAAAGCAGCATGCACCGGAAGTGCTCAGCACATACCGGAGACAATCAAAAACTAAGTTGAGTGAGCCAAACCTCGTAGTAATCCATCCCATAGAACCCGAAAAAAGAGTGCCCTATTAATGTTTGAAAATGTTGGTAAAAGAAGTCTAAGATAAAATTTCATATTACAGAAAGTAGCCGAATTGTAATCTAACAATAAGTTGAAGGAACCAAATCCCGTTGAAATTAAGCCCTTAAAACCCGAGGAAAGAATGGGCCCCCAAGCTGTGGAATGTGTTCCATGCTGTAGGGTAAGGTGACCTATTATCGTACCCTAGTCACTTTTAGGCCCTTGGAAGTTGTAATTTTCTGTGAAAATCTACCAAATTTGGATTTTAAATAGACTAACTACACACACACATAGAAACATAGGCAAATATCGTACAAAAAATTTTAACAATGCGAAAAATTGCTTTTTCAAAAGTATCTAAAAAATGCAAAGGAAAAAAATGGTCCCAATTTTGTCCCCCCAAAAAATCCAATACGCTGAGTCTTAGCTTACAACTAAATCAAAATTTATTTCTAATTGAGTAAGTAATTTAATTTAGATTCAAGTAAGGCACAAAGAAATGTACTAATTATCAGTGGAAGAATAACATAACGAAACATTAGCCATCCAAACATGAGGAAAAAAATTGAAAAAAAAAATGTCATGAAAAAGCATTCCTAATTTCGTCCCCAGGACGAAAATAAGAACTGCAAGGGGGGCGAAATTGGGACCACGCTACTTCCCAATATGACAGAGCTTCAGTTCCTATAAGATGAACTGAGCGTCGTAAAACTCACTGTATGCTACTGTCAGAATCTTACCAACGTAAAATATATGCAACGAATAAGAAATAAATACTTACAGCACAGTAAATACCGTTCTACAAACGACGTAAAAATTAGTCAGGTCTTCAAAAAATAGGAAATTCGCCATCTTTAATTTATGCATGCGTCTTAGCGAACGAAACTTTCAAACTTTCCGTCCCCTGTGCCTTGCGTCATAAGTGGCACCGCTTTCGCAGAAGCGAAGAAGTTAAGGGGGACGAAATTAGGACAGGGGACGAAATATGGGCACTTTATCCTAAATTTCACAAATTATTTTTGACATTAACACTACATTTAATAAACGGATGAAATCCCTTATCTAAAGTTACCTTTAAAGTAACGCGATTTTTAATTTACGGCTGTAGTGAGTAAATGTAAGTTTTTGCCGAAAAAGGAGATTAATGTTCAAACAAGATGGTAGCTGGGATAAAATGAAGTACCGGGTCCTGGGGGCCAGGGTCTTAACTGGAAGGAAGTTTTAAAGTAGGTGGAGGACGCTAAAACTATGTTACAGAAAATTATAATAAAATCGGATCGTTTTTAAAGAAGCTGCAACAAAGGCTCCAAGAAGGAGATTAATATTCAAAATTGGTGGTAGTTGAAGTGTGAGAAATTTTTTTGTCATTCATGCAGTAACTGGAGGACCTAAGAAGTTGTTAGAAAGAAAAAGCCATTTCGGAGAGTTCAAAGAGTCGGACTATTTTTAATAGAGCTATAATAGAGGTCCCAAAAGGGGCCAACTGATAGTTAAAAGCAAACCCTATCATGAAAACATATCAAAATATCTTAGTACTTAACGCTTTAGATCTACAATTAGTCAACATTACGTATAGGGTATGAATTATTTGTTAGAATATTATTTTAACCCCTTAACGCTCTAATTAAATTACGGTTGAAAAATTCAAATTGCTTATTGGCACCACTTTTATGAAAAAGAAATATTCACCTTATTTAATCACAAGAAAAACGATACTTAAATATAGCCAATTTCACTATTTTATAAAACTGGCGAGAATCAAAAAATTTGAGTAAAAGACACAGCCCGAGAATATGACGGGAGCGAGAATTAAGGGGTTAAAGAAATGCATAAAAAATTGAGTAAATGCTTTAAAAAGGCTCTAGGGCCTCAATAAAAATATGAGGGTGTTGATCCTGGAAGAAGAGTCCAAGGCTCAACTTTGAAATTTTACACTGATCAGAAAATTAGGGGTGAAAAATGCATGGCGCACAAAAAGTTCAAGGGTCCTGAACCGGTCCTTACGGGACCATAGGGGGCCCCAGGGTCTTAATTGGAATGTAGAAACGTGAGAATAAATAAAAAAATGGTTCCAAAAATAAAGATCGGATTAAGAGGGGGCAATTTATTACAATTTTTGGTGCAAAAACTTCAAGGGGCCCGGTACTGGGCTCCAAGGGGGTCAGGGACTGGCATATAGTTGGATATAAAAATATTTTTTAGTTGTTTTAAAAATAATCGGCGGACGCTAGAACTATGCAAAGAAAATTACATGCAATTCGGATCCTTTTAAAAAAAGCTGCACCAAGGGCGCTAAGAAGGCTTTTAATATTCAAAATTGGTGGTAGCTGAAGTCTGAGAAATTTTTTGACGTTCATGTAGTATCTGGAGGACCTAAGAAATTGTTATGGAGCCTTTGTAAGGGATCTATAATAGAGGGCCCAAAAAGTGGCAACTGATAGTTCAAAGCAGGGCCCTAACATGAAAACATGAAACATCATGATCATGGAACATGAATGATAAAATGTCTTAGTACTTAATTCTTTAGATCTACAATTAGTCAAAATTAAGCATAAGGTATTAATTATTCGTTAGAATAATATATTAATGAAATGTGTAATAATTTGAGTAAATGCTTTAAGAAAAGCCCTAGAGCCCCAATAAAAATATGAGGGTGTTGGTCCTGGAAGAAGAGTCCAAGACTCAACTTTAAAATTTTGCACTGAGAAGGCAAGAAAATTAGGGTGTGAAATATGCATGGCGCACAAAAAGTTCAAGAGTTCCGGACCGGGGCCCAAGGGATTTTATCTGGAATGTAGTTGGGTATAAAGATATTTTTAGTAGTTATTAAAGTAATCGGAGGACGCTAGAACTATGTGAAAGAAAATTATAAACAATTCGGATAATTTTTAAAGAAGCTGTACCAAGGGCTCCAAGAAGGCGATTAATATTCAAAATTGGCGGCAGATGAAATCTGAGAAATATTTTATCGTTCATGTAGTAGCTGGAGAGCCTAAGCTGTTAGGAAAAAAAGCTAGTGAATCGGACCATTTTTAAGGGAGCTGTAGTAGGCGGCTCAAAAGGGGTTAACTGATAGTTAAAAACAGAGCCCTAACATGTTAAAATATCTTAGTACTTAGCCCTTTAGAATTTCAATTAGTCAAAATTAAGCATAGGGTATGAATTATTCGTTTGAATAATATTTTAAAGAAATGCACAAAATATTGGGTAAGTGTTTAAAAAAGGCCCCTAAGGTCCCAATAAAAATATGAGGGTGTTGGTGCAGGAAGAAGAGTCTAAGACTCAACTTTAAAATTATGCACTGAGAAAGTGAAAAAATTAATGGGTGAAAAATTCTTGGCGCAGAAAAAGTTTAAGGGCCTTGCGGTTCCCTAGGGGGCCTCAGGTTCTTAACTGGAATGTAGAAACGTGAGAATAACTAAATGGAAAAAGAACCCCAAAAATGAAGATCGGATTAAAAGGAAGCAATTTATTAACAATTTATTTGCATAAAAACTTCAAGGGGCCCTATTTCGGGCCCCAAGGGTCCAGGATCATAACTGGAAAGTAGAAAGGCGACAATAATTGTATGGAGAAAGGTCCCCGAAAACGAAGAATATTGGATTAAAAGGGACAAGTTATTAACACTATAGTGCACAAGAACAGGGCCTTAGGGGTCCCGGCCCTTAAAAAATTAAAAATCTGAGCCTCAGGTGCATCAGGACCTGACTTGGAATATCCTTTACCTAAATTTTCAGACTTCTAACGTACGGTAGATTTCGCTAACAATCGCACACAGACAGACAAAGCAATTTGTTCTTTTATTAGTATACTAGCAGACCCGCCCAGCGTTGCCCGGGCTTTGTAAATAATAACCTTAAACAAAACTTAAGTTTGCATGATTTTATATCTTTGGAAATTCTTTTAAATGAACCTAATTTCGGAGGCTCCATTTCCTTCCGCAGCGTCTAGTGTGTTCCCATCAAACTTTTTTTCGAAGAAACCTGTAATCTAGTTCCCCGCTATCTAAGGCAGTATTTACCGGAAGTGCCCGCACGTGCTGGAGACAATCGAAAACCAAGTTGAGTGAGACAAACCTCGTAGGAATCAAGCTCATAGAATAATAATAAAAAAAGAATGCACCATTAATGTTAGAAAATGTTAGTAACTAAAGTCCAAGATAAAATTTCATAATACAGAAAGTAGCTGAATTGTAATCTAAGTTGAAGGAAGCAAATCCCGTTGAAATTGGACACTTAAACCCGAGGAAATATTGCGCCTCCATGCGGTGGAAGATGCCCCTCCCCTTGTAAGTTTCATGAATTACAGTTAGCATTAACACATATTTAATAAATGGATGAAATCTCTTACCTAAAGATACCTTTAAAGTAACGCGATTTTTAATTTACGGCTGTAGTGAGTAGATGTAAGTTGTTGCTGAAAAGGAGATTAATGATCGAAAAAGGTGGTAGCTGAGGTATAAAGAAAGACCGGGCCCAGGGGGCCAGAGTGTTATCTAGAAAGTAGTTGGTTATACGAAAATTTAGTAGTGGTTTTAAAGTAGCTTGAAGACGCTAAAACTAAGTTAAAGAAAATTGCAATAGAATAGGACAGTTTTTAAAGAAGCTGCAACAAAGGCCCCAAGAAGACGATTAATATTCAAAATTAGTGGTAGCTGAAGTCTGCAAGTTTTTTTTGTTGTTCATGTAGTAGCTGGAGAACCTAAGAAGTTGTTAGAAAAAAAAGTTCGTGAATCGGACCATTTTTAAAAGAGCTATAACAGGGGGCCCAAAAATACGATGTCGATTTTAATCGATTCACAAATTTTCCAGAATCGCACATCACTAGATATGGGCCCTAAGGGGGGGGGGAGAGCCCTCCGTGGGTGTCTAAGGGAACCTAACCTTCTAAGGGAACCTAACCTGTATTTACGCTTGGAAAACAAAGGTTCGAAGAAAACCACGAAAACTCCGAACGATTAGGCCGACGGGCGCGATTGGGATCGAACCCAGCACCTCCCGTCTACCAGCTTCGAGAGCAGAACCTCTCCGCCACTGGTGGGGGCTTTTATCGATGCATCACTCATAACACTTTTTACCAATAAGGATATAAAAAATACTTTAAATTACATGGACGCGCAATATTTGCCAATAAAGCATTTTTCATAATTGATCTCATAAACTTAATATTACAAAATGTGCTAGAAGTTTTGGATTAAAAGTAAAAGAAGATGTCAATTTTAGTGTGAATGTGAGGGAGTTAATAATAAATTTAGCCGATAGGAAATTTAGCCAATAGGAAATTTTTCAGAAAATTTAGCCGATAAAAACTTTCACGTAATTAATTAGATATAATTCAAGATACTTCAACTAAAATCTCTGCTATCTTTAATTCTATCTAATTCTTTGCGTAAACGTTTTTATGGCTTTATTCACCTAAAATGAGTTAAATAAGTTAAATGTTCAAAGTTAAAAGAAGGTGCTAGTTTTAATGAGAACACATTAAACAAAAATTATCAATAAAGTATTTTACTGGGATAAATTAGATTTTGGTTGCTTCCTTTAAAGTCCGTTGGAGGATTACAGTTTGAAAAAATGTATATTAGCTAGAATATTATTTCTTTTACGTAAGTAATACTGATTTTCTTATGAAAACTAATTTCTGTAAGATAAAAACGAGAAGAATGTTTGAATTATTCATTTGTGTTAATTTTTTTGAATATGAGATGTTATTGCAAAGATATTGTTATAATATCTTTCATTTTTTTTGAGTAAATTTAACGAAAAAACAAGTTGTGAATTTTTTAAAACCATATTCATCTACATTTTTTCTTCCTTTTTTTATAAGAAGACCTTTAAAAAAATGAAAATATTGATATACAAATACATATACATATACTAATTACATATTTATAATTTTTTAAGTTTTTTTAAATAAAAAGCAATTTTAAACAATTTGTAAAGATATTCACGTGCATTCTTTTTTTTTGGGGGGGGGGGGGGGCACACGAGGACTTTTTTTAGCGATTTTTTTTTTATAAATATAATTTGTAAAACCACTCAAACGGAAAAAAATATCTTACATAAATTTAAAACACAGGCATTTGTAATGATAAATTCATTGGAGATGAAATGAAATGTTAGCACAAATCTTATTCTCCCCACCTCCCTCCAGATAATGATTACAAAACAGGACTATAGTTTACATGAACAGGAGATTTCATGATTTTTCTCGGAGAATTACTATCGGCTAATCTTACTTAATAATGAGACAGATAATTGCTCTCGAAACTATAGCCCGGATTTGAAATCCTTATATAAAGAAAAAATACATGGACATATTTTTTATTTCTAGCGATTTCATCGTTATTCCATCTGGAGTACAATAACTTTTGATTCTTTTACCTGTGATGGACAAAAAAAAAACGTAATATTTCTTTGCAGAGCTATTTTTAACTTAGCTATTTTTATATCTGAAGATGTGACTACTCTCTTCTAATCTCACCCAATGGTGAAAGTATATATGTGGAAACTATAGTCGAGAATTGAAATCATTATCTAAAGACGAAAAAAAAAAAAAAAAAACTTTACATATAATAATTTGCATTCATTTTGTTTTTAAAATGAATTCATATAAATAAATATTTTCAACTTATAAACCATTCTAATGAAAAAAAAAAATCTTAAAAAATCTTTTAATGTATTCATTTACATTCATTGTTTAAAACAAGAAGATTATCGGTAATGAAAAAAATGCTCTGCATTTTTTTAACCACACTAATAGGGAAAAAGTAAATTTAAACAATTATATACACATTTATTTACATGATTTTTTTTAAACACGAAGACTTTCATTATTGAAAATATATTATAGCATAATTTCAATTTTTTAAGCCATCCTAATTTCAAAGATACTCTTAAATAATTTTTAAACACATTCATTTGCATTTATAAAGACTTTCTTATTAAAAATTTTTTTTAATATTTTTACAAATAATTTCATGGAAAAATAATCTTAAACAATTTTGAAAGACATTCATTTCCATTCATTTTTTAAATACGAGGCGTTTTTTTAATGAATATACAATATTCCATTGGTGTAAGCTTTTCAAATAGGGGGAAATCCTTAAACGATTTTTTAACACGTTCATTTTTTAGAACATGAAGAATTTCTTTGATCAAAAAATGATGTTACATATTTAATATTTTTTAAACCACCCTAATGATAAGATAAATTTAAATAATTTTTAAACACATTTTTTTGCATTATTTTTTAAGCATGAAGACTTTCTTCAATGAAAATATATTAATACAGATATTTAACCTTTTTAAGTCATTCTAATTAAAAATAATAATTAAATAATTTTTAAAATATTTATTTGTATTTATTTTCTAAGCATGAAGATCTTCTTCACTGAAAATATATTAATGCATACTCTTAATTTTTAAAAGCATTCTAATTGAAAAAATCCCTGCCGGCTCGGGCCTACAGGCGGAGGTAGATTCGAAGTTAAGTACTAAATTCACCAACAAAATTTAAATCAAGATTAGAGATAAACCCAGTTCCTTCACTAAGAATGAGCTCCAGGGAGCTAAACATTTTGTGAAAATTCTAATATACACGAATACACACACGCATGTATATGAAATAGGTTTAAAATGGCTAAAACAAATTCAGTGAACCTCAAAGTGTTAAAATATGTAAATATTTCCATAGTCGGGTTTTTATCATGTTTTAATGCGTTTCTTCAAACTCATATGACGTTACATATTCATCTGCTGAGGTCCATTATATTTCCAATATGACATAATATATATATATATATTTTAATTCCTCAAACTATTTATTTCAGTTTGAGTTTTCATGCTGAAATCTTGCTCTAGAAAACTTATGACGTAATATTCAATTTGTTTTCAATTCTTCAAACTATTTATTTAATTTATTTTTTCACATGAAAAACTTGCAATAGAAAAGCAATTGTTGTGGTGAGAATTTTATTGTTTTTTTCTTAATTGTTGGCAACTGCTATAACGAAAAATATTTATTTTTTCCTGTCATTATTGTGTAAGAGCTGGTTTTATCAGAATCTTGTTAAGACGGTATTCAACATTTTGAACCCTTCCCATTTCCATTACCGATTTCTCCGATTTTGCCCATTTTCAATCCCCGCCGAGATATTAGCCATCTGAAAGTTGTTGGCGAGTTTGAAGACGATCCGTGCATAATTGCGACTTTTATCGTGCGGACAAAATTTAGTACATACATACATACATACATATATATATATATAAACATTTTAGGTGGGGGTGGTTTTGGGTTCCTGGGGTCATATAATGAAAAGTTATGAAGGAATTTTTCAAAAGTCGCACCATGGTAACGACTGCAATAAGGAGTATTTCTTACGAAATCTATCTAAAAATAATTTCATATTCAGTTACATTTATTTTTTAGAAAGCGAGGGCTTTCTTGCTTTAAAAAAATATTTTAAACAATTTAATTTATTCTCAAATTAATTCTATTCAAAAATAGTCTTAACAATTTTTAAACACAGTCATTTGCATTCATTTTTATATAAATAAGAAAAATCAATTCAGTAACTATATATTAATGGATTTTTTTAAGTTTTTCTAAATGCAATAAATAAACAAATAAATAAAATAACGTAAAATGAATTTTAAACATATTCATTTGCATTCATGTTTTAAGCGCGAAATGTTTCTTTATTGAAAAAATATTGTTATACATTTAATTCTTTAATGTCACTCATGGGAAAAAATAATCTTAAATTATTTTTAAACCCATTTATTTGTACTCATTTTCTAAGGACCAAGACTTTCTTTAATGAAAATATATCATTACACATTTTTATTTCTTTAAGTCATTCCAATGGAAAAAAAAATAACCTTAAATAATTTTTAAACATATTTTTTTGTATTCATTTTCAAAACATGAAGATTTTCTCCGATGAAAATATATCAATACAATTTTTAATTTATAAGGCCTTTCTAATTGAAAAGTGATGTTAAAGAATTTTTAAACACATTTATTTGTGTTAGTTTTCTAAGGATCAAGAATTTCTCCAATGAAAATATATTATTACACATTTTTATTTTTTTTTAAACCATTCTAACTGAAACTAGTTGGATGTGCCAATCCCAAAACTTTCTTCTATCTCATATATTTTAATATTTCAAAATGTTGTTACAGATGTCAATATTTCCTTTTTATTAGTTCAATATTTTATCAACTTTGACTTTCATCTCAAATTTCTGCTTCAGCCAATTAATCGGAGTAAAAACGAGTTAATCTCGATCATGATATTTATTGAAATCACGAATAGTTGCGAACAGTCGGCTTATCAGGATGGGAAGTTCCCGTCGCAAGGTAATATTAAAGGTTCTTGACAAATATCTCGCTTGCATTTTAATTTTTCTTTCTTTTTTTATGGGATACCAGAGATCAATATCTAATGTTGTGCTTTTTCGGGTTTGGTTGCATTTTTGTTTTTAATATTCGGACACTTTCATTTTTGGAAAACTGTTTGGACGGTAGTAGAGAAAGTGCAGAAAAATGCCGACGAAGGAAAGTATCAGGCTTTATACCTCTAGATGATCCAGATATCAATTTTATTCAAGATAAGGATATTCCTTCGAAACGGGATGCTAATTATCCTACAACACTGCCATCAAAAATTAAAAAATATTGTTAAATAACCTGTAGAAATTATTATTATTAAAATACTTTTTTCCATTTAGCTTATGCAGTCATATTGCGTACCTTACTTTGTGTTGGGAAAGTGGAGTTGAATAAAACAGGTATCAATGCGAAAAAAAAATTTTTTATATGGCCTACAATCATAAATAAATTGGTATTTCATTTGATAAATGGTATCACTGAGATCATTAAACAGATATAGTTTCAAAACAGTACATGTTACAGAAGATTTTTATTGTAGCTATTTAATAAGGTAAAAGTATTTCTTACATAAAATATATTTATTTTTTGAGTCCCCCCTTTTATATAAAAGTACAATCCAATGTTTTCTATCTTTAAAACATTAAAATATATGTTATCAATAATTTGTAAATAAAATGTACCATTGTAGTGTGGGATAAAATAATTTTTTTCGCAAATTTTCATACCTATCCCATTGATACCTGGAAAAATATGTATGCATTATAAAAATTAAAAAAAATATTAAATTATTAAAATTAAACAAGAATTCTTTCTTAATTGAAACTATCATGAAAATAAGTTACTAAATACTGAGGTATTCTTTTAAACAATGCTTTGAAGTTAACATTGTATATACTTAAAGTTACTGTCTAAATATGGAAATTGTCTCATTCATCTACACTTTGCCCTACTTTTAAAATTATATAAATTTATTGAACGTAAAATATCTGTTGAGATGAAAATAAAGACGTAAGTGTGCAAATAATAGATAATTTACTGCTATCAATTGTTAGAAGTCGACATACACGATTAAATCTGCGGGGAACATTTGAATAATCGGGGCAAAACTGCGTTTTTAAGAAAATTGAAAAATTTGTCTTATTTTTGAAATGGCGTACTGCGCTTGCTATCGAGTGTATAAAAAAGTTGTAAATATAAAAGTTGTAGAGAATTTTATCTTCTTTAATATTGTAATGACAAATAATATGCTACGGCGACAGATCTCGAGATATTTTAAAGAAATAAAAAAAGGTCCCAAAATTTTGTTGTTTTTTGGCCACAGAAAATTTAGCCTTAAGAAATTTTGTCAGAAGACTTGGTTTTTCCATGTTGGCATCATTATAAACAATTCAGAACAAAAAAATCTTCTACCCGACCTTTTGCAAGGTAAAATGTACATTTCCCCTGGATTAATAGAAGAAAGTAAAAATAATTTTAAATAATTTTTTAACATATTTATTTGTATTAATTTTTCAAGCACGAACATTTTTTCCAATGAAAATATATTAATAATGATTTTTAATTTCAAAAGTCATTCTAAATGAAAAAAATATGTTAAGTAATTTTTAAACATGTTTATTTGTGTTTATTTCCTAAGAATGAAGGCTTTCTCCAATGAAAATAGATTAATACATACTTTTAATTTTTAAAGACATTCTAATTTAAAAAAATACAATGTCAAAGAATTTCTAAACACATTCAGTTACATTTATTTTTTAGAATATGATGGCTGTCTTATTTGAAAAAATAATCATATATTTAATTTATTGACAAACTAATTTTATGGAAAAAATAGCAGTGAACAATTTGTAAATACATTAATTTCCATTTATTTTTTATTTAACTAGAAAATCTTTATTTAGTAAATGTATATTATTGCATATATTTTTTAAAGCCTTCTTAATACAAAAAGTAACCTAAAATTATTTTTAAACACATACATTTGTATCCATGTTTTAAGTGTGAAGTTTTTCTTTAATGCAACAATATTGCTATACATTTAATGTTTTAAAACCACTCTAATAATAATAATAATAAAATAATAACCTTACATAATTTTAAACGCATCTATTTGTATTCATTTTCAAAACCTATTTTTAGATTTTAAATCCATTCTAACTGAATAAATAATGTTAAAGAATTTTTTAACACATTTATTTGTGTTAATTTTCCAAGCATGAAGACTTTCTCGGGGAATTTTTTCTGGGAAGACGCTTCTCTCATATTGACGATCTGGAGCGGGCTGTCTAGACGTTTTAGCTTCCAAATCCAAAGATTGGTATCAAAATTGTATTGTTCAACTTTGAAGAAGATGGATAGAAACCATAGATTTTCATGGTTTATAATTGGTATATATTTATTTTTTGTTAAAATATTGAAACGAAGATTTGATCTCAAAACGAAATTACTTTTAAACTTGATATAAACTTAGTTTAAACTTGGCATTGTGCTAAACGCGCTTCAAAAGGCGTTCGAAAAGTTACAACGCCGTCTTGGTCCAAGCCACGTTTTTCCAGATAGGTTTTTAATTAGCCTTTAACGGGTGGCGTACTTAGTGAGCCACTCAATGCAAGCTATTTGCGAATTCTATAGTAATTATGTGATTAATTTTAATTAAATTAGTCTGTTTTTAATAGTTTGACATTTATTGCTTTCATACAACTACTGGGCATTGCATTGCACAAATATATCATTAAAAGTTAGTATCTAGGCTTTAAAAACCGATGACGCATAGAGTTCACCACCCGTGTCTTTATGTATGTCCAAATCGTCCGTGTCTTTAAGGGTTAATATTTCGGTTAATAACCGACAGTTTTTTGTTTTTTTTTGAAAGTCATTAACAACAATCCTTTTTAAATTTCTGCGACGATAAGTACCTCTAGCGCTCCTCAACTCTTTTGCTGAACGCCCGCAAATCGAAATTTGTGCGTAACGGAAAAAGGTAAGTTTCTCAAAATCTATGTAACTTAGGATAATAGCTATAGTTTTTCCTGCAAGGTTTAAATTAACTTCTACTACCACTATTTTTTTTTTTTTTTTTATAATTCTAATTTCAGTAGATTCGGAAAAAGAGGGGGGGGGGGGCATATTTTTGCATTACATTTTCGATTATATCTCTGAAAATGCAATACCTAAAATTAAAAGAAATGTATTTTTGAGTTCGGCGTAACGAAAGCTTTTACACGATATACAAATAAAATATTTTTTTTCAAGTAACTTAATTAGCCCTATACATTTTCCCTAAATATATTTGTGAAGGACTGATAACCTCTAAATATGTTTGTCAATATCTCTTATTATTTCAGCCAATTTGAACTTTCCACGTTCCATAGTTTACAAGTAAAATTGCTGTGACAGATACACAGACATAGGAGTGATCTTAGAATGGTTCCGTTTTTACTTTTTAAGTAAGGAACCCTAAAAATGGTGTAAAAGAATTGTTAAACGCATTCACTTACAATTATTTGTTCAGAATATGAGGACCCTCTTATTTGAAAAAAAAAAGTCATATATTTAATTTATTGACAAACTAATTTTATGGAAAAATAGCCGTGAACAATTTTTAAACACATTCTTTTGCATTCATTTTTATTTAAATATAAAAACTTTATTTAGTAAATATATATTATTACATATATTTTTTAAAGCCTTTCTTATGCAAAAAAAAAAAAAAAAAAAAAAATGTAGAAATGATTTTTAAACTCATTAATTTGTATCCATGTTTTAAGTGTGAAGTCTTTCTTTAATGAAATAATATTGCTATACATTTAATTTTTTAAAACCATGCTAATAATAAAAAAAATCTTAAATAATTTTTAAACACATTTATTTGTATTCATTTTCAAAGTATCAAGACTTTCTCCATTGAAAATATATTAATATATATTTTTAACTTTTAAAGCTATTCTAATTGAATAAATGATTTTAAAGGATTTTTAAACACATTTATTTATATTCATTTTCTAAGCATGAAGACTTTCTCTAATGAGAATATATTAATAAGTATTTTTAATTTTTAAAGCCATTCTAATTGGAAAGTGATGTTAAATAATTTTTAAACACAGTAAATTTATTTACATTACATTTATTTTTTAGAATATGAGAACTCTCTTACTCTCTATAGAATACTTACTCTCTTTAGAATATGAGAACTCTCTTAAAATGTTACACTTTTAATTTATTGGCAAACTAATTTTAGGGAAAAAATAGCCGTGAACAATTTTTAAACACATTCATTTGCATTCATTTTTCTTTAAATATGAAAACTCATTATCTATTTAGTAAATATATATATTATTGCATATATTTTTTAAAGCCTTTCTAATGCAAAAGAATAATTTAAAATGATTTTTAAACACATTCATTCACACCCATGTTTTAAGTGTGAAGTCTTTCGTTAATAAAACAATATTTGTTATAGATTTAATTTTTTAAAATCAGTGTACAAAAAAAAAAAAAAAAAAAAAAAAAAAAAAATCTTAAACAATTTTTAAACGCATTTATTTGTATTCATTTTCTAAGGACGAAGAAATTATAGTGTAACACATTTTTAATTTTTTAAGCCATTGAAAATATAATCTTAATAATTATGAAACATTTTAATTTACATTACCGTATATACTCGCGTATAAGTCGAGGACTTTCTGAAAATTTTCGGTAAGCAAATTTGTGGGGTCGACTTATACGCGAGTCAGTTAAAAAAACAAAAACAAAAACTTCGATTACTGCAAAATTATGGCTTTTTATGTATATGAATAAAACATTAATATATAAAATATACAAATAATAATAATTTAACATTTAAAAAATTTCAATGATTTGGTTTTTTTACTTACTACCTTTTCGCATTGGCAAGTGAAATCTTTGATTTGATTTTGAGCAAAATTGAAGTAAAAAGTTAGGGGGTCGACTTATACGCGGGTTTTTGATTTTTTCCAGAACTTGCATTCAAAAGTTAGGGGGTCGACTTATACGCGAGTCGACCTATATGCGAGTATATACGGTAATTATTTCTTAGAATACGATGACTTTCTTTATTGAAACGGTATTATTATATACTTCTCAACATACTTCGAAAATACTTCGAACTGTTTAGTGGAAAGAATAATGACGTATTATTCTCAATTTATTTTACAAAAAATGAAAAGAAGCTCAAAGTTTTATAGTTTAAAAGTAAGTATATTGACATCAAATAACTCTCCTTCAAATGCGGAGGTGCTTGGTTTTCCCGAGAACTTGAGATGCTTCAATATCATGATTAAATTCATTTCACCATTCATCATCTTCCGTCTGTTCATTTCTGAAATTCCAGATTAATTTTACCGAAAGATTATTGAATTCCTCCAGAACTATTAATTAGATTTCAAAATTAACGTAAATACAAGGTTAAAGTAAGTACTTTAATACTTTTCCTAAAGAATGAAATAGAAAAATTGATTTATTTATATATATATATGTATAGTACGTTATATTTAGTAAGTATTTGGCAAACCCAGAATTTCACACCATAATTAAACTTAAACTGAATGTAAACAGCAAATAACACCAAGAAATGTTAACTGGAACAAGAAAACAAAATCAAAAAGCTGCGTCCTCACCGCGTAAAAGCACAGCAATGTTTCAGAGTAAAAATTGTATGCAATAAATTATTGCAATAGTGGCAGTGGGTTCAGGCCAGAGTGTTGTAATGCATAAAAAGCAAATGCACAGAAACATTCAAAAGCATTCACAACCCCCCCCCCCCCCCCACCGCTCCCGAAGCCACATTAAACAACATATATCCCAATTCGAAGGCACAGCTGAAGTAAAACAGATATAGGGGAAAGTAGGGTAATGACGCTCAGACGGCTAATCCTGCTCATCATATATCTCTAAACAGAATATAATTTAAAACATGCGATCGGTACCGGAACCTAGCGAACTTCATCCTAAGTTTGCAGTAAGAATTTAGTGCCCGGCGGGAGGAAAGTATTTTTGTGCCCTCACGTTATTAGTTTGAAGTTGTTTTATTATAAAATTCTACAACATCTAACTTGAAGGTAAGTGTACACTCTTATTTTCAAATATAAATTTACTCATTATGTCTACAAATATGTACATTTAACTGTACTTTAATGCTTTTATTTATTTTTGTTGTGCGTTGTTAAGCCAGTTATAATGCAATAAAACCCAACATGGCGATGGCGGGTAATGGCGCTCGCGTGGAATTCCAGAAGAAGTGTTGCCAGTGGGCAACTTTTTTTAAATTCAAATTTGTTGATTGACACGACTTTTTTGAAATGGTAAAATTTACCTGTTTTCGTTTTTATTAGTATGTCATTAAACAAGGAGAATTTTACGATTTCAAAAAAGTGGTGAAAATTAAAAAACCTAAATATAAAAAAAAGTATTCTACTATATGTCTAACACAATATGTGTAAAGTGGTTGAAAAAAGTTTGCAGTGGTGGGAACAGCCCACACAACTACATATGTGACTTTTGCCTTACTTAAATGTTGTATTCAAACTTTGAGCGCAATTACCCTACCATGGCGGGCATTACCGCTCAATCGACGGTCATTTAAATAAAACGATAAAAAAATATTCCTAAAACTTTTATGAAAATTAGTTGATTGCTAACTGTTCCTTATGCTTTGGAGTTATACTTCGTTAATAAAATATTGATTTTTTTTTTGTCTAAATTTGACTAGCTATTCATGTTTTCCCTTAAGTGAGCGCCATTCCCCTACTTTCCCCTATAACATAAAGTAAAAAAGCAAATATCATTTGTACCCAAACTTGCGCCACACAGCCACAAAAGCAACCAATATCCAATGTACAAAAATACATCCAAGTTTGTTCCGTGTCCTTTGCCACACAATCGCAGACATCCTTGAAAAGCCGTCCAAAGTGGCTTTAAGTGATACAAATCATTTACTATCAATCATATGGCAGTTACTCAAAAATGAAGACCATAAAAAGAAAATTGTATATCTATTAATGAAATTTAGCGGTATGTTTTTTTTTTATAATGTAAAATACCGATAAAATGAAAAAGCTCTTTAAGAAGTAAATTTTTACTTGAGCAGAGTTTAAAGTAGCGAAAAATCTGACCTATGATAATGTTGATGTAAACACTTTTATGTAGTATATTTGAACTCCAGTTAACCAATTGGTTAACCTCAAAACTATAATTATCAAGTTTATTGTAGATTGAAATATTTATACCATTTGAAATAGGAATTTTAAAAGTCGAGATAATCAGCGGCATTATTGTTTTCATTTTTTTTATTATTATTTTTTTTAAGACTAGCGTATCTGGATATACGTCCTGTGATGAGTTCCAAAAAATCACGATCATAGCTCAAATGATTAAATCATCGATATATCTAAAAACCAGAAAATTAACATAGTTATGGATACAGCAGTATTGAAATTCATAAAAAAAGGTTAACTGCTGTTGAAGAATAACTTGTTCCCATGCCTATATACCACTATTTTGTAAATAAATATTTGAACTTATATACACATAGTTATTATGTAAACAAAAATTACAAAATTTTTTAAATAAGTTTAAATCTAGATCAGTATGATCTACAATTTTTAAAAAGATATTTTTAATCCAGTAATAAAAATATTTCTAAAAAGATTCTCAAAATCATATGTTTAGATACTCTGTATGTCTTTTTTGATTAATTCATTTTTAATTTCATAAATGTTTAAACTAATCCAATACTTGTTACCGTCTTTGCATTTAATTTTTCAAAATAAATATTCAAGATCTTTTTAAGCATTTTCTCTAATCTGCGTTCAAATCCTTTATAAATACTATCTACATTACTACAAATAAACCTGTACACTAAGTACAGGTTTATTAGGTGTTTATGAGGTGTTATTATCAGGTGTTTTATGAAATTTTGGCATTACAAAAAGAAAAGGAAAGGAAAAAACTTTTACTCTAAGCAAATGAATCTTAATCATTTTTGAAAAGGCCAGATGTTTTTTGATCAGCATTCGATTTGCATATTTGTATAATTTGTAGGTGACATTATTATTAAGGTCAGTATGTATCATATTAGCATAGTAACTTTTTCAAATAACTGCGAAGTTGTTAGCTGCTTTGTCGGCTGCACAAAAAAACAAAGTCATTTTCTACATCTGTATTTATTTTGAAATTGAAAAATGGCTTTGTTTTATGTTTACTCGACAAAGCAGCTAACAACTTTGCAGTTATTTGAAAAAGTTACTATGCTAATACGATACATACTAACCTTAATAATAATGTCACCTACAGTTTATATAAATCTACAAATTAAATACTGATCAAAAAACATCTGGCCTTTTCAAAAATGGTTAAGATTTCTTTGCCTAGAGTAAAAAAAATTTATTTCCTTTTCTTTTCGTAACGCCAAAATTTCATAAAACATCTACTAAGTACAGGTTTATTTATAGTAATGTAACTAGTATTGATAAAGAATTTAATCGCATATTTAAGGAAATGCTTAAAAAGATTTTGAATATTCTAAAATTTAAGTACAAAGACAGTGATAAATCCTGGATTATTTTAAACAGTTATGAAATTAGAAATGAATCAATCAAAAATACATACAGAATGTCCAAACATATGATTTTGAGAACCTTTTTGCAAATATTCCTATTACTGGATTAAAAAATATCCTTTTAAAAATTGTCGGTTATATTGGATGATACTGATCTAAATTTAAACTTATTTAAAAAAATATGTATTTTTTTGTTTTTATAATAACTATGTGTATACAGGTTCAAACATTTATTTACAAAATAGTGATATTTAGGCATGGGTTGATTGTGTGACGGCCGATTATCTACACTAGGGATATAGGCCCGAGGGGGAGTGCCCTTCGTGGGGGTCTTTCTAAGGGAACCTACCCCGTATTAACGCATGGAAATCCATGGTTCGAAGAAAACCACAAAAACTCCGAACGATTAGGCCGACGGGCGCGATTGGGATCGAACCCAGCACTTCCCGTCTACCAGTTTCGAGAGCAGAACCTCTCAGCCACTGGTGGGGCCATTTAGGCATGGGAACAATTTGTTCATCAACAGCAGCTTACCTATTTCATTTTTTCATGAATTTCAATGCTGTAGTATCAATAACGATATTAATTTTCTGGGTTTTAGATACATCGATAATTTAAACATTTTGAACCATGATCGCGATTTTTTGGAGCTATCACAGATATCCCGATATGCTAATCTTTAGAAAAAAAAAATGAAAACAATAATGCCGTTGATTACCTTCACTTGAAAATTCATTTTTCAAATGGTATAAACATTTCAATCTACAATAAACGTGATAATTTTAGTTTTGAGGTTAACCAATTGCTTAGCTGGAGTTCAAATATACATAAACTTGCTTACATCAATGTTATCATAGGTCAGATATTTCCTTACTTTAAACTCTGCTCGAGTAAAAAATTTACTTTTTAAAGATCTTTTTCATTTTATCCGTTTTTAGTACTATAACAATAACATACCGCTTAATTTAATTAATAGCTATACAAGTTTTGCTTCATTTTTGAGTAATTGCCATATGATTGAAAGTTAATGATTTGTATCACTTAGAGGAAAGTAGGGGAATGGCGCTCACTTAAGGAAAAACATGAATAGCTAGTCAAATTTGGACAAAAAAATCAATATTTTATTAACGAAGTATAACTCCAAAGCATAAGGAACAGTTTGCAAACAACTAATTTTCATAAAAGTGTTAGGAATTTTTTTTTTATCGTTTTATTTAAATGACCATCGATTGAGCGGTAATGCCCGACGTGGTAGGGTAATTGCTCTCAGAGTTTGAATACAACGTTTAAGTAAGACAAAAGTCACATATGTAGTTGTGTGGTCTTTTTATACCACTGCAGACTTTTTGCAACCACTTTACACATATTGTGTTAGACATATAGTGGGCTACTTTTTCATATTTAGGTTTTTTGATTTTCACCACTTTTTTGTAATCGTATTCTCCTTCTTTAATGACATATTAATAAAGGCAAAAACAGGGAAGTTTTACCATTTCAAAAAAGTGGTGTCAATCAACAAATTTGAATTTTAAAAAAGTTGCCCGCTGGTAACACTTCTTCTGGAATTCCACGCGAGCGCCATTACCCTTTATCTCCATGTTGGGTTTTATTGCATTATAATTGGCGTAACAAAGCACTACAAAAATAAATGAAAGCATGAAAGTACAGCTAAATGTATATGTATTTTGTAGACATAATGAGTAAATTAATATTTGAAAATAAGAGTGTACACTTACCTTCAAGTTAGATGTTGTAGAATTTTATAATAAAACAACTTCAAACTAATAACGTGAGGGCACAAAAATACTTTCCTCCCGACGGGCACTAAATTCTTACTGGGAACTTAGGATGAAGTTCGCTAGGTGCCGGTACCGATCGCACGTTTTCAATTCTATTCTGTTTAGAGATATTTGGTGAGCGGGATTACCCTTCTGAGCGTCATTACCCTACTTTCCCCTAAAGCCATTTTGGACGGCTTTACAAGGATGTCTGCGATTGTATGGCAACGGACACGGGACGAACTTGGATTGATTTTTGTACATTGGATATTGGTTGTTTTTGTGTGTCTCAGGTTTTGATATTTACTTTCTTCTTTGTATATTATATGTTTTACTTCAGTTGTTTTCAGATTAGGATATACGCTGTTTAATGTAGCGTCGGGAACGGTGGAGGGAGTGTTTGCAAATGCTTTTGAATGTTTTTGTGCAGTTGCTTTATGCATTACAACACTCAGGCCGAAAACCAGTGTCTATTGCAATAATTTATTGCGTATAATCTTTACTCTGAAACGTTGCTGTGTCAATCCATTGCAAATCACCCAGATTGTTGCGCTCGACATTTTTAAAAATTTTCCTAATCTTTTAAACAAGTTTTATCCATAGTTTTCTGAGTTTAAAAACATGATTATTATTATTTTTCATTATCGTATAGTTTTTTGGGGGTTGGCCATTTTTAACGAGATACACCGCCATTTTTGGGTGGAAAGCGTGTTTTAGGAAAATACTGTAACTGCTTATTTTTCTACCTATCAAGATGAATCAAATACCCAAATGTTCAGAATAAAATTGTCGACATTTTATGTAATTATAAAATGTACATTAGACTTAAGGATCTATGCCAAAAACAGGCTTAAAAACCGGAGAAATAAAAGGTCAAACACAACATTTCGCTGCCATTATTTTTTATGAAGGAGATCAGACTCACCTTAAATGTATTTTTCTTACACAGATCTCTTATAGGACTACTTTTTTTTTTTTTACAAATTTCAATCCTGAAAACCTCTTCCCTTTTTTATTTTATTTTATTTTTATTTTATTTTATTTTATTTTTTTTTTGCACAGCTCTTAAAAACTGTGTTAAGTCTGTTTTTTGGTAATTTTCACTTATTAATATCTCAAAAGGGGCCCACTAAAAAATTCTGAAAACATAGGATAATAAACATCTTTGTAATATAAAGTTAAATTGTAAATTTCGTGATTGAGACTTAACTGGTTTTTGAATAGCAGTTCACTAAAAATGCAACAAGTTCCCCCCTCACCTTTCTTTTTGTTTTGTTCCAGATACATAGCATTACAGGTACTTTTTGCTTGGTACGTTCAAATTGACGATACATTTTTTTTTACGCATTATTGCTTAGTTAAATAGGGCAGTGGCACCTTTTCAAAACTCTTGAAGGGTGGGTGGGTGGATTTGGGGTCTTTTGATTTTATTGTGCACAGGTGAGGAGCACCTGATACAGTTTTATTCTGACATGTTTTTGAAATTAGCCTAAGTACTCGCTAAGAGGTTACTTCACTTCACGAGCGAAAACACTTTTCGCTAATGAAATTTCATAAAATATCTCGTTTGCGTACGCCACTGCCCCGTGCCTTTTACGAGATATTTTATGAAATTTCATCGGGCGTTTTCGCTTTCGAGTAAGTGAAGTAACCTCTTAGCGAGTACTTAGGCTAATTTCAAAAACATGTAAAAAAACAACAACTATATCAGTTCCTCCTCAGCTGTACATAGTAAAATCAAAAGACTCTCCCCCTTTTCAAGAAATTTTTAAAAGGTGCCACTCCCCTATTTAACTAAGCAAGAATGCGTAAAATTTGTTTTTATCGTCAATTTACGTACCTAAGCAAAAAGTGCCAGTAATGCTATGTATCCGGAACAAAACAAAAAGGAAAAGGAGGGGGGTGGGGATGCATTTTTAGTGAACTGTTATTCAAAAACCAGTTAAGTCTCAATCATAAAATTTAAAATTTAACTTTATATTACAAAGATGTTTATTAGCCTACATTTTCAGAATGTCTTAGTCAGTTTCTTTAGAGATATTAATTAGTGAAAATTGCCAAAGATAGACTTAACACAGTTTTTGATGAGCTGTGCAAAAAAGGGAAAATATTTTCAGGATTGAAATTTGTAAAAATAAGTATTCCTATACGAAATCTGTGTAAGAAAAAAATATTTAAGATGAGTCTGATCTTCTTCATAAAAAATAATGGCAGCGAAATGTCGTGTCTGACCTTTTATTTCTCCGGTATTTAAGCATGTTTTTGGTCTAGATCTTTAAGTCTAATGAAAATTTTATAATTACATAAGACATCGACAATTTCATTCTGAACATTTGGGTATTTGATTCATCTCGATAGGTAGAAAAATAAAGCAGTTACAGCATTTTCCACCCAAAAATGGCTGTGCAGCTCGTTAAAAAATGGCCATCCCGAAAACTATACGATAAAAAAAAAATAATAATCATGTTTTTAAACTCAGAAAATTATGAAGAAAACTTGTTTAAAAGATTAGGAAAATTAAAAATGTCGAGCGCAACCACCTGGCGGTGATTTGGAATGGATTGACCCTGCTGCTCTTTTAAAAATACCCACTGCCGATGAGGCCAAATCTTTTTGATTTTATTTTCTTGTTACAGTTGAATCTGTAAACATTTCTTTGGTGTTTTGCTGTTTACATTCAGTTTAAGTTTAATTATAATGTGAAATTCTAGGTCTGCCAAATACTGACTAATCATAACCGACTATACAAAATGTTTCTAAACTCATGGTACATATGCTAGGGGGTGATAGAACACATCAAGACGAGTAATAGGGAATAGGAAACCAAGGGTCCCAAACGTCTTCCGAAGGAGATAGGCTCCTTTAAAGTTTAGGCACCAAAATTTCAAATGATTATAAAAAACGGAAAAATTCGTCGATTCGTTTGCGATTTTCACTAAAACTATTCTTTATGTCAGTATTTTCTTGAAAATAAATTTTAAAGATACAGTTCAAAAAATGCCGATAGAGAGCGCTTTAGACTTTGGAGTAACCAACAACTATTTTTTACCGTTATTTTTTGTATCACATTACATGCTTTCAAAAGCTTAGACTTAAATTCTGAGCTCAAAATCTGAATCATTGGGAGTGGTTAAGTAACGCAAACTGAACTGTGTTCAGGAGTTAAAATTTCAAGCGATTATAAATAAAAACGGAAAAATTGGTCGATTCGTTTGCGGTTTTCACTAAAACTATTCTTTATGTCAGTATTGTTTTGAAAATAAATTTTAAAGATAAAGTTAAAAAAAATACCGATAGAGGGCGCTTTAGACTTTGGAGTAACGAAAAACTATTTTTTACCATTATTTTTTGTATCTCATTACATACTTTCAAAAGCTTAGAATTAAACTTAAATTTTGAGCACAAAATCTGAATCGCTGGGAGTGGTTAAGTAACGCAAACCGAACTGTGTTCAGGAGGGGGGGGGGGGGGTTCAAATTTCAACTCATGAACACAGTTCAGTTTGCCCTACTTAACCACTCCCACCGATTCAGATTTTGAGCTCAAAATTTAAGGCGAAGCTTTTGAAAGCATGTAATGAGATACAAAAAATAACGGTAAAAAATAGTTGTTGGTTACTCCAAAGTCTAAAGCGCCCTCTATCGGCATTTTTTGAACTTTATTTTTAAAATTGATTTTCAAGAAAATACTGGCATAAAGAATAGTTTTAGTTAAAACCGCAAACGAATCGACCATTTTTTCCGTTTTTTATAATCATTTGAAATTTACGTATCTCCTTCGGAAGACGTTTGGGACCCTTGGTTTCCCATTCACCATTACTCGTCTTGATGTGTTCTACCACCCCCTAGCGTATGTACCATGAGTTTAGAAACACCCTGTATATAATTTGTGTAGTTATTTGCAGTTATAGCGCTTATCACATAAATGCTATTTTTATTTTTAACCTTTATTCAGCTTATATATATATATATATATATTATCTTGTATTGGTACAAGTTATACTATTTTTGCTTCTTTAGGGGATAGAGGAGATTGGGGTGGAATGGGACAGTAGGTTTTTCTCTTTATGTATCATTCTAATCACTTCATCAATCACACATTAGATGAAGCAACCCCAAGCTTCAGCTAAAAAAAAGTAGCTGATCTGCATAAGCTTTCGATTGTATAAAGAAAAAGATTATTTCAAGAATCAAAAGTAAATTTGCCTCATATACTTTTTATGTTTTTTTGTATATTAATGACTTGTTTATGCATAGATATAATAGTTTCCCCATTTATGGAACATTATACTGTATATTATACCCAATTTAAACTATGCTTAAAAGCAGCATCTTTGTTTATACAAGAAGTTTAACATAAAAGAAGGTAGAGGGAGGAATGGGACATGCCAGCAAAGGGAGGAATGGGACTTCTCTAATTCCTTATTTTTTAATAAGATGAATGTAAATTGCTAATATGCAAATATTTTTCGAGGGTAGTATATTAATTATAACATTATAAAAATATTCATTTACTTCAAAATGTAAATAAATTACGCTGATGACTTTTTAATGTCATCTCTGACTGAAAATCCTGAATTTTCCTTCCAGTGATGAAGATAATGGAATTTGATATTATAGAAAAGACATTATCAACCTACAATCTTTGTTAGACTGTATATATAGCCAACACTAGACTATTTGTGTCTTATCATACATTGTTTTATAGCTGTCCCATGCCTCCCTGTTAGTGGGGAGGTATGGGACACATTTTGAAATTTACAATTTCTTTATTTATGAAACTGTTTCTGCAAATTATATTTCTATATTGTTCAAGGACATTAGAAAGTGTTTCATTTTGTATTCTATATATAGAAATTTTTGTTTTTGTATCAAACAAAGTTGATTTTCTTACTTTTGTAAAAAGTGTCCCATTCCTCCCCAATCTCCCCTACCTTTCTAGATAGAATTAAGTATAAAACTGATTAATTTGATTTATAATAGCGACTTAATTCCTCAGCAATTTATATAAATTTAGTGTTAAAAATCAAATAAATTTTAAGATACATAAAGTTTAACGTAATGTTCAAATAAATTGTAACTCTTCACTGCACGATTTTTTCTATTTTTATGAAAAAAATTATTTGAAATCTATCTATCGGTCTCATAATGGAAAAAATAGTAAAAAAAAAAAAATTCAAATTTTCAGCTAAAATTTGATATTTTATGGCGCGTACCTATGTATATAATTATGGTTTTAAAATATTGTATTGCTATATTTTACAACTAAATGAGCTTGAATTAATTAATTTTATCTGCTTAATACTCTGCAACTTTTTTTAATATTAATATTTTTAAGTATTCAGTAAAAATAACATAAATTTTACCTTAATATCTTGATCGAAATTTTTTTTTGTTTCCGAAGAACGAATTCTAATATTTTGTCAAATGCAGCCATCTGACAAGGTAAAATAAGTGTTATTCCATTCTTTGGACTGTTCTTGATCAGGGATAGATCATATTGGCCAAATTTATGGCACATAATAAGAATTACAGTGTTTTTAGGCATGTGCCAGATGCAATGAAGGTTTAACATATAAATTTTTAATGCATATAAATTTAAATTGGATGCTTAATAACATAAATAAGTTTAAATTGAATGTTTAATAACATATATAAATTTAACGTGAATGTTTAATATTTATAATAATAAGGTAGATATTTGTCTGTTTGCCGTTTTCAAAAAGTACCACTGCGCGTAGACCCATATCAGGAAGGTAGCCATATGTCTGAAGTTATGCACCTTGAATCCAGCGCTATACAAGTAAGAGTACATTTTTTTAAAAATTGTATTACCTGATTTTAACTTGTAATATGTATACCACGCGAGGAAACACAGAAAAAAATTAATTTTAAAGCTTTAGTTATGAAATTTCCCAATAAAGGCATTACCAGCGTAAAAAAAAAAAAAACCTATCAAGTAAAATTTTTTTTATTAAACATAAGTTTTACCATGGCAGAAGCTTTTTCTAATAATTTATTAAATAAAACCCCAAAAAGTCAATTACTTTAAAACTAAGTTACCCTATTTTCCACCATGGAACGTTATAAACGCAAAAGAAAATTGTGTTGAATCTGTCCAACTTATTTTTAACTTCAGTGCAACTGGCATATTGTTAAATTTATTTACTCTATTTTCCCCCAGGGGCACTGTGATCGCACAAAATTTTGTTGAATCAGTAATACTTATTTTTATCTTGCGTTAAATGGTCATGCAGTGAAAAAAAAATGCCCTTATTTAAATTTGGTTAATATATTAATTGCTAGGGAGTATTGCCGGCGTTAAAATAGGTTAAGTTTAAATTATACTATCTAACTTTAACTTGGAGTATGGTTGTCACATGTGAAAACATATGAAAAAAAAATCCATTTTAAAACTTTAGTTATGCAATTTCCCATCAGAGTTGCTACCAAGGTTAATAAAAAATAAAAAAAAAAAACAAAAAAAAACTATCATTTAAATTTTTTTTTTATCAAAACATAAAATTGAAGCAGAAGAAGCTTATTGTGAAGATTTATTAAAAAAACATACAAATCAATTTTATTTAAATATACTTACCCTATTTCCAACCAGGGAAATGTCTGACCGACCGCTTTTTTTTTTTCCTTACGTTGCATCTGTATTATCTAATTTTAACTTGGTTCTCATATCAGAAATGATAAATAAAAAAATAAGAAAATCAATTTTAAAGTTTTAGTTAAGTAATTTCGCACCCGGAGCGCTATCAGAATAAACAAAACCTATCATGTGAAAATGTTTATCAAAACATAAATTTCAGTCTAGCAGGGCCTTATTCTGATAATTTATTTTAAAAATATAAAAGTAAATTTTATTTAAATTAAATTACCCTATTTCCCGAAACGGGACGCTATAAGCTAAAAAGAAAGTTGAGTTGAATCTGTACTAATTGTTTTTAACTTCAGTATAGTTTTCATACAATGAAATATAAAAACATCAATTTCAGTTAAATTTGGTTACCATATTTCCTCCCTGAAGCCGCTATAAACACAAAAGTGATAAGCGTGTAATCAGTACAACCTATTTTATAATAATCAACTACAGGTATGACAATAACATATAAAATACGTACCTTTTTTCCCCAGCAAAATCTCTTTTGAGTAATATAATTCTTGATCATTTTCTTTTCTTATGAACAATGGCATCATGTTTGACAGAAATTTCTCTTCTGTGTGCAGTTGATTAATCAGTGACAGTAAAATACATGTCAATTTTTTGTTTTAAATATGGCGTCATATTCACATACTTTCTGCATGTACTAATACTGGTGCTCCTTGTATTATTAAAAAAATGCTTGAAAATTTTCATTACAAATATGAAAATTAATTGCTGTGGACAAAATGTTCTTACGGTTTTTGAATTTTGGCAACAATAAAAAAAATGGTTAAATTTTATAGGAAAGTAGACGATTGATTCTCAATGAAAATAATGCAATTTTTAATTCTTAATAATATTACTTGAATAAAATAAATAAAACAAAGCCTATGTTACTTTCTGGGCTCTAATCTCCAAAGACATTTAATCATCCGTTTTGATCGTGATGTCAGCCAAATATTTTTACATTTTCAATTTTTTTTACATATTAATAGAATTAGGGTAAAATAAAAATTTTGTGGCATTAGGAACAAAACGTTGGTAAGAAGTCGAGAAAATAACTTGATCTACAGGTGTTACAGCGTTAAATGAATATGAAGAAGTCATACTGGAATCTATTTTGTGTTTTCGTACAAACAAAATTTAATCTTTTTCAAAAGTGCTCTATATTACACTGTAAAAAATATCCGACCAGTTTTCCTGTGGAAATCGGAAAAATAGTTGCCCTTATCGTACCGGAAATTTTTCCGACCCAGCTCGGAATAAAATCCGTTAAAAAAAGGAAATAGTCAATAAAACGGTATTTTACGGATTTTATTCCGACTTTACAGATTTTATTCCGAGCTGGGTCGGAATTTTTTTCCGGTACCATAAGGGAAACTATTTTTCCGATTCTTACTGGAAAACTGGTCGCATTTTTTTTACAGTGTATAACATTAAATCTCAAATAAATTACAAAACCCAGTTAGCATAATGAACAGATAGTTTTCCTCTATGTCCATTTTAATTAACAAAATATGAAAAGTAATATGAAATGCTAAAATCATGAAGGGCAAAATGGAATTTCTTTTACAAAAAAAAAAAAAAAAAAAAAAAAAGGTATTCTACAAGTTTTATGTACAGAAATTGTGATAAAATTTTTAGAAAGACTTTCTGCTGGCTGAAAATTTATACGAATTTTTTTTTCACATATTTATATGTATATGCATGCGCAAAATGATGTACCGGGTGCCCCCAAAAGAGGAACTCTTTTAATTAAATAATTTGAAAACGGTTAAGGATAGAAATGCCCGTTTGTTGCATCTTTATTAGAAAATCAATAAAATTTTAACCATACGATTTAAAAATAATTTTAAAATTCGCCAATATGTAGTACTGTAAACTGAAAAAAAGTAAATGACAATTTCGTCGGATTTGAATCTTAGCGATTTCTTTCTCTGGGTGCACCTAAAAGATAAAGTTTATTTGAGTTTAGCGGAACTGGAACATTACATGTGTAAGGCATGTGAGAACATTTTCTAATAAGGATGTAACTAATGAGGCATTTCTATCTTTAATCATTTTTAAATTATTTAATTTAAAAAAAATGTCTCTCCTTTTTGTGACACCAGGTACTTTTTTTTTACATTTCAAACACACACACACACACGTAAGCTTTGCATATTTGTACTTATATCAGGACAGTTGCAGGCACTCTAGGATCTGATACAGGTTATACCCTATAAATTTCTCAAAATGTCTTCTGATGTTTATAAATATATATACATATTAATTTGAATTTAAATACGTATACATAGAAATGCTTACTCTTCGCACACGCACATAAACTTACCCATAAAAGCATACTCTTGCATTCATCTAAAAGTGTATTGACAAAAACTCATAAATACAGTAAAGGAAATTGTACGACCAATAAATAAGGGATACATAATTTATTTTTTCTTGTAATATGTAAAGACTATTAAAAAGTGAAATTATTTTATTATTTATCTAATATGATATACTCTTGGCAGGATTTGAATAAACTCTTAGCTATGATCGTTTATACTGAATGAAAGATAACCAATAAATATCAGATAAATAATTTCATTTTCCTATTAATTCCTAAAGATTATTAAAAAAATAAATGTATTTTCGTCTAAAAAAAATCTTATATAATTTATCTGAACTGCAATTAATTATTTATTTTATAATATTAACTCAGCTGCCTTTTATCACTATTAATTTTACCAGATGAAAAATAATCGAATTTAATTTTGCTACAAATTCCTAAAGACTATTAAAAAATGAAATTATTTGAAAATTCTTCAATTATAAACAATCATATATATCTTCTCTATATGATATCATTCAATTGCTATGACAATTTACAACTTTATTTTCTTTTAGCTCTATTTCTATCACATCAAAAATAGTTGAAATAAGATGACAAACTAAATAAAATTATCTCGAATATAAGTACAGATGTCCCCTCTTAATAACCTAGAAAGAAACAAAATTTAATTTTTCTACAAATTCCTAAAGACTATTAAAAAATGAAATTATTTGAAAATTCTTCAATTATAAACAATCATATATATCTTCTCTATATGATATCATTCAATTGCTATGACAATTTACAACTTTCTTTTCTTTTAGCTCTATTTCTATCACATCAAAAATAGTTGAAATAAGATGACAAACTAAATAAAATTATCTCGAACATAAGTACAGATGTCCCCTCTTAATAACCTAGAAAGAAACAAAATTTAATTTTTCTACAAATTCCCAAAGACTATTAAAAAATGAAATTATTTGAAAATTCTTCAATCATAAACATCTAATATATCTTCTCTATACAATATCATTAAATTGCTATGACAATTTACAACTTTCTTTTCTTTTAGCTCTATTTCTATCGCATCAAATATAATTGAAATAAGATGACAAACTAAATAAAATTATCTCGGACATAAGTACAGCTGTTCCTTCTTAATAACCTAGAAAGAAAAAATCTTAGACATTTTATACATAAAATATCATTAAATTGCTATTATAACTGAAACGGTAAAACCTATAAATACCTGTTAAATAATTTGATATTTCTAGAAATTCCTAAAGACTATTCAAAAAGAGAATTATTTAAACAATGTATCTCATATAAACCATCTTATATATTCTCTCTATCTCATTCAATTGCTCCGAAAGCTTACAGATTTTTTTTTTATTTATCACTAAATAATAATAATAATTAAAAAAAGAATAATCGAATAAGATGACAAACTAAATTAGATAATACCAAGAAAAAGAACATTTGTTCTGGGCTAATAACCTAGTAAATTCTTTTATTATTTACTTAACATAAACAGTCTTAGATATCCTTTATACATGATTCGAAAAATTGACAGTTCGAATACTCGAATAAAAAAGTAAAACCATTAAGTATCAGGTAAATAATTTAACTTTCCTACAAACTCTTAAAGACAATTCAAAAAGGAATTAACCTTACAATTCACTTGATATAAACAATCTATATCTTTATCTAATATGATCGCATTCAATTGTTACGACAGCTTACGTAACCTTCTATGCAATCAAAATAATAAGACAAACTAAATAATATTATCTTGAAATTAAATATTTTTATTCTCTCTTACTAACTCGGAAAGAAACTATTTATTACGCTGTTATAACTTAATGCAAAATGATTTACTTAACATAAACAGTCTTAGATATCCTTTACACATGATTCGAAAAATTGACAGTTCGAATACTCGAATAAAAAAGTAAAACCATTAAGTATCAGGTAAATAATTTAACTTTCCTACAAACTCTTAAAGACAATTCAAAAAGGAATTAACCTTACAATTCACTTGATATAAACAATCTATATCTTTATCTAATATGATCGCATTCAATTGTTACGACAGCTTACGTAACCTTCTATGCGATCAAAATAATAAGACAAACTAAATAATATTATCTCGAAAATAAATATCTTTATTCTCTCTTACTAACTCGGAAAGAAACTATTTATTACGCTATTATAACTTAATGCAAAATGATTTACTTAACATAAACAGTCTTAGATATCCTTTATACATGATTCGAAAAATTGACAGTTCGTATACTTGAATAAAAAAGTAAAACCATTAAGTATCAGGTAAATAATTTAACTTTCCTACAAACTCTTAAAGACAATTCAAAAAGGAATTAACCTTACAATTCAATTGATATAAACAATCTATATCTTTATCTAATATGATCGCATTCAATTGTTATGACAGCTTACGTAACCTTCTATGCGATCAAAATAATAAGACAAACTAAATAATATTATCTTGAAAATAAATATCTTTATTCTCTCTTACTAACACGGAAAGAAACTATTTATTTACGCTGTTATAACTTAATGCAAAATGACATACCGCAAACCTCCTCAGTTATGAGCTGTTACGCAATCAGCCAGGAGTGCTTGCTCTGCAGCCGGAAGAGCGAAGAGAAGACCTGTGGAAGAGCTGGAGCTCCAGATTCTTCTGCTCAGCCAACGGGATTTTCAGCCAGGGATCTGCTCAGAGCGCGTGCTGGAAACAGCGACTAGTGGCAATCGATGGGGAGCGGGCCTGGAAAAATTCCCTCCAGGTCCAGTGAAAATTCCCTGAGTTTTATGCGGGTGGGAGGTGCTTAAAATCTGGGGGCTCGATAATTTTAGTATGATCGCCCGGGCTCTATTTGAATACGAAATTAGATTTCCTTGAAGTCGAAGACATACCACAATTTTTGCGAATTAGCATTTTCTATGACTTTCAAAGAAATACTTAAATAGATTTTGTGAAGAGTAAATGATTTTGAAATTTTATGATTGATTAAGTTTAAAGACAAATTTAATGGTTTACCATATAAGTATATATATCATATCTCATGTAGCTTCACTCTAGAGTGGGTATCGATAGTTTAATTACTAAATTCCTACAATGTTCGCCAGTTCAAAAAACAATTTTTTTTGAGAAAAAAACAGATTAAAAAGTTTTGGAAAAGGTATATTTTAGAACTACACCGAGTCTTATGTAAAGCGCTTTGAAAACTAAAAGAAACGAAGTATTTTTAGGCTGAAATTTTATTTCTTTGATAGATCAAAGTTTTTCTATGGGGATTTACATATTAAATTATATAAAAACGAAGTAAAAATATATTATAGTTTTGAAAGACAGACTATCTGGAATTTTTTAAGTTTTTAAATTTTGATAGATTTGAGGTCATTCAATGGATTTATATGATGGAAACATACATGAATTTCAAAAGTAAATAACTTAAAGGTGAAAAGAAAGACTACAATCATCATGTATTTTTAAATTTCGATACGTTTACTATCTACCTATATTATTGAACTAGCTGTTACCCGTGACGTCGTTCACGTAACATAAAAAGAAGAAATGAATTAAGCAAAGCATTTCCCCTTCCGATAATTAAAAACATATATAATAAACCAATTCTTTATCACATTTTACAGTAGACAATCTATTTATATATTACGCTATCGTTCCTGGCATAGAAATCGCAGTTATTTGTTAATTGTTTAATAGCAACGCCCAAATGAAACGCATCTCATTGGTTATTGAACGCATTTGTTATTGAACATTGGTTAATATCTCTAATATTTCGCCGAATTCCCATAGACTTCCATTGTAAACCAATAGGTTTTACTTGCTTAGAGAAAATCAACAAATTGAGATATTTTAATGCAACAAAAACTATTATTAGCTTAGGGGATTATATTAATTATAGTTAACCCTCTTGCAGCCTAAGGCGAAATCAGGGCTGTCACTGGAGACTATTTTTATAGTTCGCACCACTATTTTAAGAAAATCAATTTTGCTGTTTATTTTTCATGTAGATGTTATTAATATCTAAATGGAATTTTTTGTACTTAAAAAGTGGTCCAAGTTGAATTAAAAAATAGTCGCCAGCGGAAAAATTGAATTCCCGATTAAATCTCGAATTGCACAAATTTTGCTACTTTTACGCTTCCCGAGGTAATCTCGGGTTGCGCAGCGAGAGTGTTAGGGGAGTCCAAGTAAGTTAAATTATGAATAAAAGTAACATTATAGAATGCTTAACATGCTTTCCCAAACATAAATTTTAAGGAAACCAAACTGGTCGCCAAGGGTGGCTAGTATAAGATATTTCTTTATTATAAGGTCATTGACATAACTTAGGTTTATACGCTGAACCAGGGTGTCTGTTTATATCATGAAGTAATAAGAAAATGGCACAGATGAGATATACGCACCGGGGTACCTAATTGTCGCCAAAATAGCTTATTTTGCTTGACACCGTAACGCCGGCTATTGTTGTTTATTTATTAATAAATTGTTTATTTACTTGCGGTCAGTGTTTTCTTTTAACCTATGTTGCGAGAGTTCAGGTGATCCACATTTCCTCCTTGAAGCCAAATAAGCAGCGTTATAATGGTGACGCAGTTGGGACTTTCAGCTGTATCAGCATCTCTAAGATTAGCCTGACGATCGGCTTGTTCATGTCTACGCAATTCTGCTTCAGGAAAAATTGCATTAATGATTATTATTTTCAGTGCTCTTGCATTACGTGAATTTCTCGATAAATTTGATTTCGCTTTGATGACATTCCTCTTTTTAAATTTTTATAGCATTTTAAATTCAGTTAGACATTGTATTAAAAGCTAAGGCATATTTACCTCAATCTATCATACTTCACAAAAAACTATTATCCAAAAGGGCTTAGATGCAGCATATACCCGTGGCCGCCATCTTGGATGTTTTGAGATTTCTTCGCGATTTTTGGTTGGCGATGTTTTACATTTTATTTTCGTTAAGCCTAACATGAGCATAAAACACTGCTTGGCGACATTTACAACTTGGCGGAAAAGGAGTGTTCACGCCAAGAAAAGATCCAAGATGGCTGCCGCTGGAATATATAACATCTATTCCTAAAAAAGAGCACTAAAAAGATCTACTTTTTAAAATGTCAACAAATATTTTACCCTTTTAAAGCTAAAAGAAATGTAGAATTAAAATTCGGCTGCCACACTACGATTTACAAACGTTTCTCCAATAAAAAAATTTATACTGAATGTTACTTTGATGACGCAATCATATTAAACATTTATGTTCTTTGAACGAAAATGTAAATTTCTTTAAAAATAAAATAACTGTTGTTTAAATTTCCTGGAATGAACGCTTAAAAATTAACACTCACAAAAAATTGTTTTATTCAGATAATCTAGTTAACTTTTTACTTTTTAAGAATGAAAATACATTTCCTGCTAATCATTACGTCATTTTCGACATTGATATTTTTACTGTGCATATTATTGACATTTGCTCTTCAAAAGTTTTTTTATTTTTAAATTTTAAATTAAAAATTCCATCTTTATGTTAACCGCGCGCAGACGATAAACCGTAAGCATTCATAACAATTTTCTTTAAATAATAAGAATTAATATAACACAATCTCATTTTATTTCAACATCAAAGCATATCCGTTTTATTTTCCATATATGACGTCACATTTGCCTTCTTCCCGCACTTACTCAAAATCCATGCACCTTGTATTATTAAAAATACTTGAAAATTTCCGTTTTAATCTTTCAATTAGAAATTAAATTATTATTCTGGGTTTTTATTTTTTGGCAACGAAAAAAGGAAGATGGTTAAATTTTATCAGAAAAATGTCAATTCATTGTGTATGAAAAATAATGAAATTTTGGATTATTAAGCAAAATATTTGAATAAAATAAATTAAACATAAGCCTATGTTCATTTCCGGGTTGTAATCCATCTATAACCAAAAATACAAAAGCATTAATTCATCCGTTTAGACGCTGTCTTCATTCAAACATTCGGACACACATTGACATTTATAATATTATAAGGATTCATTTAATGGATTTATAGAAGTAAACATAAATTTGAAAGTAAATAACATAAATGTGGATAGAAACACTATTATTGTCGTTTTTCATTTTTTTTTAAATTTTTGGTACGTTTAACCCTTTGCACTCCGTTGTCACCGCAGCGGCGACATCATCGTTGTTTGCAAAATTTGTTTTTGGCACCAGTAGTAAAAGAAAATAAAATTTGCCTTATTTAATCAAAACATTTTTGAAATTGTTTACTTGACGGAAACTTCTTTTAAAAAAGTGGTGCCGACCGAATAAAATTTGTGTAAGAGACGCCGGAGTTCAAAGAGTTAAAGTCATTCAATGGCTTTATATGAAGGAAACATATAGATGAATTTGAAAAGTAAATAACTTAAAGGTAGGAAGAAGCACTATAATTCTCATACTTTTAACAAAAAAAAAAAAAAAAAAAAAAAAAAAGGAAGTTCTCAATTTAAAGTGTGTGTATATTTTTTATGTAAGTTCATCGATTACTCCGAAACTATGTGACCGATTTATGTGATATTTTTTTTTTTAATTGAAGGACAATACTCTCGAATTGGTCCCATTTAAAGTTTATCAAAATCGGTTCAGTACCTTTTTATAAATTTAACAAAAACCAAATAAAGTAAAATAAATAAATAAATATCTTTAAAATATCTCATTTTCAACTATTTTCATCAAGTGACATAGATTTTGATCAAGTGTCCCTTTGGCGAGAAAGTCGTTAACTGGTATTTTTCCCGTCTCTTTATACGGTTTCATTTCTATGATTGTTGCTTAATACAGGGTGGGGCAAAAAACCTTCATAGTTTTTAAAATTTAATATAAAGTCAAAGTAATTAGCGTACAAGAATGTGGTTGACAAGACTGTCAATTTAATGAATCATTTTTAAGTCTTTTTTTTTTTTTAACTTTTATATTATTAATTATAAATACGAAATAAACAACGAGCAGCGTCGTCACACTTTAACTTTTTTGTTCTAATTATTATTAAATTTCGAAACGTTTAAAGTCATTCGGTGGATTTATATGAAGGAAACACACTGCAAATAGAGGCGTCTTAAATTCAGACACATATGTGACTGAAAAAGAAATTCAGACACTTAAGTGTCTGAATATGAAATTTCATACATCATAAGTGTCTGAATTTAAGACCCTTAAGTGTCTTACTGTGATCATGGTATAAATGAACTGAGAAAAATGTCTGAATAATGATCATGTGTCTGAAATTAAGACATGTAGAAATTCAGACACTTATATGTCTGAATGTAATACAATTGTATCATATGTATGATGAAACGACGATTGTATATGAGGACCCCTGCGGCCAAGGGATACAAGTGAAAAAATTTAGATTTGGAATAAATTGAATTTAACGATTAACATCAATAGTAAGTGACTGACTTAAAATATGAAGCTGTTGCTAATTTCATAGCGGTCTTTCAATTCTTATTTCAATAACTGTGGAAGGAAAGTGAAGAACAATATATTTTTTTAATTTTAAGTACAGATTAAAGAGGTTAAGTAGTTTATAGAGCTTAAGTAGTTGACCTCCAGAATGCAACACAAGAAAATCTCTTATATTTTGCGTTTTAGTTTAGAAAACAAGGCAGGGGACTTCAGGCACATCTGTCCAACGTTTCCCCTCCGTACATTTTTCTTCTGAGAGCAATCATAAAAGAAATAGCCTTATTTCCAGATAGCCTGTATACTGATCTCAGTTTTTTCAATTTTGTCACTTATAGCCTTTCGCTTCTGGTGTCCTCATATGCAGTTGTATCCCAATATATCTGGCAGCACCATCAAAAAACGTTTTCGAATGGATGAAATGCTTTGCCATCCACTAAATTTGGTATTAGTGTATAAAATAAGCAACTTATTTTGACCATGGGGACGTCTGCCAATATTGTAAATGCCCGTTTACTAACATTCGAACTAAATTATTTTTAGTGCAAAAGTACAAGCTAAAGAAACTTTTCCCAAAATATAAAGTTTCTCAAAAACCACTTCCACTCATAGGTATGCTCATGGCCCACTCATAGGCTGTTCCCTAAATACAAAGAGATATGATTGCTCTTAGAAAAAAATGTAGAAAGGGGAGAGAATGGGCAGATGTGTCTGGAGTCCCCTGCCTAGTTCGCCTAACTAAAACGCAAAATATAAATATGAAATAAGCTAAACCAAGAATCTTTTGTGAGAACACCTTGTACAAGATAATTTTTATATAAAAGAAATATAAAAAAATTAACAAGTAAGAAGTATTAAAAAGTCCTTCCGGCCAGTGCCGGGAGGAAGAGGTAGCTTTCAAATTCCTTATTTTAAAAAAGCCAATTTATATTATTCAAACACACGAAGCTCAATTTAGTGGAAACCGAATATAGGAGATTCAATACTAATTTTTATCAATACTAAATCATTATGAATGAGAATTTCGCGAAATTAGTCAGCTTTATCCAAGCTGCTTTTATTTAAAGTAACTTATATTTGGCTGAGATGTTGATGTATACTATCCACATGCCTTCTTACATGGGAATAGGCGAATACGAGAGTTATCGCGTGACAAATACAAGATCGTTTCAAAATGTTAGCCAGAAATTCAAAATGCTATAATTCAACCATTTTTTTTTAAAGATATAAACAAAAGAACAAATTTTCAGAAACAAAATCTGCTCCGGAATATTTGTATCAAGGCCAAACACATAAAAAAATCTTTTTCATTTTCCAATTTTTTAATACCTCATTTTAAATTTTAAATTTAATTTTTTTTTAAATGGCAACCCTTTTGAAACAAGTTAGCGAATGAAGATGGCCAACGAACTCGGTCGAGACATTGGTATGTACTATGTACAGACCAAGTAACATCCAAATCGGTTCATAAATACGCTTGTTATAGCGTGACAAAAATCAGGTCGTTTTAAAATGTCAGCCACAATAGAAATTCAAAATGCTATAACTCAGCCATTTTTTTAGATATAGACGAAACAAAAACTGTTCCGGAATCTTCGTATTAAGATCAAACACATAGAAAAAAAATCTTTTTCATTTTCCAAATTTTGGTATCTAATTTTAAGTTTTAAATTTTAAATTTTTTAATTTCTTTAAATGGCCGCCATTTTGAAACAAGATGGCGGATGAAGCTGGCCAACTAACTCGGTCGAGATATTTGTATGTACTGTGTACACACCAAGGTACATCCAAATCGGTTCATAAATACACCTGTTATCACGTGACAAATATCAGGACGTTTCAAAATGTCAGCCACGCTAGAAATTTAAAATGCTATAACTCAGCCATTTTTTAAGATATAGACGAAACAAAAACTGCTCCCGAATCTTTGTATCAAGGTCAAATACATAAGAAAGAAATATTTTTTCAATTTTCAATTTTTTGGTACCACATTTCAAATTTAAATTTTTCTTAAAAATTTAAATGGCTGCCATTTTTAAACAAGATGGCGGATGAAGCTGGCCAACGATCTCGGTCGAGACATTGGTATGTACTATGTACAAACGAAGTTACATCCAAATCGGTTCATAAATACGCCTTTTATCGCGTGACAAATTTCAGGACGTTTCAAAATGTCAGCCATGCTAGAAATTCAAAGTGCTATAACTCAGTCATTTTTTAAGATATAGACGAAACAAAAACTGCTTCGGAATCTTTGTATAAAGATCAAATACATAAGAAAAAAATATTTTTCCATTTTCAATTTTTTGGTACCACATTTCAAATTTAAAATTTTTAAAAAATTTTTAAATGGCCGCCATTTTGAAACAAATTGGCGGATGAAGCTGGCCAAAGAACTCGGTCGAGACATTGGTATGTACTATGAACATGCCGAATTACATCCAAATCAGTTCATAAATTCGAGAGTTACAGTATGACAAATGTCAGATATATATATATATATATATATATGGATAATTCATATTAATTGACGGTGGTAGGTTATGTTTAATTAATGGATATATATATATATCAACTTTTGAACGGAGGGTGGTTTCGGGGTCTGGGGGTCATGATCGATGAAAATATACCAAAATTTTTTGAAATCGCTTTCCTCCGAACGGCTGCAATAGGTAGCTTTTTGTAATGAAAGCTACCTAATATTAAATAGATATATAAAAATAAATTTCTAACAATATTTTTCAAAATGCAGAACATTTCTTTCCCTCTAGTGGAGGGTTCGTCAAAAGGAAATATTTAAAAATTGATTTCTATTAGTGGTTTAGGAAGGGAGGGAGGGAGGGGCAGGGGGGCGGTGCTCCTCTTACGAAAATTTCTTAGTTCTTTTTTCTCTTAGTGTTCAATTATGTAATCATTTGGAAGAATAAATGTTATTTTTTTTAACTAGCGTTACGACGATTTTTTAAATTTATAATATGTTTTTCACCCTCTGACTGAAAGAATAAAAACTGTAATAATTATATTCATATAATTTATAAGTGTAAACATTACGAAAAACTCCAAATAAAGAAAAAAAAATCCTTCTGATTTCTTCTTATACAACGTTCCACTTCCCGCTGATAAAAAAAAGTTTTAACAACTTATCATACTGTAACCCGTAAACTGACGTAATGATATAGCCATCTGTTTCTAATGGAAATGCTGACTCGCAGCTTTTCTTTTCTTTGTGATGCGAATCTGCGTTGTGAGTCCGGAGACCGTTGTCGTATTCAAATTTAAACGTTCTTCAACAGTTCGCACCTTTGACCGGTCCGGATTTTTTACTGTGAAAAATTTTGTCATTATGTTATTACTGCGGCTGCGTTATTAGTGGAAGTGTTATATTTAGAAGTTTTTTGCATTCTGAATGGCTGGAGGGATCTTATGTGCTTCATATATCGATATAACGACTGAAATTACATCCGGATGACTTTACAAATAGTTCCCAACAGAGACAGTATTACTTTTCATTGGATTTCGTCAAGAATATAGTTATTCATCTCGTTAAACAAGAAAACTAACCCCAGACCTACAAACTAGTCCCGCGGGTTCTGTTTTCAGAATGGAAAATTTCCATTATTTTAACAGAGCTAGCAGGATATAGGAAGGGGTTTTCTTCAAAAGAGGTGCAAGTTTTTGTCTCTCATTCACTATGACAGTTATTTTAAATCAAGTCATATCGATATCAGTAAGTGTTTTTGATATTTTGTTTATAGTACCACATAAAATGTTGCATGAAATATAACTTAGGTTTGAATTTGTTTGCGAAAAAAAACAGCTAATTCTAGAAATATATATTCTTACATACATGTAATTCTGGAACTGCTGCTCCAGAATTATATATTATATTTTTTGTGTGAGTGTAGGCTAATTTGATTATGTAAAAATATCAGTAATATTATGTAAAAAATTGGTTAATTTAGAATGTCTATAAAAATAAAGCAAAAACGTAAAATTGTCGAAACTTTTGTTGAAGAAGAAATACTTTGTTTGGATTTAAAAGAAGTAAAAAAAAAAAGGTTGTTTTTTAAAAGGTTAATTTAGCGTTTTGATGAACATGTTGAATTCCTTGTAACGTTTTCTATCGCAGTTATAACCACATTTTATTTTAAACTTACTTTTAAATTAATTGTTTGTTCGCTATGAAGGATTTGCAATTCACTCGAAGTTTAATATTGGATTAAAATTGGAAAATTAACAAACATCCATCGTGATTTATTTTTTATAATTAGAGATGTATAATTTTCGAGGAAAACCTTTTTAGCCAAAAATCTGTTTTTGGCAAAATTGATTTGTGTTTTGAAATCCGATTTGTCAAAACTTTTTTGTGCCAACTTAAATATATATATAGATATATATTCTGCATGATATTATTTGGTTTCAAAGCAATTTTTAATTATATGGCACATCCGGATATTCTCTAAACTATACAGTTGAAAGGAAAAAAATACTGCAATTTTGTGATTATTATATATAAAATCAGTTTTCGAAATTTTCATTTTTTAATAGCACATTGTATAGAATATAAATTATTTACAGCTATAATTCCATTCCCTCAAAAAAAAAAAAAAAAAAAAAAAAAAAAAAAAAGGAAAAAAAATCATTATTTACTTTGGTTTTGTGTTCAAAATTTTAAATTTTGGATTTGCAAAACATGAGAAATTGAAAACTAAGCTTATTTTATTTTAAGTTTGTTCTCAAATCCAAAAGGGCAACTTTATGACACAAGTTTTAATTTATTTTTGTTGAGAAATGCATGAAACTAGCTGCTGTTGTTGTTCAGAAACTATGTTATCGAACTGTTTTTTCCGTTTTTTTTTTTTTTTTTTTTTTTTCAAACGCAACAGATCTTTCAGAAAATAGTATCCAAGTGGGCGTTTTGAACGGAATTTCCGCGTGAAAGAAGAATAACCACTCAAGAAAGGGCGAAAAACGTGTTTGTCATGTGATCAAAATCGCTTATAACTCAATAGGTAATTTATGGATAAAAAAATGGAAAACACAGTTCGATTCCATGCTCAGGCTTTCCAATTTTATACCTTTCCGTTAAAAAATGAATTTGTAAATGTGTCAAAACGTTTTGTGCTTGTTGAGCAGAAGAATTGAGAACAGCTTTAAGTTAAAAGGTTATTACAAGTTTAAAATGGAAATTAGAAAACAGCTAGAGTTTTGTATATTTCCATGCATAACTACATTTCGCACAAAAAATTGCGGTTTTCCTCAAAGTTCATTTATACAAACAAGGACAAAAAAAAATGTATATTTAGGCAAAATAGGTTTTGAAACTAGAAGTGACTTTTCCTGTATGTTATTTTACATGTGTGTGTATGTGTGTGAACATGAAAACAAATCATAGAAGCATTAGAATGAAGCTATCGTGAAATTCTGAATATTTTATAATTAAATTCTCAACTTTTCTTATGGTAAATAAACCCCTCTTAAAAAAAAAAAAAAAAAAAAAAAAAAAAAAAATCGATCGAATTTACTTTTTAAATGAAGAGTTTCATACTCATTTTTTTTTAGATATTGGGTTCTCATATACTGCAAATTTTGGGGAATCTAGTATTAGATTTTATTTAACACGGAAATAAAAATGCAAAAAATGCTTAAACTCGGAATTGCACTGGGAATATGTTATTTAAATAGGAAAAAATTGAACTACAAAGCAGGGATGGAATTCTTTCTGAAGGAGTGAATCCTTTTTTATAAATGGGAACAATTTGTTACCATAAAGCGGAGCTGCTAACAGCATGGGCAAACTGGGCTGTTTCTATGGGCTTTTAGCTTTACGGGCCCCTAAATTCTGTATGAAATTTCCATAAAGCTGATATTTTAAATTTGTTTTGATCTTATACTTATTTTAATAAATATTTTGTACGTTTAGAACATGATTAGGTTAAAGAAAATGATATATTTATCCAAATATGTATTTGACGGCATCGAATAGGCTTATTTTATTTTTTATTTTTATTTTTTTTTGTAACAGTATACGAAGGCAGTGGGGGAAGTGGGGCGAATGAATACTAGGTCTTCGGAATAGAATTAATCTGAAGTTCAATAAAAGTAATAAACATTTTTGATGCCGTAGGGCATATATATCACATAAATACATATTTATATATACATACATATAATTATCCTATTCTAAAACTACAAAATACTGATTACAATCCTCATAAGGTCAAAACTGATTTAAAATATCAGCTTTATGAAAATTTCATATCCAATTTGGGGTACCCTAAAATCAGGGGGTAGAGAAGCACCCCATTTTTCCCTCGCTGCAATCAGCTTTGCTTTATGGTAACAAAGTATTCCCATTTATAAAAAATGATTCAATGTGGTCAAACATGGCTGCGTGTATGGCTTAGAAAGAAAAGTGGTCAAAGATGGTTTCATATTGGCCAAAAAAAGGGGGGGGGGGTTCAAAGATGGCAGCAATTAAGACATTTGAGATGTCTGAAATTCAGACGTAAGAAGTGTCTGAAACATTTAAGACATTTTAAAACGTCTTAAAATTGAACACTCTTGTTTCAGACACTTAAGTGTCTGAAAATTTTAAGACATTTTAAAACGTCTGAAAATTGAACACTGCGTTTCAGACACTTAAATGTCTGAATTTCAGACATTTCAGTTTACAGTGCATATGCACTGTCGTACAAAACTTAAACAGCAAACACAAAATGCTAATTTCCGTACACGTAAATACTCAAAAGAAAATTCTATAAACGGCAAGTGTAGTAAATTGGCACTGCCCTAACAGCCCGATGTGATGTCTCCTTGACATCCCAAATGGTCACAAGTACCATAGTCACTACAATGAACTGAAATGTGATATCTTTTATTCATCTCATTGTTGCTTTCATTTGGACACTCCATGGAGAAGTCGGTGGTGTTGGTGTTGGAGTTGTTAATGACGGCCAATTATCAACACGAGGTATATAGGCCCAAAGGGGGGGGGGGGGTGCTGCCACTGTGGGGGTCTTTCTAAAGGAACCTAACCCGTATTTACGCAAGGAAATCCAAAGTTCGAAGAAACCCACAGAAAACTCCGAACGATTAGGCCGACGGGCGCGATTGAGTTCGAACCCAGCATCTCCCCATGGAGAAGTCGCCATGACTTCTGCTTTGAGATGAGTCACCAGGTAAATTTATAGTGAAGTCACCTAATTACTCTCATGTGACCGTCATCTGGAGACTCCATTGTAAAGTCACCATGGTAATTGTTTTGTAGCGAGTCACCAAGTGACAGCAAAATAAAATCATCTGGTGACTTTTCACAAAGGAACGCAATGGGAAATTCATAGTAGAGTATCGGTCACATGAGAGGCACCATGCGTGACTTCATTGGGATATTACTTGGTTATCGCAATTCAATGCTCATGATGACTTCAAATGACAGTCACATGAAAATCACCAGGTGGCTTCTTTGTAACGTCACCTGGTAACTCTTCACAACGCAACAGTCACAGTGATTTCTCAATGGAGTCACCAAGTAATGATCATTTGAAAGACGAATGAAAGATATCACATTTTGTTTCACCATAGTGAGTGTGACACTTGTGACGTGAATGAGATGTCATCAATTGACTAGCTGTACTGCAGGGACAGTACCTATTTGCTACACCTGATGTTTATATATTATTTTCTTTGGAGTAATCAGGTGTTCGGAAATTAGCATTTATGTTTGTTGCTTACGTTTTGCCCGCTAGCGTACATAAATTTGAAAAATAAATAGTAAATAATTAAGGATGGAAAGAAACACTATAATTACCAATAATTTTCAAAGTGCACAGAGTTCAAGTCCTCTACCTTCTGTATCTAAAGAGATAATTGAGATTTATGAATACGATTCCTCTAACATAATATGATTGACGTTACTACTAGGTATCGTTAACCGCATAACTTTTATAGGTTTTGAGATATCAAACTTTAAAAATTGCAGATTTTAGCAGTCACAAACTGGAAGAAATTCAAACCCTCTTACCAAATCTTTTATTAGTTAGAAAAAATTCCGATTTTGAGCAAATATGTTCTTGGTACACTCTCAGAAATGGATACTCAGATTTCACGAAATTTTCTTGATTTTTGACGAAACCATTTCCTGGGATATGCTCCGAGCGAATATTTCGTCATATTGAGAAAATTACTTTCTTCGCTTGTTTGAGGATAACAATTTCGTCAAAAGTGCTTATTTGAAAAGTGCAATCAGACGGCTGGTGGTGCCACCTATTGAACAGTTTGGAAGCTCTTGTATCGACAGGAGAAAAAATAATAGCTTCGGTCTTCGGGCTGATTCGAACTCCGGTGTGGGAGACGGTCACTCTAGCTATTACGCTATTGAGTCCTCGAACAGATACGATTTTACATGCATGTATGGATTCTACTGTATATTTATATTTTTATAAGGTTGGTTGTAATTTTATCGATGGTGTTATACTTATAATTCTTGCAAGTTTTAATTAGTAAGACTAACTTATTATTATTATTTCCTATGGTTAATATGAATAATTATAATATGGCTTGATTAATATAATTTATTAGGAAAATTTTCTTTGCTCGATGAATGATTAAAATATGGTCTGGTTAATTTGTTGCTCAGAAATAACGAATTTTAAAGTACATATGGGGGAGATTTTATCAATTTGAGTAGTTGGTTAAGATTTTAACACTTTACTGTTTACAGAAGAGAAGGGAGAGGGATCAATTATGCATATTTAATTTGATAGTTATATGAATATATTTCTTAAATGAAAAAGAGATCTTGGAATTTTGAAGCTTTATTGACCAAATTTTCTTTTTGAACGATTTTGTAAAACTCAGGAAATTTATTCCTTTCGAATTAAACCATAGCGAGCAAAGTAAAATAATAATAATAATAATAATAATAATATAAATAATAATAAACATTCTTAAAAACTTTAACAGCTATAAAAATAACTAATGCAGAATCAATAACTACCCGTGTTTCAGCATTTTCTGAAAAGCGCTAAAAAGTGCAATTTTTTAAATAAATTATGACAGGAATAACATAATTTTTTTAAATAAATTATGACAGGAATAACATAAACAAGCAAATATTTGCTTGCTAAAGTCGCAGGATTTGAGGAGGTACGGTTTCCTTAAAATGCATTGAGTCTGGCCGTGAGTGAAGAAAACCTTCGTCAAATATTTGAGAGTTTACGTGTCGTTAAAAGTCACGTGATTTTGATACGAAATGGTTGTCAAAAACAACGAAATATAGCTCGAGGGCTGCTGAATCGTCAAAATTGAGAGTTTTATTTCTGAGAGTGTATATGGGATCGTTATTATGCAGTATTCTCAATATCATACTTTTATCTTGTATAGATTCGAAGATATAAAATTTCAAACATCTCTGTTTTGGAACTCATTGCCTGCCTGATTACAAACAATGTAATCAAAACCTATAGAATACTTCCGCTGTCCATAGACGTTTGTAATGCGGTACATAAATAGAGTTTTTTAAGATATAAAATGTAAAATGAAAAAACAATCTTATTAAATTCGAAAGTTCTTATTGACTTTTCTTGTTGGTAGCACAGCATTTCAGGATTTTCAACTCATATTGATTTCCTTGTAACTAGCGATGGGCCTGTTCGAAATCTTTTACGAATCGAAATATTAGTTTTTTAGGACTTTTCAGAACAGAACTATTTATTCGGATACGTTGCGCTTAAGTGTTGTTAGCACCGAGAACTACTTCAGTTTCATCCAAACTAGATAATGGGTGACATTTCGCCCTTTAGTAAGGCCGCACACCGAAGCGACACAAACAACATGAAGCGCATCTTAGGAAAAGAAACAGGTTGGATCAAAAAATGAATCTTTTTTTTTTCTTAAGACGCGTATCATGTTGCTTGGTTCGCCTCATTATGTAGCTTGCCTTATACTCTTTAAATATTTAGTCTACAAAAACCGTCTGGTTTATTTTAATGATCAAGTGTCATGTTTACATTCAGGGTGCTCGAACCGGATGAGTAGCGGAATTTTATCTCTTTCGATCAATCAAAAGTTTATTTTACTTAAGGCTCGTTTACACGTGGCGAGTTTACTAGCTACAAGCCGGCGAGAAAAGTAGCGAGCGAGTCAGCTAGCGAGATAGTGGTGGTTTACACATGAACTTGTTTACTCCCTCAGTAGCCAACTCGCAGTTGCATCACTTGTGGCGTTCTAAGCTTTCTTCTGTGTTTTTTTTTCTGTAAATAGTGTTTGTTTTTATATTAAGTGCTCAGTTTTCCTGTCTACTGTTTTTTTGGCTGTTTGTGTGTGTTGGTGTTAAAATGAAGTGTAGTGCAAGTGATATTGCTGAGTTTTTAATGTATATCCTGTGAGTAGGGGAAAAGTGGGCTTCCGGCCTCAGGAGGAGGTTTGTTGGTGGCGGTTGGAGGAATGAGGAGGATGAATGAAGGAGGAGGGAGGAGGAGGTTGAGGAGGAATGAGGAGGTGGTGGAATGAGGAGGTGGAGGAGAAGGTGTTCTTTCGAGAGCGTCTTGTAAGAGTAGGGGTAACAGTGGCGTAAAATTTTTTTGTGTGAGATAAGGATTTTTTTTGAGTAAAAGTGGGAATTTTCGAGATATTGAATTTTTTAACATGTTATAGTACGAGGCGTATTTTTCGATCGATTAACTAATTAGTAATTAAAAATAGCAATTAAAAATTTATTGAGGAAATATTTAATGAAGCGACTTAGAATTTTTCGAGAGTTATTTTTAGTCAACTATAGTATAGTACGAGGTTTTAATGAATAATTAAAATTCATTTAAAAAGTAATTAAAAATAATAAGAAAAATTAATTTAGAAATTTTAATGAGGGGGATTAGAATTTTTTGAGTTTAAAATTTATTTTTTTACTGAAGTGTAGTATGCAGTCGAATTTTAAGAATAATTAAAAATATTTATTCATTAAAAATAGTAATTAAAATGATAATTAAAAAATATGAAGGAGAAAATAACTTAATGAAGGAACTTCGGACATTTTTCGAGACTTTTATTTAATTTTGTTAATGAATTGGATGATATGAGGTAGTTTTATTTGAAATATAGAAATTTTTTGAAAAAAAAAACAGTGGACATTTTTAAATCTTTGTAGGAATGTGAATGTTTTTTGAATAAAATTTGGGGAAGGATTTTATTCTTTTAAGTGACGTGTTTTTTAAAGATATTTTCTCGAATTGCAGTCATGTTTTCACAAATATTTCTCGGTTCTAATCAGTGATAAGATTAGCTGATAAGGACTTAGAATTATTCATTTCTTCTAGAGTTTTTGCACAAGATGGTTGTGTGTTCAACTAGCTGCCGTATTAGATAAGTATAATTTTGTATGTTTTTGTTGTAAAATGTATTTGAAATTATAATGTAATAGTATTTAATATTTTTAATAAATTTTAAAACAATAATCTGTAATAGTAAGAAAACTGAAAAGTATAATTTTAAGCTTTGCGGTTATATTTCATGACACTAAGTTTAACTAAAAATAGTAAAAGGTTTGTTAGACAAATTAATTTTCATGTTTAATCTATAAAGATATTTTTAAGTCTGAATACTACTAACCCTAGTTAGATAAAAAATTTACAAATTACTTATATTGCAAACGTCTGAAAAATAGTGATTATTTAATTAAAATATTTTGTGTTATATGTTCTAATATGCATATTTTGAAATAATAAGAGTGAAAACTATCTGAATTAAAAGCATGCTTTTAATAGTAGAAAACTTTTTTGGATATATTTTAGAAAACTATGATGAGAGATAACCAAACATGCCGATTATTATGTAAAACCTACGAAAATTATTAAGTTAGTATAGTGAAAACAAGTTATCATGTTATTTTTACAAGTAATTTTAGTAATGACATGTTAGTAGCTTGTTTACCAATGTCACATAAAAGGTATAATTTAAGTTAGGACATAACCAATTTGATTAGTCATTGTTTATTCGATTAAAAATGGGGACTCAAGTTTATTAAAATGTTTGCGCATGTGTAGATAAAAGGTTTTGGGTTGTTATGATAATCATATAGTTGTTTGAAAAGCAGTTGGATATTGTGTAAATAAACGATAGCTAGGATAAATAATTGAAAGGTGTGATGTGATCAATATTCAGAAAAAATATAAAACATTAAAATTTACAATTATATATTTATGCATTATTCAAAAAAGTACAAATTGACTAACTTGGAAATAGCATCAAAATATTTGTTATGTTAACATATGTATGAAAAACATAAATATTTATTTAATTTGTAATTAAATTAGAAATCATTTTTAAACTTGTGAATTATTTTTCAAAACAAAGCTCAAATGCATGTATTAAAATTTGTTGAATTTAAAATTTGTTGACGTTAAAATATTAATAAAACATTTTAAAAATAATTTTAAAGCTTTTTAAAAGCTTTTTTATCAATTTGCTCAAATCTTTTATACTGTATCTTGAAACATTTTACACAAAGTTTAAAATAATTTATTATTAGCTTTTAATTTATTTACCATTTAAATTTTTTCCACACTAACAAATACATACACACACAAAGATATATATATGAAGAACCGAGTGAATGGGTCATGCAAGATCTTACTGAAATGACAATTTCGTTATCTGGAAGTGATTAGCGCTTTATGAAAGTGATATTACTTATGCTAGCGGTGAAATCACTATGAAAATATCACGGAAGTTCTCCGATCTTATCTATGAGCTTATATGCTGATAGGGGGATAAGCGATAGTATTTATCGACTCACGCTAGGGGGGCACGTCCTTCTATGCTTGTACCTACCTAGTTTAACTTCGTCTCTCGTTTGGATTATACCCTTCACGTGTGTGTTGTTTTGTCTGTGCGACTCCCTAGCTTAATCATGAATACAAGTTTACTACGTGATGCTAATGAAAAAGGTCTGTTTTACTTAGCGGATAATCCTGATTGCAAGTTTCCTCTAAACGAGTGGTTTACACGTCTGTTTAGTCAATCCGGTTCATATTGTACTTTCTTCCGCTGCATTGGAGACTGTACAGTTGTCGAAATAGTGATGGAGCAGAACTGCGATTTAAAAGTTCACATAACGAAATATTTTGAAGGGGCTTACGGTGAAATCTTCCCAACTGAAGAAAGTATGACATTATCCTGTGAAACGTTTGACTCTTTTCAAAATCAAATGAGTAACTTTTATTTCTATTCTAAAAAAGACAGTTTCGTTTCTAATAACGAGATTCTCACACACTGTAAAAAAAAAAAAAAAAAAAAAAAAAAAAAAAAAAAAAAAAAAAAAAAAAAAAAAAAACAACGGTCAAATTGACAGGAAAAAACTGTCAATTTTTGACGCCAGTGAAAAACCGTTTAATTAGAGAAAAAAGCTGTAATTTTTCATTAAAATAGTTTTTTTCTGTAAAAAATACAGATTTGTTCTGCAAAAATTACAAAATTCAGTTTCTTTACAAAAAAAAAAAAAAAAACTTTTTTTCTTCAAAACAGTTTTTTTTTCTATAAAATATACAATTCTTTTCTGTAAAAATTACAGGTTTTTTTACAGTGCACTTTTCATGGAAGAACGCTCTTGTATGCTTCAAGAATTGATTAAGTCAAGTAACTCTGATTATTCATTAAAACCTAAGTGTGTGCACTTATCAAAAGAACAATTCTTAAATTTAAAAAACATTTGCGATGAGATTAATGATAACCTCATCCAAACCAAACTCATGAAAGTCATTCCTATTTGTGTTTTAAATTGTGCAAAAGACTGTGAACATTCACATTTGGATATAGAAGAATCTAAACTACATTTCTTTTCATGTTTCATTCGTGAATTAAAAGAATCTGTGCGCCGCGAATTTGACTGTAATTCCTGTACAATGGGATATTCATATGAAAACTTTCATGAACGCAGAAAATATTCTATATGTCAACAATTTAATTTATTTGGTGAAAACGCCTTGCTGAATTTCAATGTACAAGAATGTGTGAACTACCTCGCGGAAAAATGTCTATGTGGGTTTACACACACTTTTTTTCATTTATGGATTTTAACATATATAAAAATCATATAAATACTGTTTTTGACATGTAACACTTCTGTTTAATAAATTTATCTGTAATTTATCTTTTTGTCTTTTAAATGTTGTATTAAAAAATTTGACACAGGTTAAATTTTTATATGATAATTTTTTTTTTCTGATACAATTTACTAATTTTACAAAAGTTAAATTTTCATATGATTAGTTTTTATTCTTATACAATTACTTAAGCTTTTTTGCATGTGAAATTTCCAAGTATATGAGTTTTTCAATGAAAGAAGTTAACTTTTAAGTAAGAAATATTTTAGTTGAAAATTTAGCACAAGTTTTTAGCTTAAATATGTGAGATAAATATGTCTTAAAAAGTTCAATCCCATTCTAGTGTGTTCAAAAGAAAGTCATGTTTGTAGCAAGTTATGCAAGTGAGGTTCTATTTTATTTCGCGCAAGTCGAGTATAGCAATAGGGAAAATAGTTCACTTGTATTTAAAATGACTTTGTTAATTTTTGTATATCTTGTTAAGAATGAATAAAACTAAAACTAATTCATTTTTAAAAAATTAATTGAATTATTATTTTAATTATTCTAAAAATCAATTAAAGGATATTTGTTAATTGTAATTCTAACTTTAATACTATAAATATATAATCGAAAATTTAATGTACTCCTAATCAGTGAGGTTATCTACGTGGGAAAAAACCCATGAATGACTCAGAACTTGTTTGTTAGTCATTTGAATCAGATAAGAACTTGTCTTCTCCATTTTTCGAGAAAGTGTATGAAACAGATGTGTTCGAAAAAGGTAAGTATAATTTTTATGTGAATACTTATTTCTCTTATACATTTAGAAAATATTTGTTGTTGAAGCATATGCATTTCTGAAACTTAATCGAGAATTTAAAAAGTAGTTTAAATATCTAAATTCAAATATGTTGATAAATATGTCTTGAAAAGTTCAGTCAGATCCTGGTGTATTCAAAAATCATGGTCGTAGAAAGTTATGCAAGTTAGTTAATATATACATACTTAAAAATTATGTAAGTGAGTTAGTATGTAAATTATTTTGACGAAATATTTCAAATTCTGGTCATTCTATTCTCTAACACTATGCATTTCCTAAAAAATGATACTTACAATACCATCTGAGAATAATGATAAAGAATGAACTGCGATTGGTGGGAAAAATCACATGATCTCTATTACGTAACATAAATTGGAATTAAATCTATATCTCACAAACACTGCGCAAAATGACTATGTCATAGGTTTTTAAGACACACATAGGAATGTATATATATATTTCAAAGAGTGTAACTAGCATTACTATTCATATACCTCGATATTACTAACATATTAATTAAAACCTTCCGCTTGATTACATGTAAGAACAGAATGACACTTATGTTTGTAAATAATATTAAGTTCTCACTGATGACGCATCATGTTAAAAGTTTGCAGTGATTTGAAGTATTACCTAATAATAACTTGCCTGTTTCTTAATAAATTCGAAAAGAATTCCTCTTCTATTTGTTTTAATTATGAAAATCATTTGAAAAAATTTAATTATGCATTAATTAAACTGAAAAAATATGAAACGAAAGGCTTATCATTTTCATTTGAAAGTGATAAATGTTTTATTTAAATTTTGATGATTAAAGTTACATGCTCTAAAAGCGCAATCATTTCTTTCGTGTATTAATATTTATAAAAACTGATCTGAAAATAATATTTATTTATATTAAGAAAAATTTTGAAGTTTGAGTGGCTTCACATATTTACTAGATTAAAAGTTAAATGGGAATTACAATTTTTTTTATATTAAATCGTACTTCATTAACATGTGTGAAGATCCTATATTTTTAATGATATTCTGTATATTTTCATATGTTCTAAATTCTTAGCAAAATATTTCTAAAAGGTTCCTAAATGAGCATATATATGTGAATTCATTAATAAGATTGACTAAACCAAAACGTATAACCGATAAATGTCTAAAACATTTCTTTCAAAAACGTAACTAAAAAATGGTTAAAAAAAAAAAAAAAACTAATTTCTAAAAATTACCTTTAGAAAAACATGTCATTTAAAAGAATAAAATCCTTAACCAAATTTCTAATTCCCTTTTAATTAATATTTAACTATTAACAATTATCTAATCCTTATTCCTCACTGCGTTAGCAAATAAACCCTCAAGTAAAGTGAGTCATGTACTTATCATGCGAACTGAACTGTTGAGCCTCTTATCTACCAAAGGGTTTTTCCAAATGAATACATGAATACAATAAAATTTGATGTTATATGAAACGAAATCAGCTAATATATATCCCTCTTTTAAAAAATTATGGAATGGTATTAAGTCTCTGAATACTTGTGGTGTGATTTAAAATATTTGTTCAGTAAAATTTAAGTTTTATTTTATTTTATTTTTGCTTCACACATTGACTAGATTAAAAGATCACTGAAAATTTAATTTTTTCTTCAAATATTCATGAAATTTCCTAGTTATATATATATTTTTTCATTCAATAAGTAAAGTTTAGTCAGAAAGCACGACACAAAAGTATAACTTTGTTTACCTAACTAATGATAGTCTAAAATTACTAACCGATTAATACAAAACTTTCAATTCATTAATATATAACCGAGAAATATTTGTGAAAATATGACTGCAATTCGAAAAAATATCTTTAAAAAACATGTCACTTAAAAGAATAAAATCCTTCCCCAAATTTTATTCAAAAAACATTCACATTCCTACAAAGATTTAAAAATGTCCACTGTTTTTTTTTTTTTTAAATTTCTATTTCAAATAAAACTACCTCATATCACTCAATTCATTAACAAAATTAAATAAAAGTCTCGAAAAATGTCCGAAGTTCCTTCATTAAGTTATTTTCTCATTCATATTTTTTAATTATCACTTTAATTACTATTTTTGATGAATAAATATTTTTAATTATTCTTAAAATTCGACTGCATACTACACTTCGGTAAAAAAAAAATAAATTTTAAACTAAAAAAATTCTAAGCCCCCTCATTAAAATTTCTAAATTAATTTTTCTTATTAATTATTTTTAATTACTTTTTAAATTAATTTTAATTATTCATTAAAACCTCGTACTATACTATAGTTGACTAATAATAATTCTCGGAAAATTCTAAGTCGCTTCATTAACTATTTCCTCATTAAATTTTTAATTGCTATTTTTAATTACTAATTATTTAATCGATCGAAAAATACCCCTGGTACTATAACATGTTAAAAAATTCAATCTCTCGAAAATTCCCGCTTTTACTCAAAAAAATCCTTATCTCACCCAAAAAAATGTTTACCCCCCTTTTACCTGTACTCTTACAAGACGCTCTCGAAAGAACACCTCCTCATTCCTCCTCAACCTCCTCCTCCCTCATTCCTCCTCCTCATTCCTCCACCCGCCACCAACAAACCTCCTCCTGAGGCCGGAAGCCCACTTTTCCCCTACTCCTGTGTTATGGAACATAAAACACACATATTATTTCTGAAATACGAAATTAAAAGATGAAATTCGAATTTTATATTCTAATGGCCATTTATAAAATTTCATTTATTTTTAAGGTTTTAAGGCCCGTGTCCATTACTGAAACGTTTAATTAGTCAATTTCCAGTAATGGACACCTCATGTAATCATTGCTAAAAATGCAATTTCAGTGATGTTTATTGTGCATAAAATCTTTTGACTTAACTGAAAACCTAATTAATCACATTTAATTTTTAAATTGCACTTATTGTCATGTAATAACACCAAAAATTTTATAAATAGCGCTGTTTTTAATTAATTTCATGTGGTTAATATAATTTTCAATATTTTAATCACAATAATTTTTTTTATAACTCTGCCGTGCTTAGTTTATCTGTCAATCAATGAAGCCAATCAAGAAGCAGAGAATATTGTTTAAGGGCATAGGGAAAAGAGAGGCTCATAGGGCGCCCTCACCATTTAAATAAAAACAATTAAGTTACTGAAGTTGTTAAAAATCTATTATTTTCTGTCTTAAGCATTTACTTATTCATCTCTCACAAAAAAAAAAAAAAAAAAAAAAAAAAAAAAAAAAAAGATTGTAATATTAATGAAATTTATGGTAGTAATTAAACTAGTAAATCTGCAGATCAGTGTCCTCAAACGCCATAGTTCTGCAGTTTTATTTTGAAATTATTTTATTTAGTATTTAAAACATCCAACCCTCAATATCATACCTGTCATATTTGTAATACTAATTACTAAAAGTAGTTTCAGGGTGTTTAACTGTGAAAAATAGTGGAAAATATACGAATCTATGTACTAATACCCCAAATTTTTTTTTCTGATTTTTTTTTCAATTATTATCCTTTAAACCGTGTACAACCTCAATAATTTGATAACTGCAGTTCCCTGACATTAGTATTTTAAACTATCTATCTAAAATAAAATATTAACCTTGTGATAATTAAGGTAGTTATTTCAAACAGTGAATAATCCTCAAAAATATTTTAATTATGACAGTCAATAATAATCAAAAACATTTTAATTATTGGTATCCTAATTGTTAAGTTTGTTCGAAAATAACTATTTTGTTTCATTCAAGCTGGCACGAGCTACTTCAGTCGACATTGTTTACATACACAGAACCACGAACTACCGAATACTCGCAGCGATTTCACTAGCAACAACGTTTACACACAGCTAGTTTACTAGCCAGGTAGCTAACACGCTAGCGAGTAGCGAGAAAGTAGCCGAGCTTTCAACTTTTTTCGCACTCGCTGAGCTGCCAAATAGTTAACTAATCAACCTGTTTGTACGGGCGAGTTTACCAGCAGCTAGTGAATTCGTCAGCTTGTAGCTAGTAGGGGAGACCGGGGTGCTTTTTCAAGAAGGCTCACGTTTTGAGCACCTTATCGCCAGAGTAAGGGTTGGCGCGGGGATGAATTCAACGCTACGCACCCTTTTTTGTTCGTGACGTCGTACGCGTAGCGAACAGCAACCCCATTCCTTTGCTGAGAGGAAGAGATGTGCTTTTTTTCATTTGTTTTTTTCCGCAAATGTAAAAAGCTAGACGAAATGTTATTTCACCGTGGTTTGCAATTAGAACCTTGCTTAAAACAAAGATCTTTTTCGGAATAAAATAACTTTTAATTGCACAAATATATATAATTCAAACATAAGTTATTTTTTTCAGTTCTATAATATTCATTTATTTCATTAATTTGCTATATGTTCGAAGAAATTGAGAACGTATTTTAAAAACAGACGTAAAAATTTTCTTTAATAAATATAATTGTATTGATCATGTTTTAATGACACAATCGAACATAGTTTTATTAGTATTATTACTGAATTAATTTAGTTTTTTTTTATTATTAAGCGGCATAATTGTGTGACGTGTTGATTGCATTAATAAAACACATTTTCACTGAAATAATTCATTAAAAATTAATTGTTTTAAATTTAATTGCGATTAGAAGTTAATAGGAAGGTGAAACTAAAATCAATTCGATTATAATTAGATTGAACGATAAAGCATAAATTATTTAGCCGTATCTTGCAATTAAATCTATCAGCTAAAATAATTGCAAGTTGATGCATGCAATTAAATCAATTACTATTACATTTTAATATTGTTAAAATTTTATCATTATTTGAGTTTTTATGAAAAAGACATTGGTCTGTCCCTAGTGCACAAAATTAAAAATCTTTAAAATTCTTCAGTTTTTTATTTTAAAATTTTTGCCATATTTATAAATATTATTTCGCCTTAGTTGTTTTATTTATTATTTAAAAATAATTCGTCATATTTGAATAAATCATGTAAATTCTTCTCTCGAATGAACCCCCCCCCCCCCACACACACACACACTTTATATTTCGTCATTCTGCACACATATTGCTCTATTTATTAAGTTGAAGTGGCAATAAAATAATGCTCAATCGTCTGAGGCAACCTCCCATTTCGAATTCCCCCCCCCCCCTCTCCATCACACTATTTTTTGCCCATTTAAAATTCATTGTTGCCTTGCAGAAAAGATTAGTTAAAATTGTGTCTGAAATGTTAACTATTCCTTCGCTTATCCATAACAGTGCATAAAGTTTACTGTTTTGCTCTATCTGTTGATTTTTAAATAACAAATAAATAATTTACCATAAAAAAAAATAAGGAAACAAACAGAATGAAAGATTTAAAAAATAATAATAAGGATTAACCTTTTGTGCACACGCTTTCATTTTTTTTAAATTCTTTACAGTTTTTTAAATTTTCTGTCCTATTTATTACTTTGAAGTAACTATAAGTAAAAGACCAATTATTCAAATTCTGTCCCCCCCCCCCCCCCCCCGAAAAAAAAGTTAAATATTCCAAGCTTTTAATTTTTTGGTTTGTTTTTTCTATTTGTTAATTGATAAATTTAACTATTTAAATCTATAGCCCCTTACTATCGTATACAGTTAAAAAATTTCTCTAATGATTTTATTTGTTACTTTGAAGTAACAAAAGATAGTCATTCAATCTTCCTTCTACCCCACCTCCCCTTAAGAATTTCGTCTCACATTAAAAAGGCAATTTTTAAACATCCTGTTTGGGGGTGTGAAAGGTTTTTTTTCTTTCTTTCTTTCTTGGTTTGGCCTATTTTCACTCGACTTTGGGGACTGTTTCTGCAGAATGATTTGGTATTAAATTAATGATATAAGTTCATCGCAGAAAATATAGTAATTTTCTGCCACAGGTATTTTTTAAAATCTGTGTTTATATACATCAAAATGCACTGAAACTGCATTAATTCATGATCCCCATAAATCCATCTTTATATGTAATCAAACATCTAAGTATATGAAGGTAACGAGTTTTTGTTTAAGAGGTATGGAATTAATAATGCTCAATTGAATGAAAATTTAGATTTTTGAGGGGTTCAAATAATCAAAATTTTAGTCTATGTCATCAAAAGTAATAAAGGCCTTCGATAAAACAGAGTATAAGAATTCGTAATACAATTTCTTTCGAAGAAGATTTCTTTTCATCTAGAACACATAACTGAAAATATTTCTTTAATTTAGGTGTGACTGTTATTCTAAAATATGCTAGTTCGTCTTCCGCCATTTCGGTTCAAAACAAAACACAAGACGACGATTGGCGTTAGAGCTGGCTGAACGCTCTCGCTTTCGCCAACTCGCCAAGGCTGGTGCTGAAAACGTGAGCCTTCTTGAAAAAGCGACCGGGGTAATGGCGCCACTCGGGGCTATGCCGCCACCCCGCCTAGTTTAAAAACTAACGGCAGTTTGAGACAGTGAATGCGCCTGCACTATAGCGACCAACAATAGAAACAGTGCCTAGAGTGAGAGTGATTTTGTTGTACGTCGTTTGTTTGTTCTAGTTAAAAATTTAGTTTTCCGCTAGTTGCTTCTTATTTTGGAGCTTCAAATGAGTAGAGGTAAACACCTTTTATTGTAACATTAGGTATACTTAAGATAGTATTACCCGTAATCTACATGCATTCGCCGACATTTTGATGCAATTTGTTGAACATGTTAGGTTCTTCTTTCGACTTTGCTGGAGGATTTCCGCTATATTGTCCTCTCGGGGTATGGCCGCCACCATGGCAAAGGGTGCCTTTTCCAGTTTGAGTTAAATTGTAAGCTTAACAGATTAATAAATCTAGCTTAAGGAACACTGTAATTATTCATTATTCTGCTAAATTATTGCTTTCTAAATATTTTCAGTAGGTTTTTCAGTAGGTGTTTCGTAATATCCATTTTATATATTTAACAGGTCATTAAAGAGTGGCGTCATTACCCCGATACAGTGGTGGAATTACTCCAGTATCCTGGGTAATCCCGCCACTGTACAGAGGTTGAAAGAATTTTTTTTTATGTGTGCTTACTTTACAGTTGTGATTATGTTTAAATTTATACAGATACTAAAGCTCATGATTCATCTTTAGAATTTTTACTATTAAAAATAAACATTTTTTGAGGTGAAAAAATTTAAATTCCCTCAAGGTGTCGCCATTCCCCGGTCTTCCTTAAACTCGCCCCGTGTAAAAGGGCCTTTATAATCATTTTGCTTTTGTTAATGATAACGTGCTATAATCCGACTCTCTGAGAACACTCTCTTTTCGTTTTTAATGCTGTTATGTTCTAATGAAGAATCGAATTGTCATAATAAATCCTTTTCTTTTTCATACATTTTGAATGCTGAAAATTTCTTTTGAAATTTAAATGATAAAACTTATTTTATTTTACGTTTAATTTTAAATTTCATTTATTGCGTTTAATTTATTATAACATGTAAAAACAAAACAAAAGATGAATCCAGGCAGTAAAAGGTCAGAAGTTTCGAATATTGGAAGCTAAAATTAATGAAATTAAACCTATAATACGTAAGGAAAAATCTCCGAAGCCGCAATTATGGTTCTCGAAATATATGATATAGCGAACTTTACTTTTAAATTCGAAGCGGATTGCGATGCGGATTTTCTTGTGGAAATCTCAGGAAGGTGGCTAAAGGTCATTACCAAAACTTTCGCAAAAAACAAAATTATTGATTACCTTAACCCTTTTTCTACTGCATTATGATTTACTGCAATTATTTTCATGTATTTTTTTCAGTTAATACAATGAAAATTAAAAGATAAACATAAAAAAAATACTCACCCGTGAGACATTTATTTCCTTAGAGGTAATTAATTAAAGTTTTACTTTAAAATACCGTCAGTACACGATGACTAAAATATCGTAACAGAAAACCCACAAGGTATTTCAAATGGCAGCAGAATTGTGGTAAAATATTTTCTATTTAATAAGTAGGTGAAATATAGCCTTTTTCATATTTACAAATAATTTTTTTGGCAAATTCCGGTGCCAATCATTTATTTCAACACTTCAGAATTGAAAATTCTTTGCCCCTGAAAGGGTTAAAATACTACTTTTTTTTTTTTGGTTTAGATCTTCTTAGCAGTCTTTTAGTTATGCGACGTCTATATTCCAGGAACAACATTGCTCACCCTTAAGAAAAGTGACACATCTCGACAAAAGTAAATTTCACAGGAGAGACAAAAGAAAATTTGCATGCTTTTACTGTAACATGAAATTGTAGCACTTAGCTCTGCATGCAGGAATGAAAATGTGCATAAAAGCACAAAACCCTTAAAAATGAAGACATAGGATGAGCTTTGGAGGGTTGGGTAATTTTACCTCCCCACACAGTCTACCCCACTTCTGTGGTCACAAATGGACATATGGGATAATAAAGTGATTTCCGCTTATTTACACTTATGAAACTGTGTGTATAGCAAGACGCAGTTACGACAGATCTTTTAGTGCAATAAAACGCAACATGAATTTTTTCAAGATGTGTCACTTTTCTTGCGGATGAGCGACATTTTCTCTCGCATCTCCACATATTGCTCACCCCCAAGAAAAGTGACACATCTCGCAAAAATTCATGTTGCGTTTTATTCCGCTAATAGGTCCGTAATAGGTACGTCTTGCTACACAAACAGTTTCATAAGTGTAGCTATTCGAAAAATCACTTTATTACGCTATATGTCCATTTGTGACCACAGAAGAGGGGAGGATTGTGCGAGGAGGTAAAATTATCCCATTCTCCAAACCTCATCCTATGTTTCCATTTTTAAGGGTTTTATGCTTTTATGCACATTTTCATTCCTGCATGCAGAGCTAAAGGTTATAATTTCATGTTACAATAAATCCATGCAAATTTTCTTTTGCCTCTCCTGTGAAACTTATTTTTGTTGCGATGTGTCACTTTTTTTGCGGGTGAACTATATGCAATATATGAACTTACATATCCAATTTCTAGCATTGCAATAAAGAGCCGGTGCCACAACTTTTTCGATTTCCTATGAAAAATAATAATGAAACAGAAAATAAATACTAGGAAAATTATTACTACACTACATTTTAGTAATTACATTTTAAAGTAGATGAAAGCGATATTTAACTGCACAGATGAAAAGTAAACAAGAAGTTTTTCTTCAACACCCAGTGTACCGACGGTACTTATAAGTACCACCGAGTAATTCAACTGTTAAATCAAATACATACACCGTTCACCTAAAATAGCTAGTCAAATATTGTGTTCTAAGATCATAATGGACACATAAAAAAAATCCAACACTTATCTTGTATCCTTTACTGTGTTTGCAGCAATAAAAAGACAAGCGTGACAATCTGTACAAAATGTCGGCACAAAACACATCGAGTATTTCAAAGATAGCTTCCTTCCTCGCTAAAATAACAAATCTAGAACTACTGCTGCCAAGTATCCGGATAAAGTGGAGTTACAAGAGTGTTTTTGCAAAGTACCATTAGAATATTAGTAATATTCACAATGGGATGGAAGTTTAAAGTGAGTGGTACTTATAAGTACCGTCAGTAGATAAAGGGTTAAGGAGCAAAAGTTCCAATATTACGTAGTTCTAGACTTTGAAGCATCTATGAAAATCACTATTAGGGGACTACCTAAAAGTAGCACAGCTGAAATATTCAAAACGAAATTACCTTCGATGTTCTTAATATAGCGCAAAAGCGCAGCCGAAAAGATTCGGGGATTCTAACTCTTTTCTTACTGCATTTACCACGTGGTGAAAAATACAAATCTATTCTTCAATTAAGACCGTTATTTAAAATTCGCATTGAAGTCGAAAATTATAGGGCGCCAAGGAAAACTGCGCAATGATGGAATTGTCAGTGCTTTTTTCACATTGCTGCGCATTGTTTTATTAATTCCAGATGTGTGGGTTGCGGGGAGGCCATAAATCTCCAGAACGTCCAAGGAGAAATTCCGAAAATGAGATAAAAATTGTAAAACCTCCACCGTTGAGCTGTAACTGCGGTTCTCAACACCCGTTCAGCTTCAAGGGCTGAAAAATTTATACGTTAAAAGCACAATTTAATAACTAAAATAAAGAAAGAAAAATCTAAAAAAGACGAAATTTAAAAACAACCTCCAAAAAAGAAAGTTGCGCAGGCCGACCCAAAGATGGCGCCATCTGCCACGGTACAACTATACGGTAGTTACAAATGACGTCGGAAATCGGCCATCGGACGTCAAACAACCGTTGGAGAGCAGTTGTGATAGGTAACTGAGAGTACTGTGTGCGCGGCTGGAGGTCAACATGAAGTTGTGATTGGCGGATGAAACTGTCATTAGCTGATTGCAACTTCCCCATACTAGTTGGAAGAATTTGAAAATGGCGTCCTTAAAATCTCAGAGATTTTGGACAAAATCAAAACTGAATTAAAAATTGAATCCTTTCTAAGTCTTGCCAACTATTTCGAAAAACTGTATGAGAATATTGTTGATATATTGTATGAGAATATAGAAAGATATCGCACGTAAAACTTTATCCTTTATGGACGGGATCACTAAGATCCCCCATAATAAGAGTTATGAAATCTATAGTTTCAAAGTCTCTTTGAGGTGTTAGGAAGGTCTAACTTGTAAATATTTCTGTACATATTTTTTCAATATATTTGATATTCTGTCAAAATTGTTAGAATCCTTTTCCAGCTAATGCCGAAATGAGGCTACATCAATCACGTGAAGAAACCACTACACTAATGTTAATCCTATGAGGGCGTTATTTTCAAATTTCTCGCTTTGATTTTAACATTTTTGAATGATTTCTAGATGAGGACAATCTACAACCGGGCTAGTTTTTACTTTTTCAATTCTGGTTTCAGATTAAAAAAAAAAAAAATACTTCCACTTTCGGAACCGGTTGCAACTACACTGGTGTGCAAAAATTAAGGAAAAGTCACAAAATGCTAATTTTCAAATACGCGAACACTCAAAGGGAAATAATATAATTCGAGTAATTACTATCTCTACAACACAGCTAGCCCATATAACATCTCATTCATGTCACACATGGTCGCAAGTGTCACAGTCACTACGGTGAAGCAAAAAAATAGGAAATTCCATACATCTCATTATGAGTCTCAAATGATCACTATATGTGACTCCACTGAGACGTCACTGTGACTGCTGCTTTGTGACGAGTCACCATGTGACTTTACAATGTAGTTACATAGACTCAATTTCAAAGTCATCTTGAACGCTGCATTGTGATAAGTTACCAAATAATGTCACATTAAATTCACATGATGACTTTCAGGTGACTGAGAGACTACTGTGAAGTCATCATTGTGCTCTTTTGGGAAAAGTCTCCATGTGACTATAATATGATATTATTTGGTGACTTATCATAATGCAGCGTTCATGATGACTATGAAACTGAGTCTAAAAATGCCAGTCACATGAGAGTCACAATTCAACTACAATGTAAAGTCACCTGGTGACTCGTTACAAAGCAGCAGTCACATTGACTTTTCAGTGGAGTCACATATAGTGATCATTTGAGACTCATAATGAGATGTATGGAATTTCCTATTTTTTTGTTACACCGTAGTGACTGTGACACTTGTGACCATGTGAGACATGAATGAGATGTTATGTGGGCTAGCTGTGTTGTAGAGATAGTAATTACTCGAATTATATTATTTCCTTTTGAGTGTTCGCGTATTTGAAAATTAGCATTTAGTGACTTTTCCTTAATTTTTGATAACCAGTGTAGTTCTGAAATTGAAACTATCATAATATATAAAAAAAAAAACTATAACCAAAATCGAAAAAATAAAAACTAGTGCGGTTGTAAATCATCACCAGCTATCCTATGCAAAAACACATCATTCAAAAATATTAAAATCAAAGCGAGAAATCTGAAAATAACGCCCCCATAGACTTAACATTAGCATTTTCCTTTCTTCCCGTGACTGAAGTAGCCTGTTAACAGTTGTTGTAGACCAGATCAGTGCAGCAAAGTGGCTTTTTCAAGGATAAATGTTCCGAGCTCACCCTGGAATACTTTATCAGGAGATAGGCACTAGGCAACGGGATTAATTATAAATATTGGGTTTTTAAATAATATAAGACGAAACGCAATTTTTCACCTTGATTCAACATAAAATATATAAAGGGAACATTAAAAAGGTCCACAATCTTATTTAAAAGGCGACTAGTGTAATGTAAAAGATGTTACAAGTTTAAAATATACATTTTATGTAAAACTTCTTTGTACTTTCAAGCCTTCCAGGCTCATCATCAGAGAATATCTTATTGGCTCTCTCATTTTCAAAACAAAGTGACATATTTGTATAAATAAACAACATTTAGTTATTAAGATATTCTCTGATGATGAGCCTGGAAGGCTTGAAAGTACTAAGAAGTTTTAAAGAAAATGTATATTTTTAACTTGTAACATCTTTTTCATTACATTAGTCGCCTTTTAAGTAAGATTGTGGACCTTTTTAATGTTCACATTATATATTTTATTGTGTTTTTATTTTAAGTACTTTGTATTGTTAGCAAAATTTTAAATTGTAATTTGTAAATGTAAAAATATGTGGACCTGACGAGGGCCTCTTTTTTAGCACTGTGTCTTTCGCCCTTTTTTTTTTGCTTAACCTTAATCTTAATATTGCCTGGCGGGGTTGAAAATGTACCTGAGCAAACCGAAACGATACATTTCTGACATTTGAAGTCCACCGAAGTGGAGAATGCTTTGGGGCCTATAGCTACAGTGACTGTCGCCTCGAATGATCCTTATTATACAGAAACAACAAGTCACAACATTTTTTTATTTTCCATTACATATATATTATATAAATACAATGAGACATTCACGATTACATCCATGTCTTACCCAGGGACTCGAACCCGGGCCGAAACGATATTCCGGTTAGTGAAATTATGACAAATATTATTCCGGTTCGTGAAATTATGGTAGATATCGTGCAATTGTTAAAACATATTAATGCAGTTTTAGAATAGTTTTTTTGTACTCTCTGCAGCTTTTTCGTTATTATTATTATTTAGAATCTTGAATGCATTTTTAAACTTATTTTTACATGGTTAGGTATAAATTTGTCTACACTTTCAAGTTTTTCTTAGTTAACAAAAATTTTGAAATAGCGCTCCGATTCGTGGATTTTTCCATTTCGAGCCTTAATGCGTGAACGACTGACATATGAGTCTGTCGATGCTTCGTGGGAGCTGACTACCGGAGGGAGGGGTCTTAACGGGTCACAACCAATAGGAAATCATCTCGCTGCACATCTTTACCACACCTTTCCTGAAGTCATCTTTATGTTTCTTCTTTTCTTCGTTGGAGATTAAGAGGCTACTTCAGTCAAATGAAAAGACCCGTTCGCTAATGCTAATCCTATGGAAGAAATTTATAATGATATCTCGGTTGCATTTTAATATTTTTAAATGATTTTTTTTGCATTGGATAGCTGAGATCGATCTGTACAAAGGCCGTTTTTTAATTTTTCGATTTTGTTTACAGATATTTTTAATGAGGAGGCTTTCATTTTCGGAACCGGTTTCGAAATTGAAAGCATCCTCATAAAAAAATCTGTAATGAAAATCGAAAAAGTAAAAAACCGCCTGCATACAGATCGATCTCAGCTATCCAGTGCAAAAAAAATCATTTAAAAATATTGAAATGCAACTGAGATATCGTTATAAATTTCTTCCATAGGATTAGCATTAGCGAACGGGTCTTTTCATTTGGCTGAAGTAGCCTTTTAAGGGTCCTGTCCCTGCCGGCGAAGACACTCACGAGCTAATGCTAATCCTATGGGGAGGAATTTTTCTAATATCTCGTTTGCATTTCGACATTTTTAAATAATTTTTTTTGCATTGGATAGCCGAGGTCCGTCTCTACAGCGCACCTTGGTTACTTTTTCGATTTTGGTTGCAGATATTTTTTAGAATGACACTTTCATTTTTAGAACCGGTTTTGAAAATGAAAGTAACTTTATTAAAAATATCTGCGACCAAAATAAAAAAAAGTAACCAAGGTGCGCTGTAGAGACGGACCTCGGCTATCCAATGCAAAAAAAAAAAAAAAAAAAAAAAAATTATTTAAAAATGTCGAAATGCAAACGAGATATTAGAAAAATCCCTTCCCATAGGATTAGCATTAGCTCGTGAGTGTCTTCACCGGCAGGGACAGGAGCCTTAAGCGGAAGGTTAACTTCCTATAGGCACTCCGAATCTCAGCGTTGACTTGACTTAACTCAAAGGGAGAGAATGGAAACTTTAACTTGCGAGGTTTACAAAAAATATTTTATATTCATTCGGAACACAAGCAATCTTAATTTGCATTTAAAAAGAGGGAACCCACACTTAATTCTTTTCAGCCCATAAATAATTCAAGTACTCGATTTTCTCTACCTTTTGAATAGAATTCAGAAAGAGCTTTATAGAATGTAAGCAATTGCAGGTGAATCAAAATGTGACGAAAATCCTCTTAAAAAGCAAGAGGTGGGTATAAATAATTTGGCACTGAACTGGAACTACCCACAAAAGCAAAAAATTAAATTGATAGAGGCCTTATATTTGAATTTTGAGTGCCACTATTTCTGAAAAGAGATATTCCTTTTTTTAATGGCAGAAATTGTTCAATTAAATAAGATGGCGGCTACAATTTTGAAAAAAAGACGCGCAAATTCCAGCACTCTGTGATAAAACTTGGTACCCTTAAATATGCGTATTTCAGAAAAATAAGCATAAGCACAAGCAGTATTTTCGTCAAAGGAGGCGTGGTGTGGTAAGTTGGTACATTCTTACAACATTACTGCCAACAAGAAAAGCACCTGCCCCTTTGTGGATTGTGAAATTTAATTAAATAAATTTTCTTCATCTGATTATTTAAAATAATGATAAAATTTATTCTTAAAAAAACTAAGAATATTTCGTCGGAAGGGGAGGGGGGTGCGTGCTGAGACCCCTTATTTATCTTAAATGGCGGAAAAAAGAACTCTTTTAATTTTCTATTTTGGAAAATTGTTGGTGGAAACTTTCTTTTTAATAATTTGAATTTTTAACATTTCTTAATTGTGAAATGCTTGTATTGCTTTTGATGTTGATATGCATAAAACTTGTCGTACATAAGGAGTTCTGGCAGAAAGAATAGTTTAGATTATTTCATGTTTATATTCTGCACGTTAAAAAATAAACTAAGCTATGAATCAGTGCCACATGAGTTCGACAATATGCACCTCACTAGATTTCTAACTCTCGACGCCCGTATCTCTTAGTATTTCTTGTTATATCTTACTATCTTTCAAGATTTGTGGGTGGTGGGAGATACTTTCCTCCCCTGCCCCTCCTGCATAAATTCATGAAAGCAAGCAATTTTTCTTTTTTTAGTGTAACCTAGAAAAAATTAATTTTTCCAAATGTATAAATTTATTTTCCACTCACAGTAATTATTTTGAATGCATCCAGGGAGCAGGACATTTCAGTCCCGATGACATTTCGGTCCCTTCTCCAGCGCGCTGAAATGTTGTGCGCGCGAACAACGTGACATAATTTTACAGGGACATAAAAACGGGGTTTTAAATTTACGACTCCTAAATTTTAGTATAACGCGAATATAAGGATCCAATAACCACAGACACTTATAACTCGAATCCAGATTGTCACAACCCACACAAATTTCGTATGGTAAACGTAATCGTTTTAAGAGGGGGTAGGGGGACTCTATTGATTTTTTTTATAGAAGCCCCAATATGTAGCGTATTATAAATGTAAGTTCCTGACAACTTAAAAGAATTATAACTCGAGTTGTAATTATCATAGAAAATTCATATTTTGTATGGTAAACGTAATCTTTATAAAAGGAGGATTTTGTCGGGTTTTTAACTTAGGCCTCCTAAATTTTAGTATAACACGAATTAAAGGGGCCGATAAAACAATTACTTATAACCAGAATCCAAATTGGGCGTAACCCACACAAAATGCGTAAGATAAACGTAATCATTTTAAGAGCTGGGCTCTATTGATTTTTTTTTTTTATAGAAGCTCCCATCTTTTAACGTGTTATAAATATAAGGTCCTGACACTTAAAACACATATAACTTGAGCTGTACTTATCGTAGAATAATATTTTGTATGATAAGCGTAATCTTTATTAATGGAGGACATTGTTGTGTTTTTTAACCTAAGTACCCAAAACTTTAGTGTAACGCAAATATAAGGGACCGATAACCGCAAATACTTATAACTAGGATCCACATTGTCGTAATCCACACAAATTTCATACTGTAAACATAATTGTTTTAAGGGGGGGGGGGAGGCTCAATAGATTTTTTGATGGAGCCTATATATTTTAGTGTATTATAAATATAGGGTCCTGATAACTTGAAACATGTAACTCGAGTTGTAATTATCGTAGAACACCCATATTTTTTTTATGGTAAACCTAATCTTTATATAACGGGGAAGATTGTCGGGTTTTAACCTACGTTCCCTATAATTTAGTAGTATAGCACGAATGTAAGGGCCAAAAAACGCAAACACGTAACTCAGATCTAAATTATCGCAGCCCACTTAATTTCATATTGTAAAAGCAATCCTTTTAAGGGGGTGGAAGGGCTTTGTGAATTTTTATAAACGCCCCCAATATATTTGAGTTTATCATAAAGTCCTGGCAGCTTAAAACACTTATAACTCAAACTGGAATTATTGTAGAAAACGTATATTTTGTATCGTAAAACTGAAGAAAATTTCAAGAGAAACCAATATAACAACAATGTCGATTTCGCCTTATTCGCTCGGGAAATTACAGCAATGGTTTTTGTACCAATTGATAATTTAGATAAAGACTTGGGATGTTTGGAAGTAGATTTGCCAGCCGAAGTACTGTAAAATTTGAACTGGTATGAAGATTATTACGTCGGAATATCAAATCGAAGAGGAACGAAAAAGGCTCCATTATTTCAACCTGAATAATAGAATGTTTATGAGCTAAAATTAGATGGAGGAATCTCGCAGGAATAATAATGTAGAGGCTACCATAGAGTAAAGAGAAAGAATGGAGATGAAGTGTAGCGGCTAGAGGTGACTCCAAAAATGTAACCCTAAAAGCCGCTATATTCGGCCCAAACACAACCACGTGTTTTCGCAAAAAAAAGAGAAAACTTTTGGTAATACAGTTTCTTAATTCAGAATACAGTGAAATGCTACTTTAGAATGCTTAAATATAAGCAGATCATTTTCATTTAGAAAAGAAATGCACGGGTTTTGTTTGGGCCGAATGAGGGCATTTAAATTTGAGCGATAAAGTGCATCATATTGCAAACTGTTTTTACGGCATACTACATCTCCATCTATCTTTTCTTCCATGAAAGGCTACTCATCGAAGGATTCAAAATTAATTCTGTGTGGGATCACCCAACAATATGGAAATTTATTGAAGTCACAACAAAAAATTCAGAGCGGCCACGATAAAATGTACCACGAATTTGTTCGCGGAGAGCAACCGCTGAAAAAAAATGAAACAAATATATAAAAAATGGCGAAAGAATTTTGAAAATTCTGACAGATTTTCGGGATGGCACAAGTAGCCGAAAACAATGAAGGAATACAGGGTGTTCATAAAAAAAACTTCTCCGGTATATGTATCCCTAGCGATCTAAATGCTCAACCAATCGTAAGAGCTCTCACGGTTACGGTTACAGTGAAAAAATTTCGAAATTTTCAAATGGCAACATCCTTTTTTTTTCCTGCGTAAATTTATCAGCGCATTGAAAAACCATAAATGGCATTGGAACGATACACGTATGACTAAAATTGCTGGTGTAATATCGTGGCACTCAATCCTAATCAGTTCCTATGTAACGTAATATTCAGACCTCTAAAACAAATTATTACATTTTTATTTTCACTATGTGTACACAAAAAGAACTCAAAAACACATTTTAAAGCAAATTTTACAACGTTACTCAGTTCAAAAGTAAAAAAAGAAAAAAAAAAAAAAAAAAAATCGGCTACTGAAAGTCATGTCTTGTAGTCACTCCTTCGTTCCTCGCATATCGAAAACATGCTCCTTCGGTACGATAGTGAAGTCCATCAGACGCAAGTTAAAAGAACTCCAATTCACGAGCAAGTCCTGTTTTCGTATCTGGTGGTGTATCCAAAGTTTATTCGGAGTTTTGCATCTTACGAAAAATCAAGCATTCCATTTCCAAGTGATATTTAGTGTCGTTATACCGGCATAAAACATTGGCAAAAAAGAGCATTGTAAAGGACCAATGACAATTCAAAGACGAGGTGAACTGACGCAATTTGCATAATTCACAGGAATAGATAGTAGAAGCACCAATCACAATTACATATGGAAATCATTGCGAGTAGAAAATTTTCAATAAACAGTCTGAGAAGATTGTTTCTTCTATCAGTTGTTCGCACGTGCCAATAAGAGGACACTTACAATAAAACAAGGAGCTGAATTATTGAAGCTGTTTAATCTGAACGGGAAAAATGCAGCTGAAGCAGTGCGAGTTTGTCGCCGAAATCATAAGTTATGACGAGGCCCATGTTCCGTAAAAACTCTATTTGATTTGGTGTAAAAAGTTGAAGAAATTGGATACATGTGATCGACCATGATCCGGGCGAGCATATGTTCTTGTTGAAGTTTTTGTGGAATATATATAGAAGCATATAACAGGAATATTGCAGATCCATTGCATACTGCAAGAAGTATTGCACGCAGTTTGGATGCACCAAAAACAACAATCCTGAAGATTCTGCGCACTGTTCTGTCGATGTTTCCCTACCGATTCCAGCGCGTCCAGATGTTCCAACTTAGAGACGAGCAACAACGTTTAGACTTTGCAATTTATTTTCTCATCAGATATGATGAAGATACCAGCTGGCCATTGAGAATATTATGCTCGAATGAGGCACATTTCCCTTTAACTGGGAACGTAAATTCCAAGAACTGCGTTCACTGGGCTGATGAAAATCCTTACGATGTGACACCAACGCCTTTACACGAAGTTAAAGTGACTGTGTGGCGCGGCATCGCAAACCCATTCCTTCTCGGTTCGTACTTTTTCGAGCAGGTCACTTCTACAGGTATGGAAACGTGCTCTATCATAAGTGCTCGGTATACAACAATGTTGCAGAATTACGCAATTCCAGAATTGCAGCAGCAAACTGTCGTCAATGATATTGTATGGAATCAAGGTAGTGCTCCTCCACACATCGCCATATCTATTCGACAAGTGTTGCAACAGCACTTTGATGATAGAATCATCTCTCATAACTTTGCAGTTTCGTGGCCACCACGATCTTCCGACCTCACTCCAATGGATTTCTGGAGTTATCTGAAATCAAAGGTATACACATCAAATCCAAGAAATTTGTAAGAATTGAAAGATGCCATAAAACGTGAAGTTGTACAGATTCCTCCAGCGATGTTACGTTTGGCATTGTTGTCAACAGTCTCATGCATGCAATGCGTTATTGTCTGCGAAGATGGGCATATTGAAAACTTCTAATTCAAATAAATGCTTTTTTCTCTCTTCTCATTTGTGTTGTCATTAGTCCTTTACAATGGTCTTTTTTGCAATTGTTTTACGCCGGCAATTTTAATCGTACGTGTATCATTCCGACACCATTTATTGTTTTTCAATGCGCTGATGAATTTGCGCATGAAAAAAATGGGTCTTGCCATTCGAAAATTTCGATTTCTTTTACTGTAACCGTAACCGTGAGAGTTCTATCGTTTTAAATCATCACGATCTGGAGCGCATACCTTCAAATAAGTTTATCTAACATTTATTTTCGATTGGTTGAGTGGTTAGGCTGCTAGGGGTTCATATATCGGGGAAGTTTTTTTATGACTTCCCTGTACTTACGAGGAATCGTCCATAATATCTTATGAATTAGATAAAAGCATTTTCTTAAAAATTTCATTATGTAATTTACTTTTATTTTTTTTTCTGTGCTACATGTAATTATTTAAAAAATGTCACTTTTACTTGTATAAATATATTTTAGTATTATTCATATAATTATAAATAGATGTAATTGTATAGTTTGATAAATCTACCCTATATATATAAAATCCTAATGAAACGAATTTATGAAACGGATAAAGATCCTAATGAAACGAATTTATGAAACGGATATATGAAACGAATTTATGAAACGGATATATGAATCGACTGATTAAACAACTGATTATGTTTCAAGCGATTTCTCCTAAAATATGGAATACTTTGCGATGAAATTAACACCAAAAATCAGCATTGATCCGCAGATCTCAAAACTGGTGTTAGAATTTTTAAATTCGAATTAGTTTTCGAAATATTATTTTTTTTCTAATTTTATATACATTTTTCTAATGATGGACACTCAAGTTTTAATCAAACAGATATTTTTTTTTTCATATTTCAGAAAAGGTTGACATGGTAACCCGGCTATTGTTGTTTATTTGATCATAAATGTTTATTTACTTTTATTTCTTTTTATAAATTATATAAATTATTTTGTTCTATAATTATTAATTATTTTTTTATATTTTCTTTAGAAAATAATAGAAAATAATTAAAAAATACGGTACTAATTAGTTATTCCGTCAACCAATTTCACCGAATTATATAAATCGCCAAAACACTCGCCAAATTATACAAATTGCCATAATTTTTATTTTAAATAACGAAAGAACAAATAAATTAATATAACATTAATAAGTATACAAATAAAAAGTTGAAATAAAAATCACTTCACGACGTAAACACGTGTAACTTGCTTAAAGTCAAGTGAATGTGACATTTACGATCAACCATTATTGGCATTTAATCTTATAGTTTGGCGATAGATTTTTGGTCGACGGGATAACTAAGTAATACCAAAAATGCATATGTAACTAGTATTTGAAAACGAGGTTTTCGCCAAATTTTCGTAAAAAAAAAAATCACGCCAAACCTGCTGTGCGTATATGACATCTGACCAAATATTAGCACTCGGAAAAAAATGCTAACTGGCGAGTTGAAAAAAAGCTATTGGCGAGATTTGCATCCGGCTAGCGTAACAGTACCAAGAATTCTTTGCAACCATGGCAAATTTTATGTAGTTTTATTCGAAAAAAAATTTTGATTTTTTAATCCAAAATGGAAAACTTACGGTTCCATATTGGCGCGATTTTTTTCTAACGCCAATGTCATATACGGAACGGGCACTTAACTGGCGCCAAAGTGTCGTTATTTTGCTTGATTTGGTAAGCCGGATGTTGTTGTTTATGCTGTTGATGCGTTCCAAAAATTGGCGTCGTTAAAAAATCGCGCCAATATGGGACGCATCTGCGCCAAACTTTCATATGAACGGCGAAGGGATCAGACCGCATTTGTTTATGGCAGTTGATGACTTGAACTATTATAATATAGATGAAATGATGGCGATAGAATATTATTTGGCGACTTATCACCTGTGCCTGGCTAACATTAAAGTACCAAAATGACACCTAGAGTATAAAAACTGAAGTGGTCCGCCTGGAACTGTTGATGATAGTCACATGACTTAGGCTATTGTTATAGAGATTGTTTTAAAATATCGGGAGACAAAGACTCTGTATACTTAATTTATTTTATTTTAGCTTCATTTCAAATGTTTAACTGACCCTCTTTAATCAAAAACGAAAACAACCATTGGATATCTTAATAGCAACTGATTCGCCCTTAAATTTTTGCAATCAAAGGGAATTGAATGGAAACCCGTTTACAGGGAGATCTGCACAGCTTTTTTCACTATAATTCAATCTTCTCTAATATTTTAAAAACCCATCAGATTAGCGTGTTTTTAGATTCTGCGGTATCTGAACGGGGATTGGCGAGCGTAGCTTGCAGGGGGCAGAGCCCTCTAGTAAATAAATAAAAATAAAAGGATTGCAGATCCAGCTATCTCTACATGGTGCAATCTGGAAACTCTTTTCAATTTTTTCCAATCTTAAAAACACAAAATGTTTAAAGAGAGTCTAAATGATATTACACTGTTAAAAATCTGTAGCTTTAACTGCATAATCACTCCACCGCTTTTATAGGAAACTATTACTTGACGATATTATGGAGCATTCTCATTGGTCGGAATAGAAATATTCTATAAAAGCGGTGGAGTGACTATGCAGCAAATGTTACAGATTTTTAACAGTGTATAAGGCTGTAGAAAATCGAAATACTATTACGATTCTACATAATAAACCCTCAAAACAGATGCAGATATCATTAGGTATAGGAAACCCCTTCTGTGCCCAAAAAAGGCCTGAGATTTCTTCTAAGTTCCAACTTTGGACAATAAGATCAGAAGAAATCAATCAATCCAAATTCATCTTCGGATGTAGCACTTTTTAGACAGAGAGTATAATACAGAGACCACCTGGTATTTCTTTTATGCACCGCCAAACCGAAAGTGGTCAGAATTTTCTTACGAACAGCTGACAGAGGAGGAACGTGTGCAAAAAAGTGAGCAGGTAGAAGATCATCCTATCGGGTGACAGCTTGCAGATGATTTCACAGCGAATCATTTCTAGTGGCCAGAAATTCACTATTGTTTTATGAGAGAAATCGCAGGATTGATTAGATTTGAAGTTAGTAAAGTTTGAACTCCTGGTGATTGTAAGTTGCAGGTCTTTACCTGGGTTGAGAGCATTAATCTCTCGGTAGTACACTCATTTTCTCGGAGGCAGAGTACGAGGGTAAAAGAAACTTCATTTCACGAGGCAGACAAAACCGCACGGTCAAATTCAGAAACAGGCTGTCAAACAACGGAGAGAGTTCTTTACTCTTTAGCAATGACATTTCGAAGTCGGATCTGATAGAATCTCGGAGACTCTATAAATTATGTACTATCTAATTGTCTTATTAGGACTTTGATATAACTGCTACATCTAACTAACTTTATTCATCATCAAACCGATACTCCAACTCATGATTTGTTGTGTATGTATGCATATGTTTAGTCAAGAAACCATTTTAGTGTTTTATATTAAATGAAATTTTTGTTCTTTAACTAAATGTCGTCATACGCCTCTGAAGAGACACCTACCACGCTACCAACCCTCATATGAAGCTCCACAACTGGTGGCAGCTAAAAACGAACTTTTGTGAACATAATAAAGCGGTAGTGAAGTTATAGAAGCCCTAAAGAATAAGAAAAGCTGAGTGCTAAGCAGTAAGACAAAAATCACAGCGGAAACTGCAGTGTAGACGATGCGACAAACCAACGCCCCAATGAAAGTCGACAAAAGTCCGGAGACAAGACAAGGACCCGGACGGAAAAAGGCCAGGAAACCGGGCAAGGAGTCGGACAGCAGAGAGTGCGGACAGACCACCTCGGAAAGTCCAGCAGTGAGCCCAGTCTTGTGTTAACGGAAGTGTCGATGGCAGTGACATGCAGAACAGATCCCCTGTGAAAGGACAGCAACAAAACAAAGAGATAAGCTCATTACTTTTGAGGGGGTACTTTAATATTGTTTAAAAATATAAAGTCGAGGTTACATACTTTGAGGACGAGAGTTTGTTTTGTAAAGTAAAAATAAATAAGCATTAATCTAGGTATAAGTTAATGTAAAGTAAAGAAAATTCAGGTAATTTAACCTAGTAGGCAGATTAAAATCGGTCATTTATTATGTGAGAATAAAGGGAACATAGCTGCCAACTTTTACGCTTTTTTCCTATCACTATTTTTATTCAGAAAAATTTGCCTTTTTTAATCCTATGTTTTCGATGATTAAATAAGAGAAATTTCTTTGTTAAAATATTGTGGTAGGAAAAAAGCGTAAAACTTGGCAGCTATGAGGGAAATTTTTCTAAAGGGACTAAATATATAGAAAATTGTCATGTTAAATTGCGGACAGGGGTCGAAAAAAATAAATTATGCAAAGAATGTAAATGTTTTGAAAATATTGTAGAGGGAAAATATTGTATAATTACTTTAAATTATATAATAGGAAAATTTTCTGAAAACATTTATGGCCCAAGCGTTGGTAACATTGGATAAGTCTTGCAAAGTGTGCTGAATCTTGAGGGAATTTAAGAGTTATTCAGATATATATAGGTGCAAATTGCATAAAAGAATATTACTTACTGTGCTTTATTTTGTGTGTATAGAGATTTCAAATCTGAAAGATTATCTTGCATATTAATTGTATTTAACAAAAAGGGAAAAGTATTTAAATAATTTTACATTATATTCAAATTTGTTCTTTATTTACTGTATTTGTATTCAAAAAAGTGTTTATAAAGTATTTAAAGAAAAATTAAATTTGATAAAAAGCTGAAATCATATACCAAGTGTCAGTTGACACGATTAAGTCTCCTAAAAAGTATTTAAATAATTCGTATTAAATTTAAAGTTTTACAATATGGCAAGGATTACTGCACTAAAATACTGTAGGAACATTGATCTGCAAAAATAAGCAGAATTTCTGGGTGTACTGGGAGAGAAAAATGATATTAAGGAAAGAGAAAAAATCTTTGAAAAACAAAGGAAAAACCTATGTTTTCTGTACGGAAGCGATAGGCATTTTAAGAGAAATTGCCCTGAATACAAAACATCTGAAAATTTGACAAAGACGGTCCATCATATTAGGTGCGATTTAAATTTGGAAGAGGGATTTAAATCAGTAAACGGGAAAGAAATCGCGATACTCAGAGATACAGGTACAAATATTGATCTATGCCCGAGGAATTTAATAAATTCAGATAAATTAACTAGAAAATTCAGGTGGATTAAACAGCCCGTGGTGTTAAATGACAGTAGACGTTTACCCGTAGGCGGAAGTGGCAGTAGAGTTACAAAATAAAGACATCATCAAAACGAAAGCAATAATTGCCGATAAAGAGACGGATATAGCGTATTATACATTAGGTAATGAGACACAAAATTTAATTGAGAAAGCGAAATGTGAAAAACCCATAAACTAAACGCGGTGACGATGTGCAGTAAAAATAAAAGGTAAATCGAAAATAGAAACTCCCATTTAAAAAGAGAAAATCCTTGTCAGATTGACAAACATCAATCAGAAGAGATTAGCGAACAGCTTGTAGAAAGTGGAGAAGGGAAGGACAACAATAGGTTGGAGGAAAATAAAAATGACTGGGAAGAAAAGGAACAGGGTGCATCTTTACCAGAATCAGAAAAAATTGAAAATCTTATCATAGTTAAGGTGGGAAAAAATAAATCTGAAAAGGAGAAAATAACAGACAAGTCTCGGGAAAAGGGACACAAAATAGCAAATAAAAAGAAGTTAATTTTTGAATCTAAAGACGCAAGTAAAATCAGAAATACTAGGACCCTTTCAAAGGAAACGCTAACACAAGATAAACCACTTAGATATTTCTTTTGGCATAAAGCTATCAGAGAAAATAAGGAGTCTGTAGAATCGAGTGACGCGTGTAGGTGGGTGGAGGAAGCAAGCGAACAAAAAGATGACTCCTTAACCAACGTGCGACAGTTACAGAAGTAGTCTCGAAGCTATCAATTTGTTTAGTAGGACAGCCAATCCATTTAAATAAGAGAAATGAGTACAAGTTGACTACTCTTTGTGTTTTTTCGAAAAGCACAAAGGTGGTTAGGTTGAAAAATGCGGTAGAAAACTCAACAGGTTATAATCCAGCAGAGCTAGTTTTCGAAAAAAGTCTGCTAATGACGGAAAACTTAATATTCGAAAAGTGGATAGGCAAAAGCAAGGAAATTGAAATAGTCAAGGAATATACTCGGATTAACGATGCAGTTAAAAAGAGTCAGGTGTTAGCAAGGAAAAACGAGACTGTGAGCGGGAAGGAAATAAAACTCAAATATGAGAAAAAGGTGTGTGTGCTTTTTGTGTTTTCTTTTTGACGGCCAATTATCAACACTAGGGATATAGGCCCTAAGGGGGTGGAGTGCCCTTCGTGGGGTCTTTCTAAGGGAACCTAACCTGTATTAACGCTTGGAGAGGTCCGAAGAAAACCACGAAAACTCCGAACGATTAGGCCGACGGGCGCGATTGGGATCGAACCCAGCACTTCCCGTCTACCAGCTTCGAGAGTAGAACCTCTCGGCGATTGGTGGGCCACGAGAAAAAGGACATAAAAAGAAATGTAGAACCAGGTGAACAAAATTTGGTCGGAGCGACGAATGAGAGGCAGATAATGTCTCTAAATGGGACTTGTCCAAGTAATATAAGCACAAAAATATCGTAGAAGAACGACATTGTAGAGGGTCCGGAAAAAAGGTAAAATACCAAAATTATCGTAGAAATCGTTTAAAAACGTATGTGGAGCGCGGGGAAAAGGTAAACATTATAACGCAAAGGTGTAAAGAGTTAAAGGTTGCACAGAATCTGAAAATAACAGTTACATTAGAGGACGCAAATAGTTATAGTTTCGAGGAAAGAGCGGAAAAGAGTAAACTAAATGTTGCAATTCAGAAAAATTGCGAAAGCCAGAAAATGTAAATGTAGAGTCAAAAGCTAATGTAAAGATAGAGAAAAGGAAAATTGCCAGTAAGACAATTGAAAGGTTAGGAAAGGGTCAGAATAACCCAGCGGAAGTTAAGTTTAAGGCGATAGCAGTACTGACGCCACCTGAAAATAAAACCTAAATTGGAAGATGTCTAAAGAGGGCAGATTACTATTCGCGAACCACGGAAAATTTTGCATAGAGAGCAGAACAGCTCAAAAGAGCACTAAAAGGGGAAAATAGAAAAGAAAAACTAGAATGGAGGGATAAATTGGGAAAAGCGGGCGAAAAACTAAAAAGTAAGTTTAGAGAGGAATCCATTGGGTACGCCCATAACTATAACTCGAATTCGGAAAAAAAATACGGAGATGTCTAAGGATGTAAAAGGAATCAGTGGAAGGGGAAAGAAAAAGCAAAATTAGGAATGGCATCCCATCAGGTATCTAACAAAGAAGTTGACGGATAAGAAGAAAGAAAAGCCAGCAAGAATCTTTACCATAAGTAAATTAGAAACCTATATTGGCGGAAAACTTTCTTAATAAAAATTGATCACAGTACTCAAATATCCAGCAAAAACAAAGAGAAAATAAGTCACAGGCTACTCAAGGGCGCATCATCTTTGCAACCTTACCTCTACGCCATAAAACACAGGCCAGGCAAGGATATAGTTCATGTAGACTACTTAAGTAGGGCAGAATAAGGTCTTAAAAAAAAGACTAAATACTTGTAAATAGTGAAAATCTCATATTTTAATGTGTATGGTAATTGTGTAAAATATAAAGTATTGTGTATGATTTAAAGAATATTTTGGTAGGAAAAAGTTCAACAAAATATGAAAGAAAAGTAAGGTAATATATATATATATATATTTGTATATATATATTCTTTTTTTTTGCTTGTGTATCGGGCCACTCAGATTTTGTGAGCTACCCTTTGCTTTTCAGAATATTTCGTCCTGAAGCCAAAATATTATTTAAGGGAGGATGTGTTGTAGAAAATAGAACTATTATTACGATTCTACATAAGAAACCCTGAAAATAGATGCAGATATTACTAGATATAGGAAACCCCATGTGTTTCCAAAAAAGGCCTGAGATTTCTTCTAAATTCCAACTTTGGTCAATAAGATTAGAAGAAATTGATTAATCCAAATTCATCTTCGGATGTAGCCCCTTTTTAGACAGAGAGTATAATACAGAGACCACCTGGTATTCCTTTCATGCACCACCAGAGCGAAAGTGGTCAGAATTTTCCCACAAACGGCTCACAGAGGAGGTACGTGGGCAAAAAGTGGGCAGGTACAAGGTCATCCTATTAGGTGACAGCTTGCAGATGATTTCACAGCGAAGTATTTCTAGTGGCCAGAAATTCCCAATTGTTTTATGAGAGAAATCACAGGATCTGAGAGATCCTTGATTAGATATGAAGTTAGTTAAGTTTGAACTCTGGTGCGTGTAAGTTGCAGGTCTTTACCTGGGTTGAGAGCATTAGCCTCTCGATGGTATGGTCATTTTTTCGGAGGCAGAATCCGATTGTAAAAGAGACTTCATTTCACGAGCCGGACAAAGCCGTACGGTCAAATTCAGAAACAGGCTGTCAAACAGCGGAGAGAGCTCTTTACTCTTTAGAAATGACATTTCGAAATTAGAGCTGATAGAATCTGGGAGACTCTTTAAATTCTGAATCATCTAATCGTCTTATTAAGACTTTGATATAACTGCTACATCTAACGAATTTTATTTATCATCAAACCCATACTCCAACTCATTATTTGTTGTGTATGTATGCATATATTTAGTCAAGAAACCATTTTAGTGTTTCATATTAAATAAATTTTTTGTTCTTTAACTAAATGTCGCCATACGCCTCTAAAGAGACACCTACCACGCTACCAACACTTATCTGAGACTCCACAAGGCCAACAAAAATAAACAAAAAACTTATACAAACTATGAATGTTCTACGGCAACTACAAGTCGAATTATAAATAACTAGCAAAACCCGCGGTTTTACTCGAGTAATAGTTGAAATATGCTAAGCGATATTTGTATGTCTAATTTTTGTTAGAAGAAATTACACTTTTAGGAATAATTCAAAGATTACTAATCAAGCCGCAGTTTGACTGAACTTCATTATTCTGCATTAAGCTGAAATTATACTTAAATTAATAAGAAGAACTAAAACTAATTCTAAATAAATGATAATTTAGAAAGTATTATGAAGCTCTTACTCTCATTTCATATGCTCTTTTCAGAATTCATTTGAAGTTTTGAATTTTTTAGAAACCGTTCTTAGTACGCATTTACATCTTAAAATTAACCATCATTAAAAAGTATTAAAACCAACGTTTAAAAATGCACAAATAATACATGAAAAGCAGCAAACAGCTGTTTCAAATCTACTAGCGAGATTCTTCTTCAGTGCAAGACAGGGAAAAAGGAACAGCGTGCTAGAAAAAGCAAGGCTATGCAAAATGATAGACAGAGACGTGCTGGCTTATATACCCGATGCGGGTAGCGAAGGCGCCAAAAAAACCAAGCAGTGGAAACGACTGGGTGGACAAGTAGCAACATCTACCGGAGAAGGAGAGAAAAAGAAACCAAAAAAGGGAAAATTAAATTAATGCTTTCCAAATACTTGGAAAATCAGGAGTACTAGATAAGTCATTGACTAAAGAGAGAATTTTTAATGATGTGGTAAGCTTCCCAAAAATCAAGACATTTTTGGATAATGGTGGCTGAGGAAAAATCGAACCTATGTTGAGAAGACCAAGAATGTTGAGCAATAGAAGAACGTTTTAGCTCTCGATTTTTAACATAACCTTCATTCTCTTTTAAACGAAATCTAAGAGCCAGTTTAGTCTGGACAATATAAGAAAGGCCACACTGGCAAGAGATTTGGTAAATGCCCCAGTTATCTAGACGATCAACTGGGTGCTTGAGATTTGAAAAAGTAATTTTATTAACAGGAGAAAAAATAACAATAAGATCAAAGCTCCTAAGATTTTAGCAACTTGCTGAGTAATTTTAGGAAAAAATGGTAACACACCGAAGTATTAGAGTTGGAATTGGAATGCTTTTCAGACGGATTTCGTCAATTTCTTATAAATAGAATCAATAATATTAGAGGAACAACCACGGTCAACAGCAATAGCTTTGAGGTAATTAAGTTCAGCACTAAGTAACTGAGGAGAAAAAACAAATATTGGTAGCCCGAAAAACAAAAGTATTGAAAGCAGCGAATTTCTGGTTAGGGGGATGATAAGAATACCTGTGAGGTGGGAGACTGACAGCAAAGGTTTACGAAAGACGGTAGTCTGAAAGCCATTTTCACGACGAATAACAAGGGCATCCAGGAAAGAAAGGCAGTTATTGGTCTCAATTTCTGATGTAAATTGAATGCAGGGATCAATGGAATTCATAATAGAGAGAATATGATTAATATCCGAATTCATTTCAACCAGGACATATACATCATCAACATAACGAACATAGAACGGAAATTTTAAAATTTCAAAAAGTTTGACCACAAAATAGTGCATATAAATATCGCATAAAATTAAACTAAGAGGATTACCCATAGCCAAACCGTCAATCATACGGAGGAAATTACCATTGAGAACAAAAGTATTTTGCGACAAGCAAGCGCTAGTGAGAAGGATAAGCTCCTCGATTTCAAAATAAGGGAAATGGAATTCACAAAGCCTTTTCTTGAGACAATCTAAAGCCCCTTCAACCGGAACGTTTGTAAATAATGATTTAACATCAAAAGAAATCCTCATGTAACCCTGCGGGTTAAAATTGTGAAGCTTATTAACAAAATCAAAAGAATTCTTAACAGTGAAACAGTTACTGCTCAAAAGTGAGGAAAAAAACAGAAAATAAATATTTTGCAAGCTTATAAGAAGCTGTACCGATACTAGAGACAATAGGTCTAAAAGGAATGTCAGGTTTATGGACCTTAGGTAAAGTATAAAACCTGGCACAATGCGCAATAGACGGAATAAGAGACTTCTTAAACTTAGCAGGAATAATGTAAGAAGACTTGATGGCAGACTTAATAGAGTTCAATGCACTAGTGGAAGGGTCTTTGCGGATATCCACATACGGACCATCATTAATTAATTTATGGGATTTTTCCAAATACGTAGATTTGTCAAGAAGAACAATCTGACCATCTTTGTCGGCCTTAGTAATAATTAAGTTTGGATCAGAACGCAAATTTTTCAGACATTGTTTAACAGGATGTTTAAGATTGGGCTTATAAACATTAGAATTGAAATCAACAGTATTGGCAATGAGATGCCTAATGGATTCTTTTTGAGAAGAAGATAGAGCGCTATGCTTAAAAGCTCTTTCAATAGGAGCAATAAGATTAGGTAAAGAAGGAATAGCAGACACAGGAAAATTGTTATTCAATTTGAGAGCATCGAGCTGATTGTTACTTAAAGGAACACTAGAAAGATTGACAACAGCATTTTGGTTAACAAGAGGCAAATTCCTGGAGTTATTAGCACACACATTAGCATTCACAAAGTGTATTAAATTTCTTCTCTAAAACCAAATAATGAACAGAAGAAGCTGCGAGAACTCTGCTCCACGACCTTCTGTCGATAGACTCAAAATCAGGTGTAGAATTAGCGAGGCTGATATGTAAAGAATATAACTTGTCTCTATACGAGCAATTTTGTGGCGAGTCTCTTGAATCAAAGCTCTTAAAAGAGCTAATTTAGAACGAAATAAGACCTTGTCAGTCCTATTTGAAGAAAATAAATTACAACGTATGGAAATGAATTTAGGACTGAAGAAGAATCTCGCTAGTAGATTCAAAACAGCTGTTTGCTACTTTTCATGTATTATTTGTGCATTTTTAAACGTTGGTTTTTCTGCTTTTTAATATTGTTGCACAAAGGCTATTTACTATTTTTATTAACCATCATGTCAAATTCCAAGCTTCTTGACTAACGATCTACCACCTCTGCAATGCTAGTGGCAGTAACATAAAATGCCTATGTTGAAACAGAGTCTGTCACCATTAATTTTCCAATATCAATTTTGAAATCGGTTTGGTATTTCCTAATACTCCAAAGAAAACGTAATTTAGAAAGTTTTTAAAGACTGTTTTAGAAAGTTTGTTGTTCCTATAAACCCCAGGTGGTAGTGACACTGGCATAGAATATAGCCTGTGTAGAATCAGAGACTATCACCATTGATTCGCAACCATAAATTTTGTAATCGGTTTATTATTTCCTGAGATTGCATAGAAGTCGTAATTTAGAACATTTTTAGAACGCTTTTCACTACTTCCATTTGCTTCACCCCTTTTAATTTTCAAATTTATTTTCGACTGTTCTTAGAGGGCATTTATATTTCATAAGTAACTGCCATGCCATATTTAAAGTTTGTACCCTCTTCAGCATCTCAGAAATAGCAATTTAGAATGTTTTTGCTCCTGCAACCTACTGGTGGTAGTGGCACGGCATAAAATATTGCTTATGTTTGAGCAGGTTCTAGCACCACCAATTTGCAACCAATATTTTTGAAATCGGTTTGGTATTTCATAAGATTGCATAAAAATAATAATTTAGAAAGTTTTTAGAACGCTCTTCGTTCACTTCATCCTTTTAAATTTGGAATTTTCTTTCGACGGTGCTCATAGAAAGCATTTGCATCTTTTAAGTAATTACCACGCTAAATTTCAAAATGTTAGACCCCTCATTATCACAAAAAGTAATTTGGAACATTTTTTGCTCCTGCAACACCCAGGTGGTAGTGACAAGAACATAAAATATAGCATATGTTGGAGCAGGGATTGTCACCATCTATTTGCAACCATTACTTATGAAATCGGTTTGATATTACCTGAGATTGCGTAGAAATCGCAATTTAGAACGTTTTTAGAACGCTTTTCGCGCACTTTCAACCCTTTTAAATTTCGAATTTTTTAGAAACAGTTCTTAAAGAGCGTTTATATCTTATAAGTAATTACCATGCACATGCCAAAGTTCAAGTTATTAGCCCCTGCAGTATCACAAAAATCGCAATTTAGAACTTTTTTGCTCCTGGAACCCCCCGGTGGTATAGTGACACTGACATAAAATAGACCCTATGCTACAGCAAGGGCTGTCACCATCAATTTCCAACCATTACTTTTGAAATCGGTTAGATACTTCCTAAGATTGCGTAGAAATCGCCATTTAGAACGATTTTTAGAACGCTTTTCGCGCATTTTCACTCCTTTTGAATTAAAATTTTATTTTTTTAGGAAATGTTCTCAGAGATCTTTTATATCTTATAAGTAACTACCATGCCAAATTTCATGTTTCTAGGCCCTTCAGTAACACGAAAAGCGCAATTTAGAACGTTTTTTGCTCCTGCAACTCCCATGGGATATTGCCACCTACATAAAATATAAAACGGAGCCTATGTTAAAACAAGGACCATTACTTTTGTACTTTATTTTACTTATTCGAAACATTACTTTTGAAATCGGTTTGATACTTCCTGAGATTGCTTAGAAATCGCAATTAAGAACGTTTTTTAGAACTCTTTTCGCCCATTTTCATCCTTTTAAATTTTGAATTTTTTAGAAACTGTTTTAAAAGAGCCTTTACAAACATATTATTCTAGAATTTAGTTAAACTTAAAAACGTTCATAACTAACTAAAAATGTGCTTACAGCAATCATCGTTAATGTACAGTACTTCGGTTACAGTATAGTATCCGAAATCTTTTATGTGTCCCTGTAAATGCTATGTACTTTGTATTATACAGGAAGTAATTTGTAGTAAAACTCAGCAATGTATATCAGTTTCATTATATAAAAAATAGTTTAACATAATTTAAATTATGCCGTAAACCCCTCCCTGTACCCCCCCCCCCCCCCCTTGCATCACATATTCTGTTGAATGCATATTTTAGTGCACTTCATAAATGAATATCAATTTCATTATGTTTGAAAGGGTATAACATCACTAAAATGCACTTTAAACGATTTTTTCCCATTAGCCGTAATGCAACGGAATACTTTTGACTGCCCCTGTAAATGAACCATACCTGTTACAAACTTCATGAACAATAGATATCGTGCTATAGTAAACGTCAATAACGTAAAAAGAATTTCAGGGCAATCCGAGCATACTTATTGTATTCACGAGAGTTAGAGCGCGTACAGACGGACAGACAAACCGAAGTCATAAACACTTTTCAACTATGTTGGAAAGTGTTAAAAACCATTATGGTGTTATGAGCATTCATATCTAAAAGAAATTAAATTCATATAATTGAAATATATAAAAATGTTTCTGAATAAAGCTCTATGTATCTGAACTTCAAACAATATTCTTGAAAAAATATAGATTCTAAATCTTTATTATGAAGCAAAATTATATCACTGAGTAACGCTGACGTCATATTTAATGTGGTAACATCTGCCCAATAAATGTGCCTTTTAATTCAATTTTTTTTAACATATCGCACAATTTCACAGGGTCGAATAGAAAATGAAATGCTCTTCCAAATGAAATTATTTGAAAACTGTACCTGAATTTAATGATTTTCTATAGTTTTTAAAATAATTTTCGAGTAGGAATTAATTTCAAATCTATCGCTATGGCGTGAAGCCCGATAACAGAAGATTAACCCGTAAGATAAATACAAGCGGGGATGACCGAGCTAAGCTCCGTCAAAATTACTTTTGTTTTCAACACGATATAATATTTTCATTGTATCACTCTCTCTGTATTATTTCTATAAAACATGTTATTTTTAAACAGTATTTTTTACAAAAACAATCAATAGGAAAACTATGTACGTTCACGTTTTTAAATTTTATATTATTTACACATTTACAACGAAATACATCAATCCATATTACATTTTTAGCTCGACTCTGAATGGTTTAACCATGTATCGGGAGTCTTTTTAAGAATTTTTTAAAAATTTCTTCATATGCTGAAAGCTAATTTTTCTTTTCGCTAAATATAGCCAAGTTTGGCTACATTCTTTCATGTACCGCCAAGTATGAGCTTTGGGATTTGTAATTTTGAAAGTCGATTTTTCGGCCAAATGTCGCCAATATTTCGCCAAATATCGCCAACTTATTGGCTGTTGCCAAATTCGCAGCTTCGAAACCCTGATCCGTAGTGACCCAAAATGGACCCACTAATCAAATCTACTCGAACATCAGACTTAGCTCAAAGATTTTCTGATAATCAAAAACAGCAGGATATAAAATTTAGCCAATATCGTTTAAGTCATTTTATAGGTAATCCTCAGATCGTGTCTGAGAGGTAATCTTGACCCACAGTGACCCCTAATTGACGCAATACTCTAATTTTCTCGAACATGTGATACCAGCCCAGTGGTCTTCTCAGGATCGAAAACGGTATAACACAAAATGCAGTCAAAACCGTTAAAGCCGTTTTTTAGATAAAATTAGCTAGACCCCGTACACTGTAAAAAAAAAAAAAAAAATTCCGTTAAAAAGCGGAAATAGTACTGGCAATCCAGACGCCAGTAATATTTCCGTTTTTTAACGGAAATTTTTTTTTCCGTAAATTCCAGAAATTTTTCCGTTTTTTCACAAAATTTTCCCCCTTTTTTTTTCATATATCCGTATTTAAAATTTTTTATTTCAAAGGCGAAAAAAAAAATCATATAACTTTTCGAGAAACCTTTATCAATTTCAACGGACACGTTTATCAAGGTAGCGTATCTCTAATTTATTCATATAACAGTAATGAATCAACACTTACCTAGGGTGGAATCGAACTGGGGAACCGGCCTCTACCAGATTAGCGCTCTTATCCACCCTGCCATTGGGGACTCGAGTTACGTTTCCAAATATCGTTACTTATTTCAGATGCTTTTTATGAAATAAAGGTACGATGTTAAACAAGGAACATGTTTTCGTTGGAGCTATTTTTCAATTGAGTGTACAATTCTGAATATTTCCATAATTTTGAAAATTTAGCTTTTTAATTTCATGCTTTATAAAAAGGAAAAAATTAGTCCTTAAAATATTACGTGCATGAAAGAATGTACTATAAGTAATGATTGCTTCTTATTTGCAAGATTTTAAAAATTTTATTGTACTATTATTTTTATTTATTTATTTGTATATACATCTATAATTTCGTTATTATGTTTCAGATATGTTTTAAGTTTTATGTGCGAATCCGTTAAAGTGAATAGATTAAAAAATATTAAAATTAAAAATAGAGTTTTTCAATTTTTTTAAAAATAATAATAAGTATTTTAAAATCATTATGAAAAATAAACTGTAACATTTCCTTCTCAACTGTGTGAAACTTAAAAAGAATTAAGAAAATTTATTTAAATATCAGATTTTTTTTTTTAAATATTGTAAAAAAAAATTAAAAACAATTTTAAAACTTTTTATTTAAAAAGAAAGAAAGAAAGAAAAATACTACAGTGTTAAAATACTATATAGTTTAAATGGACATGCATAGATGGCACCAAAACTTTCAGCGGTTTTACTTGAAAACCCACGTAAAGCCGACACATTGGGAAATCATTGGATATATTTTCAATATAAAGCCACATTTAGCCAATATTGGAGTTTCATTGAAAATAATATCACTGTAAGACAAGTACATACAACCAGTGGCGGATCCAAGGGTCATGACCGCCCCCCCCCCCCCCCAATCCTCGTTCAACAATCTAAATCTCTCTGGCTCTTTAAAGCTCTACTCAAATCAAAATTAGGTAATTTCTGATACATCCGTGAAAATATTTTTAATCTCAAGAAATTTGCAAGTGCACTTATTCTGAAACTATGTGATTAAAAAGTGTTTTCTATTTTTCAATAAAAGCAAAGGATCTTTCCAAAAATTCCATATAATTTGGCATTTTAAACAAAATTTACGGACGCGAATGCTAATTGCTCCCTCATGATGACATTTCTGTGACTCTCAAGTCCTAAAAATTGGCTTAAAATGCTAACTTGACAACATTTCTAAATCATTCTTCGCATTTATAAGAAAATGGGAAATGCTTCGAGTTCTTGGTAACTGAATGAAATATATATATATATATATATATATTTACGAATACTAATGCAATTTTTTTGTATTTATGAATGAAAATGAATTCACGAAAGTATCTGAAAAATCGCCAGTTTTAATTTGGGAATAGCCTTCAATAAAATTTGATCATGAAATGATGTGACCCCCACCCTTCCCCCCAAACAGAGGTATACCCCCCCTCCCTCTAAATTAAGGGCTGGCAGACTCAGACATCGGCCGGAGTAGCTCAGTGGTTAGAGCAGCAGTCTTGTATACTTTTGTCCCGGGTTCGATTCCTGGCTCTGGCTAATTTTTCACTCCAGTTGGGTTTATTGTATTTATTGTTTGTATGTCTGTATAATATTTATATATACCTTTAATTGTTGAATGCAGGCGTTATTTATGTGTGTATGTGTGTTTTAATATATGTTGTAGTATGAGTGTTCTATTATAACAATTAATTCCTTCACTTTCCAAACATGTCAGTTATTTCTAAACATCATTTACGGAAATTGTACTGTTTTGAAAGCGATACAGAAATATTCCGTAAAATTTACGGAAGACTTACTGTATTTACGCGCATTTATAATTTCATAATCTCAATTACGGAAATTGTACTGTTTTCTTAGAAAAATGAAACTATTCCGTAAAATTTTACGGAAAAGTTTGTGTATATTGACGGATATTTTTTACAGTGTAGTAACGCAAAAAGGACCCACTAATCGAAATTTCTCGAACATGTCGTTCACCCTTAAAAAAAGGGACACATCTCGTGAAAATTCATTTTGATTTTTATTCCATTAATAGGTTTGTCATAGGTTTGTCTTGCTACACAAAATGTTTCATACGTGTAGTTACACGGAAATTACTTTATTACGCCATATGTCCATTTGTGGTCATATAAGAGGGGTGGATTGTGTGGGAAGGTAAAATTACCCAACTCTCCAAACCTCATCTTGCGTCTTCATTCTTAAGGGTCCTGTCCCTGCCGGCGAAGACACTCACGAGCTAATGCTAATCCTATGGGGAGGGATTTTTCTAATATCTCGTTTGCATTTCGATATTTTTAAATATTTTTTTTTGCATTGGATAGCCAAGGTCCGTCTCTACAGCGCACTTTGATTACTTTTTAGATTTTGGTCGCAGATATTTTTAATAAAGTTACTTCCATTTTCAAAACCGGTTCTGAAAATGAAAGTGTCATTCTAAAAAATATCTGCAACCAAAATCGAAAAAGTAACCAAGGTGTGCTGTAGAGACGGACCTCGGCTATCCAATGCAAAAAAAAATTATTTAAAAATGTCGAAATGCAAACGAGATATTAGAAAAATCCCTTCCCATAGGATTAGCATTAGCTCGTGAGTGTCTTCGCCGACAGGGACAGGACCCTTAAGTGTTTTAAGCTTCTGTGCATGTTTTTATTGCTGCATGCTATAATTTCATATTATAGTAAAATCATTCAAATTTTCTTTTGCCTCTCCTGTGAAATTTACTTTTGTCGAGATGTGTCACTTTTCTTGCGGGTAAGCGATGTGATCTAGCCCAATGATCTTCTCGTGCCCGAAAACGGTATAATACAAACTTTTCTCAATATCATTTGAGCAGTTTTTCAGATACAGTTAGCTTGACCCGGACTCGTAGTCAAAGACCCCCAAAGTGACCCACTTTGGGGCAAAAAAACACAAAGTGAGCCAATTTTCTCGAACATACGACCTAGCTCAACGGTCTTCTTGAGCCCGAAAACGATCGAATACAAAATTTAATCAAAATCGTTGGACCCCTACTGACCCAAAAAATGACCCACTAATTGAAAATTCTCGAACATGTGACACAGCGCAATGATCTTCTCGTGCCCGGAAACGGTATAAAACAAAAATATTGTCAAAATCGTTTGAGATTGTTTTAGATACAATCAACTTGACCCTGACCATTTGTGACCCAAAATGTCCTACTAATCGAATGTTCCTGAACATGCGACCTAGCCAATGGTCTTCTTGCGCGAAAATGATAGAATATAAAATTTTGTCAAAATCGTTAGAGCCGTTTTTGAGATAAAATTAGCTGAACCCGCCATGAACACAAAATGACCCACTAACCTAATTTTCTCGAACATGTAACCCAGCCCAGTGGTCTTCTCAGGACAGGAAACGGTAGAATACAAAATCCAGTCAAAATCGTTAGAGCCGTTTATTTAGATAAATTTAGATTGACTCGCAGTGACCCAAAAATGACGCATTAATCGAAATTTCTCTAACATGTGACCTAGCCCAATTATCTTCTCGTGCCGGAAAATGTTATATTACAAAATTTTGTCAATATCGTTTGAACCGTTTATTAGATATAATTAGTTTGATTCAGACCCATAGTGACCCAAAATGACCCACTAATAGAAATTTCTCGAACATGTGACCTAGCCTAATGATATTCTAGTGCCCGGAAACGGTGTAATACAAATTTCTGTCAATATCATTTGAGCCATTTATTAGATATTATTAGATTGACCCGGACCCATAGTGACCCAAAAATGACCCACAAATCTAATTTTCTCGAACATGTGATTTAGCCCAATGGTCTTCTAATGCCCAGAAATGGTATAATGCAAAGTTTTGTCAAAATAGTTTGATTCTTTTGAGATACAATTAGCTTGACCCACAGTGACCCAAAATGACCCACTAATCAATTTTTCTCGAACATATGACTTAGCCCAATGGTCATTTCATGCTCAGAAGCGGTATATTACAAAATTTTGTCAAAATATTTTGAGCCTTTTTTGGATTTAATTAGCTTGACACCTGACCCATTGTGACCGAAAATCACCCACTAATCGAATTTTCTTGAACATGCGAACTAGCCAAACGGTATTCTCATGCCCGAAAACGATAGAATACAAAATTTCGTCAAAACCGTTAGAGCCGTTTTCTAGATAAAATTAGCTTGACCTACAGTGACCCCAAAGTGAGCCACTAATCGAATTATCTCTAACATTTGACTTAGCCCATTGATCTTCTCGTAATCCAAAACAATGGATTACAAAATTTAGTCAAAATCTTTGGAGCTGTTTTTTAGATAAAATTGGCTTGACTCATAATTACCCAAATATGACCCACTAATCGAAATTTCTCGAGCATGTGACCTAGCCCAATAGTTTTATCGTGCCCCAAAACGGTTGGATATAATTTTTTGTCAAAACCAATTGAACCGTTTTTTATATATTATTAACTTTACCCTGACCGATTATGGCACAAAATGACCCACTAATTGAATTTTCTTGAACACCTAACCTAGCCCAATGGTCTTCTCGTGCACGAAAATGGTAAAATACAAAATTTAGTCAAAATCGTTAGAGCCGCCTTTAAGATAACATTTACATACACACATACACACACAATCTTTGCTCATATTATAATATAAGATAAATAGTTCAGCCTTTGTTTCCGGATAATATTCTATAACGAAATTAAAACTCCATCAATAAATAAATAAAATAATAGAAATAAAACGTAAATGTAACAGACATGTAATCGAACAACAGTCCTGAAAATTCCATCTGAAGTCAACGCGACCGGAACCCGCAATGATAGGAAACTAAATCATGTTGTAAAAATCAATTATGAAAAATAATCTACAATTATATCTCTAGGGTAAAATCTCGGATAGATGGCCATAGTTTTTAAAGATTGAAATAAAAATTCTTAGAATGCAAATACAAGAAATATTTATGGATATTTAAAATTCGTATACATATACTCATAACATTTTGGGTAAAAAATAATTAAATATTGTGAACAAAATTGAAATTAAAATGGCAGGTGGTCATCTCTCCTTAAAGCCGAGGAGAGATGGTCATCCAATACAAGAAAGAAAAAGTGAAGTTAAATAGCAAAAAATAACACATTTCATATAGTTAATCATGAAAAACAAATAGCAATTTGTAAAGATGCAGTTATATGATGGAAAATGAGTGAATAAAACTCGAATGAACAAAATTTGAAGTATAATTTCAATAGTACTTCACTTTTCGTAAAATCTTACCACATTTTTGTCAAAGGTCTTGATAATTTATACACGTTTTGCGGAACCACTTCAGGTACCTTACGCATTGTATCCATTCATGCTTTTTTGGTTGTGATATGATATTATATTGTTCTGCACAACCAACACAGTGATCCTAATCCAATTTTATTCACACGGAATCAGTTGAATCTGATAATTTTAAACGTATTTCATTTTCTTCGTTGCTGGAAGTGTCGTGTTTTTTTTTTCTCGCGTTAATTTTAAATTTATTGCGTTAATTTAGTTTATAACTTTATCAGTTTCTGGGATGAAAGTTTCCGACGTCTTTCAGTATTTTCGGAAACCAATAAATCTTTAGGTCTTATCATATTATTATCATTATTGAAATATTGATTGTTAACTCATATTAAATACTCACAAATACACAAAATAACAAAACTGCAGTGCACTGTTTTTTTATTAAATAATATCACAAGAGCCGCTCATGGCTACCTCTCTCACAACAAAACATTCTATGAACTCGCATAAACAAACGCAGATGATCAAAGTTATTGCCAAAAATGCAAAGCATAAAAACGACCGAACATACTGGCCCCCGTTGAATGATTTTCATTCAACCACAATTATAATACATTATTACACTTTGAATTTTAAACAAATAATACAGCATATACTAGTAAATAATAAATCGACAAATTACAAAAGATAATAATCATTTTTCCATGGGTAACAGACAAATTTTTGAAATTGGTCTCTTGAAAACACCTCTTTGTGTTTTTATGTTTACCACTCTAATGATTCCATCATTACCTGGAAATAACTCTACAATTCTACCTAGAGGCCAATTGCAAATAGCAACATTGTCCTCCTTTATAATTACTAAATCGTTTATTTTAACATTTTCTTTCTCAAACATCCACTTTACTCTTTGATGTAAGGAGCTCAAATAATCTTTGGACCATTTTTTCCAAAAACACTGAATCATTTTTGTTGTTCTTTCCCATATTTTTAGTTTAGAATCATGAACATTAGTTATTTCAGGTTCAACAATAGAATTGATTGGCCTACCAATAAGAAAGTGGCCAGGAGTCAAAGCGTTCAAATCATCTGGATCAGATAGAAAGGCACAAGAGGACGTGAATTTAGGATTCCTTCAATTTGTGTTATTACAGTCAAAAAGCCCTCGTAGGTTAATTTTGAATTTCCCATCACACGCTTCAGATGATATTTGAAAGATTTGACTCCTGCTTCCCAAAGGCCTCCAAAGTTTGGAGCCCTTGGTGGAATAAATTTCCAGTTAACACCCTCACTGCTCAAGTAACCAGACAAATTATCGTCAGGAATTCTAACTAAATTATGTAACCGTTTGAGTTCATTATTACTGCCTACAAAATTTTGAGCATTATCAGAAAAAAGACAAGCAATTTTTCCTCTCCTAGCAAAAAACCTCTTTAAAGCTTCTATGAAAGCTTGCGAAGTTAATTCAGTAACAACCTCTAAATGGATTGCACGTGTTACAAAACAAATAAATATGGCTACATATACTTTATGATAAATTCCTTTACGTTGGTACTTATACTTTATGAGAAAAGACCCAGTGAAATCAACACCTGAACAATTAAATGGATAGTTCTCAGTTACTCTTTCTTTTGGTAAATTTCCCATGAACTGTTGACATGAGATGGGCTTCGCTTTAAAGCAAATAATACAATTATGAACTGTTTTTCTACATATTGCACGGCCATTTAAAGGCCAAAACTTCTGCCTTAACTGAAAAAGTAAAGCTTGTGGACCTAAATGTAAATACCGTTTATGAAAGTATTCTACTATCCTTTGAGTAAGTTTACTTTTATTATGTAGTAAAATTGGAAATTTTTGGTTGGCATTTAAGTTACTGTTCGCTAATCTACCTCCTACTCTTAGAAGACCTTCTTTATCAAGAAATGGATGTAAGTTTTTTAACTGACTATCATGATTAATATTACCTGATTTTTGCAAGGATTTTATTTCCTTGTCAAAAAACTCACGTTGAACACTTTTTAACAAAAAACTTTCTGCTTTGTTGAGCTCTTCGAGGTCCAGAGGACCCTCCTTTTTTTCTTTTTTACAATTACTAAGGAACCTGAAAATAAATCATAAAGTACGAATTATTTTACAATAGTTATTACTTAAATCAATTATATCATGCACAAAAGAATTAACAGAAACTGTAAAAACAGATATGCTTTTAAAGTCACTTATATTAATATTTTTCAGTTCATTTGAAAAGTCATTGGAATTAACTGCTACAGGAATATTTGTATTGGGATAGTCTTTTTCCTTTAGGAACAATGGACCACTCCACCATAACTCATTTGATAATAGTTTATCAGGATTAGCTCCTCTTGTTAGAAGGTCAGCAGGGTTATGCTGAGATGGAACATGTCGCCACTGCATCCCTTGAGTTAGTTCTTGTATTGTAGAAATCCTATTCGCAACAAAAGTTTTTAGAACGTATGATTCTTTTTTAATCCAGGATAATACTATCATGGAATCGGACCACAAGAAGATTTGGTTTACACTAATTTTGAGCGAAGAAATCACTCGTTTCATAAGCTTTGTCAATAAAACTGCTGCACAAAGCTCAAGTTTTGGAACAGTTAATTGCTTTAAGGGAGAAACTCTAGATTTACTTGTCACTAATTTTACAGACACTTGACCTGATTCTGTCACTGATTTGCAGTAAATTACCGCACCATAGGCTGCTTCAGATGCGTCGCTGAAACCATGTAACTCGATCATAATTGCATCTTTCAATAAAATACACCTACTAATCTCAAATTTATTAATTAATTGTAGGGTATCAGAAAACTCTATCCATTCTTTAGCCTCTTTCTCGGTTAGCAAATCATCCCAATTTAATTGTAATAACCATAACTTCTGCATAAATATTTTTGCTTTAATTATAACAGGAGATACTAAACCTAAGGGATCGAATATACTTGATATAGTTGATAACACTTGTCTCTTAGTGACATTTACATCATTATGAATTTTAACATTGAAACTCAAACAATCTTTCTTCGATTTCCACAAAACACCTAACGCTTTAGATTCTTCTGAATCACCAAAGGGGTATATTTCGACATTTGTTTTACAAAGTTGTGGAGCATTACTGCACCATTTATGTAATAACATTCCTGCACTGTTTAAAATTTCTATTAATTGATTTTGGAGTTCCAATGCAGAACTTAAAGAATCAGCTCCAGATAGAATATCATCCATATACATGTCTTCTCTCAGTACGGGTGCTGCTAAAGGAAACTTGCTTCCTTCATCCTTAGACAATTGAAGTAGTGTTCTCATGGCCAAAAAAGGTGCGCTAACAGTACCATAAGTAACTGTCGTTAATTCAAAATTTTTAATTGGCTCGTTAAGACCTTCCTTACCTTCCTTCCATAAGACTTTTTGCAGCTTCCTCTGATCTGGATGAATAGAGATTGCTCTATACATTTTTTGAATGTCTGTAGTGAAAGCGACGATATATTTTCTAAATCTCAACATAATTGAGAATAAATCATCTTGTATTACACCTCCGTTATATTGAATAGAATTAAGTGAGTTTCCCTTAGTTGTTAAGGAAGACGCGTTAAATACAACTCTCAAAGGCGTTGATATACTTTTTTCTATTCCTCTATACACTCCAAGATGGGGAATGTAATAGGATCCACTTTCTTCCTCGCTTTCGTTAACTTCAACCATATGGCCTAACTGTTGATATTCTTTTAAGAAATCTGAATATAATCTTAAGTACTCAGGATCTTTTGCTAGACGATTCCATAAAGAATTTAATTTTTTCGTAGCGATTTGTTTTGAGTTTCCTAAAATAGCTGGATCCTCTTTTAAGGGCATTTTAACAACATATTTACCGCTTTTGTCTCGTGTATAATTTTCTACGAAATGTTTCTCACAAATTAAAGTCTCTTTACTTTTTGGTTTTTCAACCTCGATATTTTCTATCTCCCAGAATTTCCTAAGTGTCTTGTCTAGGTTGGTTTCTTTCTTAATAAACCCACAATGAACTTTGTTTTCATTCTCTGACGGAAAACTTCCCGATACAACAAAACCGAAAACTGTGTCTTGCAAAATAAGATCAGAATTATTAACACGAATTTGTCCCGATCTCAAAAGCTCATAAAAAATTCCTGCTCCTAAGAGCATGTCTACATGTTCTGGGATATTGAAACTTGCATCTGCTAATTTTACATTAGGTAAATCTTGTATTGAGATTTCAATTGGACGTGAAGACGTTAAATCTGCAGTTATTTTCGGAACTACCAAGAAATCTAAATTTTTCACAAAACTTTCATCTCTATTGCATATTGATGCATTAACTTTATGATTTATTACTAAGGTAGCATATAGTAGTTTATTACTAAGGTAGACCTGACACTAAGATGTTTGTTCTCTCTTTTTTTAAATGCATTAGCTCTATTAAATGGCGGGATAAAAAATTAGACTCACTGCCTACATCTGATAAACACTTTACTCTATGTTTACATCCCGATTCATCAATTAGAAAACATATAACAGTTGAAAGTAAAACTTTGCTCTTTTTATTCGAATAGTTACTAATAAAGGTTTTCTGAACGAACTCTTCTGCATTAGCGTTCAAGACTGATGTGCCACGATTTGTTGGCCTAGAATCTGAACATTCTTCCACATTTACCTTTCCTTGTTTATTTTGTTCCGATGAAACATATTCTTTCACGTATGTGTTGTTATTTGTTTTTGGGAAATGTATAGTTTTATGATGACGTTTTTTACAAAAGCACGTGTACTTTGATGGACAATTTGCAACTGAATGTGAATTTAAACAATTAAAGCATAACTTGTTACATTTTATAACGTTCACCCTTTCATTGACAGATAATTTTAAATAATGCGGGCATTTTGAAAGAGTGTGATTTTCGTGGCAAAAAATACAACTTAATGTTTTAACATCTGATAAGAATACTTTAGATACACTTTTGGAGTTAGTATATTTACGATTAACACTAAAATTCTCAGTAAGAGATTTTCCGCGTGATGTGAAATATAAATCAATCTCTCGTCCCAACTCTTCTGGTAAAAACCATTTATCACCTTGTCTCACACTAATGTGGGAAGCTGTTTCTCTATCTAATGTTTGATATAATTTATCCGATACTATAAGTTGTTTTAGACTCTCGAAATTAGAGACATTTCTTAAATTTAAATAATATTCCCAGTTTGTCATTAGACGTGAAGCAAACTGTACATGCGTCTCATTTGGTTGTTTAACAGCTTTTCTAAATTGCTCTAAGCAAAAATAAGGTGTAGGTTGAAATTCTTTTAACACTAATTCTTTTATTTTTGCATAATTCTCGATATCACTATCATGTAAGTAAGTTAATATGTTAGATGCTTTATCCCCTAATAAATTTAACAGAATTTCTGCTTTATATTGTTCTGGAACATTTTTAGTCTTAAAAGCTCGTTCTAAAGAAGAAAAGTAAAACCCCCATCCTTCAGGACGTATAGGTATTTTTACAGTCAAAGTTCGAATACTTTTCATCAATTGATCTAACGATTCTAATTTTATTTCACCCTCACTAATATTGGATTTAGCTTCAGATTTAATTTTAGCTAGTTCTAATTCAAGTTTCATTTTTTCCAGATCATATTGCTTTTGCTCCTTATCAATTCGCCTTTGCTCCCGCTCCTCATAAATTCGCCTTTGCTCCTCATCAATACGCCTTTGCGCTTCATGTTTACGATTTTCAATTATATCGTTTGCTATATCTTTCACAAAATCTGGTTTATTTTTATACATTTCACTGTCTTCAATAATAACGTTTAAATCCGCAATTGTCATATTTTCATTAACATTTAGATTTATTTCAGTGGCTATAAGCCTTAAATCCTCTTTTTTTGCACCTTTAAACATTGTTTAATATATGTATAACAGTAAAGATAAGAAAAATCACGTTCACTTACTTTTCGAATAATCTTTTGACGAATTTCGTAGCACGGAACTCTTAGAACTTATCATTCATCTCGGCGTTTCACTCAACTTAAAATTTGATTTTAGAAGGTCGTTGAATTTAATCCCAGGCTGCTTCTTCGTTGCTCGGCGGACCATTATGTTAACTCATATTAAATACTCACAAATACACAAAATAACAAAACTGCAGGGCACTGTTTTTTTATTAAATAATATCACAAGAGCCGCTCATGGCTACCTCTCTTACAACAAAACATTCTATGAACTGGCATAAACAAACGCAGACGATCAAAGTTATTGCCAAAAATGCAAAGCATAAAAACGACCGAACATTGATATTAGTTAAATTTTCAACAATTATATAAATTAATATAATTATAAACATAAACGTTATACATTTATTTTAAATTTAATCATATTTAGTTAAAATCCTCACTCTGTATAATTTTGAAATATTGATTAACGGTGGACATCTCTCCTCGATTTCATGTGGTCATCTCTCCTGAAATTGAAGGTCTAATGGTCGCCCAATTAAAAGCATCAACAGCCATTGTACATCTTTGTTTTAGGCTTAGAAATAAAGATTAGATTATATACGTGCCTTAAAAGTCCAAATAGTGAAAAAATATATAACGTACATATTGCAAAACATTCAGATACCTAAGTCAAAAACAATATCCAACCACTAAATTAAATAAACTTTAAAATTACGCTTACTTTTTATAATCAAACTAGCAAACCCAGCGGCTTTCCTCGCGTAATAGTTAAAATATGCCAAGTGATATTTGCGTGAATATTTTTTTATTAGAAGAACACTTTTTGAAATAATTCAAAAATTACAAATTAAGCCACAGCTTGACTAAACTTCATTATAAAAGTGCAATAGACAGAAATGAGATTTTAATTAATAAGAAGAACTAAAACTAATTCCAAATAAATGATAATTTAGAGAGTAATTTGAGACTTCTACGCTCATTTCAGTATTCATTTGAAATTTTGAATTTTTTAGAAACCATCTTAACACATTTACATCTTAAAATTATCCATCATGTCAAATTCCAAGTTTCTTGTCTAACAGTCTACCACCTCTATGGTGTTAGTCGCACCAAAATAAAATGCCGAAAAAGAGTTGAAATAGATTATCTCGAAAAATGTTGAAAGAGACTGTCACCATTAATTTGCCAACATTAACCTTGAAATCGGTTGGTATTTCCTAATATTCTATAGAAAACGGAATTTAGATGTTTTTAAAGGCTTTCTTGTTGTTCCTGCCAACCAGGTGGTAATGACACCGGCATAAAATATAGTCCGTATAGGATCAGGGACTATCCTTTTGATTCGCAACCAATAACTTCTGTAATCGGTTTATTATTTCCTGAGATTCCATAAAAATCGTAATTTAGGACACTTTTAGAATGATTTTCGAACCTTCCCTTCGCATCACCCATTTTTAATTTCGAATTTATTTTCGACTGTTGTTATAGGACGTTTATATTTTATAAGTGCTATATTTAAAGTTTCTAGCCTCTCCAGTACCACAGAAAGCCCAATTTAGAAAGTTTTTTGCTCTTGCACCCATCTAGGGGTTGTTGTACTGAAATAAAATATAGCTTATGGTTGAGCAGGTCATATCACCATCAATTTGCAACCATTATGTTTGAAATTGGTTTAATATTTCATACGATTGCATAAAAATCGTAATTTAGAACGCTTATAGAACTCTTATAGAACGCTTTTTGCTCACTTTACCGTTTTAAATTTGGAATTTTCTTTCGACAATTCTTAGAAAGCATTTCCATCATTGAAGTAATTACCATTCCAAATTTAAAATGTTATATCCCCTCAGTAACACAAAAACGCAATTTAGAACACTTTTCGCTCCTGTAACCCCCAGGTGGTAGTGACAACAACGTAAAATATAGGTTATGTTGGAGCGGGGACTGTCCCCATCAGCTTGAAACCAGTACTTCTGAAATAGGTTTATATTTCCTGAGATTGCGTAGAAATCGCTATTTAGAATGTTTTTAGAACGCTTTTCGCTCATTTTCACCACTTTTTAATTTCGATTTTTTAGGAAATGTCCTTAGAGATCATTTGTATCTTATAAATAACTGCCCTGCCAAATTTAAGGATTCTAGGCCCTTCAGTAAAACAAAAATCGCAATTTAGAACGTTTTTTGCTTCTGCAACACCTAGATGGCAGTGGCACCGACATGAAATAGAGCCTATGTTGGAGCAAGGGCTGTCATCATCAATTTCCAACCATTACTTTTGAAATAAGTTGGGTACTTTCTGAGATTGCGTAGAAATGGCCATTTAGAACGTTTTTTAGAACTCTTTTCCCGCGTTTAAACCCCTTTTAAATTTCGAATTTTTAAAGAAATAATCTTAGAGATCATTTATATCTTATAAGTAACTACCATTCCAAATTTCATGTTTCTAGGCCCTTCAGTAACACAAAAATCGCATTTTTTCCGGCACCGTCTTTGGGGGTAATGGCACCGACATAAAATGTAGTCTACGTTGGAGTAAGGGTTGTCACCATCATTTTGACACTATTATCTTTGAAATCGGTATGGCACTTCTTGAGATTACGTATAAATCGCCATTTAGAACGTTTTTTAGAACGCTTTTTGCGTATTTTCACCCCTTTTAAATATCGAATTTATTAAGAAATGTTCTTAGAGATCATTTATATCTAATAAGTAACTACCATGCCAAATTCCATGTATCTCGGCCTTTCAGTATCAAAAAAGTCGCAATTTCGAACGTGTTTTTGCTCTTACACCCCCTTTAGGGGTAGTAGCACCGACATAAAATGTAGCCTATGTTAGAGCAAGGGTTATCACTATCATTTTGCACCATTATTTTTGAAATATGTTTGGTACTTTCTGAAATTGCGTAAAAATCGCCATTTAGAACGCTTTTCGAGCATTTTCACCCCTTTTTATTTTCGATTTTTTTAAGAAATGTCCTTAGAGATCAATAGTATCTTATAAGTAACTACCATTTCAAATTTCATGTTTCTAGGCCCTTCAGAAACACAAAAATCCCATTTTTAGAACGTTTTTTGCTCCTGCACCCCCTTTTAACCAGTGGCACGGACATAAGGTATAGCCTATGTTCTAAGTTGGAGTAACACCATCATTTTGATACCATTACTTTTGGAATCGGTTTGGTAGTTTCAGAGCTTACCTCCTACAAATAAACAATTTTTACCTCTTTATAATATTAGTATAGAAGATATAGAAAAGACAACTGCACGTCGCAATGAATAAACTCGTTGAACTATAATTTCCAACGAACAAAGTTTATGTTTCAATCTAGGATCAAGTTTTGGAAATATTTAGACTGGCCATCTAATCCTAGAGTCTAATACCAATTTTATGTTGTAAATAGAAAAATGGACAAATATATATTCTTTAATATTCAAATATAGTAAAACCTCTGAATAGCGGACACCTCGAGATCTTTGAATACAGCACTGCATCGGATCGGGTTATTCTTAATTTCCCTTTTCCCGGTCAGGATAACTCTAATTTTCTTTCTGCAAGCCGGGTTCACCCTATAATAATTTTTGCGAGTCATATTTAGGTTTTTTGCAAGTCGGGTTGTTGAGATTTTCACAAAATGTTTCACCTGACTATGTTTCAGGAGAAAATAAATATTTGAATATGAGTGAGTGTATATTCAATTTACTGTTTGAGAAATAAAATGCATAAGAAATGCGATCATAGATTATTTTTTCTTTAAGAACTATTTTTTCGTATCTCGAAATATGAAAAATATTACCAACATTTCTTTTTTGATACACACAAAAACACATGTATCGCATTTGTGATAGTTTATGCACACATACACGTGTTACGTGTGTGTAGATTGGGAGGTGCTCCCTATTATATGCGGACGGATATATAAGTGTTGGGATTTAAAAAAGTGTTCGCTAAACAGAAGTGTCTGTTTTTCGGGAGTGTCTATTACGAATGTCTTACTGTATAACGATTTTTAATCGTGAAAAATATCTTGGACATTATTTTGAAAATCGGGTCAAGCCGACCGGCAAGAGTCAAAACTCAACCCGAACCAGCAACAATAACAGTCACCCCGACCTGAACCCGACCCGTCGGGTCGCGTTGGGAGCGAGTAAAAGAGGGTAACCCGAACCGATGCGAACATTCTAAATTGAAATACGCATTCAAGCGCAAAACGTTTTGACACATTTATAAATTCATTTTTTAACGGAAATATATAAAATTGGAAAGCGATTTGGAATCGAACTGTTTTCCATTTTTTGATCCATAAATTATCTATTGAGTTATAAGCGTTTTTGATCACGTGATAAACACGTTTTTCGCTCGCTCTTGAGTGCTTATCATCCGTTCGCGCGGAAACTCGGTTCAAAACATCCACTTTGACACTATTTTCTGAAAGATCTATTGCGTTTGCAAAAAAAAAAAAAAAAAAAACAGCTCGATGACCTAGTTTTTGAAGAACAACACCAGCTAGTTTCATGCATTTTCGAACAAAAATAAATTAAAACTTTTGTCAGAAAGTTGCCCTTTTGGATTTGAGAACACCCTTAAACGACAGAAAACGACAGAATCATACAAAAGGCTGCCATAAATAGCAAAATCTTTGGTAATGTCTTCGGCTAACTCCTGGGATGCGACTAATACGAAAGTATCGCTTTTAATAAATTTCAAAACTTTCTTTGAATACATTATTGATATTTTCATACATAAATACTTTTTGGTGCCGTTAGTATGCGCAATCTAAAAAAAATACCTTAAATCTAAAAAGTCTATTCGAGTTTCCAATTTTAAAAAAGATTTCTATTTATATCCTGTAACCCGAGACGCCTAAGTTTGGTTCCATAGTTATATTAAAACTAGTCGGATATTTCAATCCTAAAACTTTCTTCTATCTCATACATGTTAATACTTCTTGAAGAATGCAGCATAACAGCGCTACCTGCTACGTGATTTACACCAAAATCTAATCAGCATCAACTTATGCCAACTTCTAACTCAATCTGAAGTTTAGTGAAAATCTGTGCATTAGTTTTTGAGATACACTGTAAAACAAATGTGTAATTTTTACAGAAAAGAATTGTATTTTGTACAGGAAAAAACTGTTTTGAAGAAAAAAAGTTTTTTTCTGTAAAAGAAACTGAATTTTGTAATTTTTACAGGACAAAAATCTGTATTTTTTACAGAAAAAAACTGTTCTAACGAAAAATTACAGTTTGGTTCCATAGTTATATTAAAACTAGTCGGATATTTCAATCCTAAAACTTTCTTCTATCTCATACATGTTAATACTTCTTGAAGAATGCAGCATAACAGCGCTACCTGCTACGTGATTTACACCAAAATCTAATCAGCATCAACTTATGCCAACTTCTAACTCAATCTGAAGTTTAGTGAAAATCCGTGCATTAGTTTTTGAGATACACTGTAAAACAAATGTGTAATTTTTACAGAAAGAAGCATTGTATTTTGTACAGGAAAAAACTGTTTTGAAGAAAAAAAGTTTTTTTCTGTAAAATAAACTGAATTTTGTAATTTTTACAGAACAAATCTGTATTTTTTACAGAAAAAAACTGTTTTAACGAAAAATTACAACCTTTTTCTGTAAATTAAACGGTTTTTTACTAGCGCCAAAATTGACAGTTTTTTTTTCTTTACAGTGTAGAGCTGTTGTGGAAATCGTAAAAAATTCTGCATAACAGTATCACCTGTTGCGCGATTTACACCAAAAACTAATCAAGACCAATTTATATCAGGGACTAACTGAATCTGAAGTTTTATTAAATTCTGCTCATTAGTTGTTGAGCTAGAGCGCCCACAAAATTTGAGTCACATACATACAGACAGCCAGACACAGTCACAGTCACAGTCACAGACTCACAGAGAGACATTTTGTAAAAACATGTTTTTCGAGATCTCTGACCCTAAAACGTGAAATCCATCGAAAACTGAAATTCGAAAATTTTTACGAATCCAATACTTTTTTCTTGTAAAGATAGAAGAAAGTAAAAATAAAAATATAAGCAAGAAAAAACAAATTCTGATCCTATCGGAGGGGGAGGAGGAATCTACTTTTGAAAATTCAATAATTTTGCTCCTAGCATTTAACAACCTATGATCTCCTGAAACGGCCTTTACTTTCTTATCGGATTAACGGTTGCAAATGATTTTAATAGCGCAGATGGCTGTCTCTCTAGATATCTTCTTCTTTTACGTTAGCATGGACTAACAAAGTGCAAAATTGAGATAATTACATAAAAGTTTTTTCAACACGACTGACGCTGCAATCAAATTAGAGATTCCTCTCCTATACCGAAAGGTGAAAATGAAGCAAACTCGAAGCGCACTTCAATAGCTTCTTTGATCTAGAATACACTTAATAAGTTGAAAGCCTTCAGTTAATTTGCTCATCAAATGTAATAAAGCACTTAACGTAAACCCCGGGAGAACAGTAAGTAAAATGAAACTTTTCCGTGTGATTCTTTCATAACACTTATCGATGGATTCTTATATAAGCTTTTAAGCAATACTTCATAATATAAAATTGAAAACGATTGTAATTATTGCACTTGCTTGGCTATTATAATACAGCAGAGCGCCGATTATCTGAACTCCAATTAACCGAACTTCCAATTATCCGAACAGTTTATTTTTCTTTTTTTTTTATTAATCAAATTTCCAGTTTTCCAAATAGCCTATTTCTCTCAAAAAATTTTTAAACCGAATTCCCAATTATCCATTGGCTTGGAATTAAATTTTAAATAAAGAAAAAACTGATAGTGGATCAGAAAATAAGGAATGTAAAAACAATAAAGAAGATGGGAAGAATCCTAAACTATGAAGAAAATGAAATTAACGAGTGGTTAAATAGTGAATTATATGACCCTGGATATCAGATTTTAAAGGATGATGAGATTTTAGATGAGATTCATGATGAAAAAGAAATTGAAGAAAATGAAAAATAAATGCTCTGAATGTCCATTACATAACGAAGCCTTTGAATGTTTGGAAACAGCTATGAAAGGGCTCGAACGGCACAAGAATTCTATTCAACAAACGGCATTTAAGAAGTAATAGAGATATAGCAGCATTGGAAAGAATGTCTTCGTTGAACCAAGCAACAATCAAAAGCTTTTTCTCTAAAATTATAATCTCGGTAGTTCAGAAAATGATAAAAAGAGAAAGAAAAAAATAGTGATAAAAATGTAAACAACAACTTTTTTTTTTTTTAAAGAAAAAAGAAAAAATAATGAAATATGCCAGCACTAACTGATGCTGCCAGTCCTAAGCTTAGATAACGTGTGAAGGTTTTAGTATAGTCAGAAGCATCCCTTATATTGTCTGTCCATTTATCCGAACTAGGGTCGGACCCGACTTGTTCGGATAATCGGCGCTCTACTGTATAAAGAGTGATTTTTAGTGCGTTCGTAATTAATACAAATACGTAGCACCTATAGTCGTCGTCTGATCCATCCGTCTGTCTGTCTGCCCAGCAGAGAAAGAAACAGTGGGCCATCAGCTGGAAAAAAGATGGCAGCCAGCAGTGCCATCAGCGGTAAAGTGCAAGGGTGCCATTACTTAAACCTGTCGAAAAGTGTCCAAGCTGAATGCAGCTGGCCCATCACTGATGGCCAACAGCAGGCCAGCATTGGTATGCGATCACATTACTTCAATCCGGCACTTTTCCTGCAGTGCTAGCACCTATCCCACTGCTACTCCTTTGCTGGCCCAGCACTTTCCCTTACAAAAATTTCTTACAGAATTCTATTAAAAAACAAAGTATTATATAATTATGGCTCTTTTTTCTATAAGCTAGTTTCACCAAGAGCTATAGAAATATCTGTAGAAGTGTCTATAATAGAAATGTCTAAGAAATATTTGAACTTTCAGCGGTTTCCATGTGGTCACCCTCCCAAGTAGTAACCGCGCTCGATGCTGCTTGGTTTTCGTGATCGGACATGAGCAAGTGCTATCAGCGTACGTTACGACTGTTCGTTGCTTCTAAGCTCTCATTACATTATTTCAAGTTTGTTTCTTTTGTGATTTACGTTCCCAATCATTAAACTGGTATAGAAATTATTCTATTGTATAGAAATCCCATGTATTTTATATGTTTTTATATTATTATTATTGATTCTGAACTGCGTAAATTATGAAAACCGAAATCCTTTGTAACCCAGTAAAACCAGATTTAAGGAGAAAAAAAAAGTGAGTTGAAATAAAGAATTTATTTATTTATTCATTTACTTATTTATTTTGTTGGTGGCAGTGGTGCTATATTTTTTACAGTTTAAAAAAAAAATTAGCTTCGCAGCTTAAACTGTGTTAAGATATTCATTTCAGATTTATGTTCAAATACTCAATGTCTTCGATATTCGCAGCGCCACCTAGCGTAAGGGTTCCCAGCAATAATACTACAAAAGTTCGTGCACTTCCATGTAGTGGTGGGCCAGCGCATGAGATAAAATGGATGCTACCAGAATTTTATCTGATGATTTCCAACAGCAAAGTTGACTGAAGCTGTCCAGCAGTGGTCATGCAGTGGTAGACCACCAGCCAGCACTTCTCCATCATTGCCAGCACCTATCTTGCTGCTGGCCAGCAATTTCCTCTTTGCTGGGTGCCTACATATAACAGCGCAAAAACTACCCCACCAAATGGTTTGAAATTTAATATAGATAATCATTGCAGAATTTGTCGAGTCATTTCAAATCTTATGAAAATCGAATCAAAACTTAAAAATATATTAATAAAAATTTTCTTCGTTTATTAGATCCTAACATACGTAATTAATTCAATGAAATCCCATGATAAGTAATGATTCTAGGTTGCCGTGGTGATTACATCTTATTTAAGATGGAGACATGTTATTTCCGTATTACTGAATTTACTAATCGGAATAAATTTTTATTCATGCATTTTTGCATAAGAGTGCAACAGCACGATGTGAATATTTATAAAACTAGTTATAGTACGAACGCACCTCACTTGCCATGTTTGACGTACAATTTCCGACTTGTTTTTCTTACTCAGATCATGGAGGAAAGAGATAGATGGAGATGCAGTATGCCATAAAACCTGTTTGCAATATGAAAGCGGTTATCTTTCAAATTTAAACGCTCTCATTCGGCCCAAACAAGAACAAGACAAGTACGTGAAAAGGGAACAGGCATTTTATCTCATAACTGCCCATATTCTCATATTTAATCGAAATTTTGATCATAACTATGCTCAACACGGGATTTATGAATAAAAAATTGCAACGGTAAAAGCAAAAGTAAAGAAATACAGGTTTGAATTGACAAACGTATCAAAGCACGTGGTTGTGTTTGAGCCGAATGTAACAGATTTTAGGCTAATGTCCGACGAACGTCTTTTTGCACGCTTTTTTCCCTACACATCATCCCGGCATTGTGTAGACGAACGTCTTTTTTTTGCACGCTTTTTTCCCTACACAACGCTAGCGGCATTGTGTAGAGATGATGCGTAAGGAAAAAAGCGTGCAAAAAGACGTTCGTCGGACATTAGCCTTAGGGTTACATTTTCGGCGTCACCCCCAGACATGATACTTCATCTCTATTATTTGTACTCAGATACCAAGAAATGGGATAACGTTTCGCCTTTTTTAACCGACTTCAAAAAAAGGAGGAGGTTATCAATTCGACGCGTTGTATGGTCTTTTTTAATGTGTGTTCACCAATTGCTCCGGAACTTTTTGTCTGATTTATGTGATTTTTGTTTTAATTGAAAGAGGATACTCTCGAATTGGTACCACTTTCGTCTTATCGAAATTGGTTCAGTATATTTTTAGTAATTCAACAAAAACCTATAAAATGAAGGATTTCTTGCAAATTATCTTTCATTGTTGTAATCGGTTTCTCAATCATAAGCATAAAACTATGTGTTCATATACGTTAGTGTTAAGTTGTCGCCAAACTTGGCGCCATTTTGTGAAATATCGCCAGATTTGGCGACCAAAATAAGTCACCATAAATGAAGCCAACTTGTTTGTAACTCGCTAATTTAGCGATATTCCTATTCAAATTCAGTAATGGATTTTCTCCAATCTGTTTTTTCATATTTCCTAATCGGCAGTCATATTTACAATTCTCAATTGCCAATCGCGTTCAGAATAGTAATATAATGTACATTAATTAAATATATAACATTATTTAAAATGCTAAACAATACAAAAACAAACTAAATTAATACAAAACAATAATTTAGTATACAGTAGTTTAGTTTAATTAAATACATAACATCAGACTGGCAGTACATAATATATATATATAATACGTATTATATACATATTTATATTATACTAGAAAGGTAGCCCGTCAAAAATGACGGAAATTTAGATATAAAGATATATACAACTCATGTGCAAGAATATGAGTTTTCTCGTTTGTTCCGCAGTGATGGATGAAAATAACACATTTTAAGAACGAAACACATTCATGAAAAACTGTGTACAGTAGAAGACCACTAATCTGCACAGTTTGCTTCCAAGTGTTATGCAGATTTGAGGCTCTTTGCGGTCATGTCTATTCAATCTTTGTTTACATTGTTTTAAATTCATATATTGGACAATTTAGATTGTTAAGCCTTAAAAATAAATAAATTACACACTTGAAGTAAGGTAAAAACTATTAAATTATCGTATACGATTTCATGAAATGGCATTATATGCGTATGCTTCACGATCTTGGTTACGACTTTGGCGAAATTGGCTGCAACTTGTCATAATTCTAATAGTGTGGACCTCTATAACAAAAAAAGTAACCAGTTTTTAGTAAAATTTCTGATATAAAGTAGTTTTCAAAAACTTGTGTAAAATTGCAGGCCGTTCTCATGTTATGCCAGTCCTAGGAATAATATTTCTAACACTGAAGAGTTTCCATGAATTTAGAAAAGCTTCTCCAAAAGGAAGGTCCTGAAATGACATTGTAATTCCTCTAACTTCAAATTTTAATCGGGCCCTGATGTTGTTTACTGAAATCTAATAAATACAGTTATTTTGAATATTACAACAGAATTAAACAGCTAAACTTATTTAACTTAAACTCGCTATGTTACTTCCCGATGTTATTTTTTAGTATTAAGAAAGAAAATTATTTAAATTTTTCAAATCATGCACATTTATAATTTTTTTCAGTCTTGAATAACTAAATAATGAAAAAATATGCTTTTGTTCTGAGCTCATAAATATGACAATAAAATAATGTAACTAAGAGGCATTATAAAATCAAATCTTTGTGATTTCAAACCATAAACCAATGATACCGCCACCATTTTACCTACTATGACGTCATTAGAATATTGTCCATTGATTGTTGGAGAACTTATTTTGCGAATGATTACCTCAATGATTTAATATTTTTTACGGTTAGAGATGAATGAATCTGTTAGAATGTTATTCCATATGGAAGGCATGAATACGAAATTCCTCAATAGGTAAACAATAAAAAAAGTTAAAAGTTTTACCTTTATGTTTTGATGTGTTTCAATGGAAATATACTCTTCTTTGGATGAACAAAAAACATTTATTAGAAGATTGAATACACTAGAATAATATATATGCTGGTCACAGTACAGATCACACTTCACAATAAAAACAAAACAGATGTATAAGACTATTTACAAACACAAAGAAATACTTTGAACTATGGCTTGTTGCAGTTTTTTTTATCATATTATATTCCTTTGGAATATTATTGGATTTTTTTTAATCAAGCAGCATTTTGCTGCCAACTGCTATAAGGGAAGAAGCAACACTCACTAAACTGAGTGTCTGTCACAGTAGATCAAATAAAAAAATGATTGTCTGATGCTGCCATCTGGTGGATGTTCTTGAAAACAAAAGAGCATTTTCTAACATCTCTCCCGTTTTGTGATAGAATCTGACACCAGGTGGATAAGGTTTCTACAAAGTTCAAATTTGGCTTTTGGCAGTGGCTTCGTCATTATATCTGCTATCATTTCATTTGTTGATAGATATTTGACATCTATAACATTTTTAGTTTTTAAATCTCGTATGTAATGATACTTTGTATCAATGTGCTTAGTGCGAGATTTAAATTTTTCACTTTCAACCAATTTAATTGTAGATTGGTTATCCTCAAAAATTCTAATAGGAAAATGTTGTTGTAAATTGAGATCTTTACATAATTTTAAGATCCATAGCACCTCTTGAGTTCCTTGTGACAGTGCCACATATTCAGCTTCTGCTGACGATAACGTCACACATGTTTGTTTTCGTGAGAACCAAGAAATGCAGCTATTGCCTAAGAAGATTACATTTCCTGAGGTGGATTTTCTGTCTGTAGCATCTTGACCCCAGTCTGCATCCGAGTATGCAACTATATTAGGATATTCTTTTGAAGAAATGTGGAGATCAAGGTCTTTCGTTGTTTTTAAGTATCTTATTACCCTCTTAACAGCATTCCAGTCCTTTTGTCTTGGATTATTGCATCTTCGGCTTAGTATGTGTGTAGGAGCGGTAATATCAGGTCTTGTGCATGAGGAAATATATAAAAGACTTCCTATAGCTTGTCTATAATTATCATTTGATGATAAAAGATTTTCTTCTTTATCTAAACTATAATAGTTAGTTTCCATTGGGGTATAAGTTGGTTTGGCTTCTTCAAGCTGAAAATCCTTAACTAATTGAGTTATTTTACTTCTTTGTGAAAGTAAATAACTTCCATCTTCTTTTCTGTAAATTTCTATACCTAAGAAGTATTTTGCTTCTCCTAGTGATGTTATGGGATAAGATTTCTTTAAGTAATTTATTACTTCATTAACTTCATTTTCATCTTCTGAGCTCATCAGCATATCATCTACATACAGTATGAGATGAATTGTCTTCTTTGATTTTTCTTTTATGAACAAACATGGATCAGCTTCACTTTGTTTAAATCCATATGCCTTTAGAGTATTCTCTATTTCTTCATTCCAGCACTTGGCGGCTTGTTTAAGACCATATATAGCCTTTTTTAATTTATAGACTTTGTCTTTATTTTCTTCATCATGAAAGCCTTCTGGTTGATGCATGTATAATTCTTCATTATCTAGTTTACCATGTAGAAAGGCTGTTTTAACATCTACTTGAAATACTCTGGCTTTATGATAACCTGCCCAGGTCAGAAAAGCTCTAATAGTTGTATGTTTGACGACAGGAGAGAAGGTTTCATCATAATCAGTGCCTAATTTTTGAGCGAAACCTTTGGCAACTAATCGTGCTTTGCATTTTATTGCTTCTCCATTTTCATTATGTTTTGTTTTGTAAACCCATTTACAGCCAATGGCGTGCTTGCCTTTGGGTAAAGTAACAAGCTCAAACACTTCATTTTCCTTTAAAGAGTTAAATTCTTCCTTCATAGCTTGAAACCATTTCTGTTGATCTTTTACTGGTAATTGTAAAACATCTTTAAAAGTTTCAGGATCTTGATTTTTGGAACAACTGTCTTCAGTTTTGTAAGAATATCTTTCTGGTGGAATTCCTTTAGTCTCTCTGCTAGATATTCTTCTCTGGAAATTATCTTCACTTTCTTCAGTTGTTGGGCTATCTACTGATTTTTCATCCGTATTTATTTCTTCTGCAGTATTTTCTATTTGGATAGCATCACTATCATTTTCAAGATTTTCTTCTGAAAAATTTAAATGCATTAAATCTGAGATTCGCTCTTCAGGATTTTCTTGAAAGACATTTTCACAGTTCATATTTTCAAAAAACTTCACTGTTCTGCTTATCACTATTTTTCTACCACCTATATAAATTCGATATCCTTTGCTTCTTAAATCGTAACCAACAAAGACTCCTTCAGTGGCCTTTTCGTCAAATTTTTGTCTCTTCTGTTTATGAACATACACATATGCTTTGCATCCAAATACTTTAAGGTGACTCAAATTTGGCTTATGCCCATTCCACAGTTCATATGGTGTCTTTTCAGTTGATTTTGTGGGTAATCTATTTTGTAAGTAGGCTGCTGTAGCTATGGCTTCTGCCCAGAATGTTTTTGGCAATTTAGCATTTATAAGCATGGCTTTACTCATTTCAATAAGCGAGCGATTCTTTCTTTCTGCAACTCCATTTTGGGACGGTGAATATGGCGTCGTTGTTTCATGATTTATTCCTAAGTTTTTAAGGTAGTCTTTGACAGATTCGTTGCAATATTCTGTTCCATTGTCACTACGCAAAGATTTAATCTTCAATCTAAATTTGTTTGTTGTTGATGCAACATACTCTTTTAATTTATCAAACACTTCATCTTTAGAAGAAATAAAATATACTTGTGTATAACGAGAGTAATCATCAATAAATGTAACGAAATATCTTTTTGATCCCATACTTTTTGTTTCTGCAGGACCGCATACGTCACTGTATATCAAATCAAGTGGTTTTTTACTTCTGTATTGCGTTTCTTTTGGAAATGATTTTTCTGTTAACTTAGCTTTTATGCAACTTGAACATTCAGTATTATGAGAACAATTATTCACAGTAATACCTAAAGCTAAATCATCCTTTTGAATTTTCTTGATGGATTCCAAATTTCTATGGCCCAGCCTTTGGTGCCATTTTAGAATGCAGTTAACATTAGAACAAACGGGTAATATTTCTGAAGCACTATATACCTTTTCATTTGTAGGTATTATTTTTAATCTGTATAACCCCTCATCAGCTTTTGCATCTGCAACTAAGATGTTGCCCTTTTTAATTAAACATATATCATCTTTAAATGTTACAACAAAACCTTTCTCAGTACAAGACTGGACAGATAATAAATTACTATCCAACTCGGGAACATAAAGCACATGATCCAATGTAACTCTATTTGTTTGACCATTAAGTGTTTCAATATTAAAAGTACATTTACCCTTTCCCTTTGCAGTTAATTTAGTTCCATTAGCAATTGTAATTGTATCTTTATTCGAACTTTTTAATTCTGAGAACAGTTCCAAGGAATTAGCTAAATGAACAGACGCACCTGAATCAATAACAAAAGACAAATTTTTGTTTTTATTTCCATTTTGTTGAGATTTCATAACAAAATTCAAAGAATTTGATTCTTCCATTAATTCATGATAGTTTTGAGAATCTGATAGATTTTCATTTTGACTAGCAGTAGAGGCAGAGAAATTGTTTGGTTTTTTAAACTGTTGACGTGATCTATCTTGGGTGAAATTTGGTTTTGTTTTGTTAGTATTATTACCCTTTAAGTGAAAACAATCTTCACGGTTGTGATTATTCTTTTTGCAATGAGAACAAAATTTTTGCTTATTCAAATGCTTTGGTTTATCCCTATTACCCTTCAAAGCAATAGATTCAAATTTTGTTGAAATTTGTTTAGTTTCAACTCTTCTAAGATACTCATCAATTAATTTGTTTTGAACATATTTTAATGATAAATCTGTTTCATATTTACTTTCAATAGCAGTTATAAAGGTACTATAAGAATTTGGTAAGGAACAGAGCAAAATAGCTATTAAATTATCATCTTGTATTACTTCACCTATACTTCTTAATTTTTCTGCTAATTCTAAGACAGAATTAATATGATCCTGCATTTTAATGCTTTCATTATATTTAGTGGAATACAGCTTCCTAAGAAGATAAAGTTTATTTGTTAAATTTACTCTTTCATGAACAGATTTCAATTGATCATATGTCTCTTTAGCACTTTTAGCATGTCTGACATGAACAATTTGTGAATCTGAGATATTTAAACAAATTAATGCCCTAGCATTTCTATCATTTTTTACCCAATTATCATCATTTTCCTTTTTAGGTTCAAATACAACATCATACAAACCTTCTTTGATTAACAATTGCTCTATTTTAAACTTCCAAACTGAATAGTTGTCATCAGTTAATTTATCAACATAATGAGATTCTTTAATACTAGACATTATGATAGAATAATATTTGCTTATTTCACAGAAAATAAAACTTTTTCTCTTATTAATACATCAAAACAACAATTATAAACTCAAATATAATGCTAATGATGAAATAAGAACAAAATAAAATTCTTGAGAACAATTTTTGAAGTTACTTTTGATTTCAGAAAAACTTTTCTTAAATGTTCAATTCTTTGTTTAAAACATAAATTTACATTTGCAACTTATATAATAAAATTTCAATAAGAAACTGGCAAAATCAAAATCAAAATAATTTCTTTTCTTATCAATACACTTTTGGTTTCAAAATAAGAACAATTCTTTGAATTTTCTTTTATATCATTCACTTGTGAAAAATACCAACATTCAGAAAATAATTATTTCTTTGAATTTAATTATATTATATTTTCTTCTTTTATATTACTATATTTAAAATTGAGATAAGTTCAGTCTCATAATCGACTGTTAGAATGTTATTCCATATGGAAGGCATGAATACGAAATTCCTCAATAGGTAAACAATAAAAAAAGTTAAAAGTTTTACCTTTATGTTTTGATGTGTTTCAATGGAAATATACTCTTCTTTGGATGAACAAAAAACATTTATTAGAAGATTGAATACACTAGAATAATATATATGCTGGTCACAGTACAGATCACACTTCACAATAAAAACAAAACAGATGTATAAGACTATTTACAAACACAAAGAAATACTTTGAACTATGGCTTGTTGCAGTTTTTTTTATCATATTATATTCCTTTGGAATATTATTGGATTTTTTTTAATCAAGCAGCATTTTGCTGCCAACTGCTATAAGGGAAGAAGCAACACTCACTAAACTGAGTGTCTGTCACAGTAGATCAAATAAAAAAATGATTGTCTGATGCTGCCATCTGGTGGATGTTCTTGAAAACAAAAGAGCATTTTCTAACAGAATCACTTGTGTTTCTTTAGGTTTATGGAATGAGATATTAAGCCGTGAACCTAATTTCAACTAAAGTTATCCAAGGATATATGTATTTTTAATCGGAATTAAAAACAATGCTTTGATCTCGAAATAAAAAGTTTTAGTTTGTATAATTGGATATTTCTGTTAATTATTTATTTAGGTACTTTTCCATTATAGCGCATTTTTTAAAAAAGCTTGGCGTAATTCGGGCATCAGAAAGTGAGATATGTTGCCAAAATATATAAACAGCTATGAAAACAAATCTAATGAACTTTTATTTTTGTTTATATATGCGCTTATATGCATAAAAAAATCGTTTCTAAATATATATAATATTTTTTTATATACAAATTACTGCACAGATTTCAAATATGAACCGGGATACCTAACTGGCGCTAAAATGGTATTATTTTGCCTGCTATAGTAACCCGGCAATTGTTTTTTATTTATTAATAAATTGTTTATTTACTTTTATTTTCTGTTTTTAAATTATATAAGCTGTTTTGTTCTACAGTTATTATTCAAACTTTTGTTTATTTATAGTTATTTCCTTTTCAAAATGATAGCAAATAAGTTAAAAATATATAAGTAACTGGTATTCGAAAGCAAGATTTCTGTCGAATTGGCGTCAGAGAAAAATCACGCCAACCCCGATGCGTATATGACATCTGCGCAAAAATTACTTCTGTTTCTGGTACAGATGTCATATTCGCCCCATATTGGCGCGATTTTTTTCGGTTGCCAATTTGGCGAAAACATCAACAGCAGAAACAACATAATCCGGGTTACCACATCAAGCAAAATAACGACACTTTCGCACCAGTTAAGTACACGTTGCGTATATGACATTGGCATCAGAAAAAAATCACGCCAATATGGGGCGAATATGACATCTGTACCCTGTTTCTTTATAAAAATGGGTAAATAGCTTTTTCTACGTTAAATAAATTGCATAGATATGCAAAAAATTGCTTGTGAGTATGAAGCAGTAAATAGGTTGTCAGAAAATACGTGGCAAACTTCTTTCTCGCCAAGAAACTTTTCTCCGAAGTATTGTACATAAGAAATGATTGCTAGAAATGCATTTTTAATTATGATATGCGCTTTTATGTTTCACTACATTTATGCATACTATACCATGCGTATAAATGCTACAGTTCATATGCAGGGCTACACAAAAGAATTCGTAAGGGTTACTGCGTATGAGAATAAATTGCTTAAGGTTTTTAAAGGAGTTGTGCAGTTTTACGCTGAACTGCATTTAGTTTACTAAGAAACAAATGTTTGTAGAATATAGATAAAATGATATGCAGGGTCACGCAAAGAATTGGATACATAACCGTCTATGGATGATAATATCTGGAAATGTGATTTCAGTAGCTTTAAGAGTAGTTTAAATTAAATTTTAGCTAAATAGTGGCATGTAATATCGGTACTATTGGCTATGGACGGTAACTGCTGAAATCAATTTAAAATTTTTTTTATAATTTTTTAAAAGGTTTTCTTAGTTAAAAGGTTTAGTTAGTTCTAAACGGAAAGAAGGTTTTCTAAAAGGTTTACTTAGTTATCTTATTTACCTTATTTCCCTAAATAACGAAGTTTCTGTTAAAGCATTCAGGATGTGTTGGAAAGTGTTTCATATTCTATGCTTAACGCATGATTTTTCTTTCTTCTTTAGCCTTATTTTACATTTATTTTATTCTTAATTTTTTAGTCTTATACTGCTTTATAGAAACTTTGGCACAGTTGTCATATATACCCCATATTTTCCGACTCCAATTTGGCGAAAACATCAACAGCATAAACAACAACATCCGGAATACCATATCAAGCGAAATAACGACACTTTGGCGACAGTTAAGTACCCGTTGTGTATATGACATTGGCGTCAAAAAAAAAATCGCGCCAACATGGGGCATATATGACATCTGTGCCGAAACTTTAATATTTAATGTTTAAACTCTTCGCTCCACTCACCTTGCATATAGTATAAACTATAACACAGATAGCGCAAAATAATAGACAGTTTGATACTTTTCCACTGTACGGGCTTTGGCATTTTTAAAAAAAAGCTTGGTGTAATTTGGGCATCAGAAAGTGAGATTTGGGTACTTTTCCGTTATACGGATACCATTGTCGCCAAGCGTAATAGTTGGCGCAAAATGAAAATCACATGAATTGAGGCATTTGAAAAATAAAAGAAAAAATATTGTCGATACTAAAGTGAGCATTTAAAAAATATAACATTTGAAAATTCCAGACTTTTACGAACTATTTCACAAATCACAAATATATACTTAAAATAATTGAACAAATAACTGTTATAAAATAAAGCAATAAAATAAAACTCATATTAAACTGCTGGCATAAAATTACAAATATCTTTTAGCATTTTGAAATAATTGGCGCATTAGCATACATTTTGGCATGGTGTCCGTATAACGAAAAAATATTGAGATTTGTTGTGAAAATCATATAAACAGCTATGAAAACAAACTTGATGAGCGTTTTTTTTTTATATGTTTATTTTATATGTATATTATTCATGTTTTTATGTACAAATTACATCTGTTTCTGTATAAAATTAGAGAAACGGCTTTTTTAGGTCAAATAAATCGTATAAATATCGAAAACAAAATGCGTGTGTATATAAAATGAAACAGTGGATAGGTTCCCGGAAAATATGTTATCAAATTTCCTTTTTCGCCAAGGCACCTATACTGGAAAAGTACCTAAAGCACATTAAAATCGCGCAGTTAGGAGTTCATACAGTACAGCGACGTCTTTTGGCGGTTATTTTTATAGTATTATCGGGAGGAAGATGTAAAGATGTACTTTAAATTCTCACTCATAGATTTTGAAAAAATATCTTAAAAGAGCGGAGTTTAAATTAAATTTTGGTGACCTCCTTTATGAAAGATTGATGGTTTTAAATAGGAATTTCGCCAAATCAGCCAGCTATCGCCAAGTTGGCCAACATTTGGCGCTACTGTGGTAACCCTGCATTAGTATTTTTCAACAATTACTCATTTCAATGAGGTGGTCCTACCGGAATCGTGAGGGACACACAGAGACTTGGATTTTATATAAATAGATTATATTTAACAGTTATATTTAATATGAATGCTTTTTGAAGCAAAAAGTGCGCGATACTAACAGCAAACATGGCCAGCAAATATGGAAATTTGAATATCATAAGTTGTTTCCGAAAGTTCTATGTTTTGCAGTACTATACTCACTAAAATACGCCAGTTAATATGCAGAACGATGACACTTTAACCAAGACTATTAAATGAGCATGACGATGAATTTCTAATCTTCCGTAATCGAGCCCACAGTTAAGGCTAGCGTGAAACAAAAAAGATATCAGCAACAATATGGTTTAACGTAAATGTGGGTATCATAAAATGTTTATTTCACAAAAACGCTTCAATGCATCAATCACATTAGCTCAGAAAAGCCAAATGGCAGTGGACCCAATAACGGTGAATTACTTAATAGTTTTAAAATCTCCACTACCCAACGTATTGCAAATGATGATGCAATAAGAAGCATAAAGGCTTAAGTGAGTTGTCAAGAAAGATGAAATTACATAACAACCAAAAATAAACAAAATGCCGATCAATGCCGTTCTCGATTTCTCTATCAGAATCTTTAGATTTGGCGAAAGATTAAGCAAATAATTTAAATTATGAATAAAAGTACCATGCTGCAATGCTTAGCATACATTTAAGCACATTCGCATTGCATATACATTATACATTACATATTGGTAATTGCATATCTCCATATAAGAAAACACTGCTACCAAAAAATAAATTATTTTTAAATTATTGAAGCCTCAAATGAATTATACGTAAATTCTCTTTTGACCCAGGGCTTAATTTGCGCCAAAGCCCAGCTCCGGTACTTCTCTGTTTTCATAAATATTTAAATATTGGTCGGAATTTACTGGAGCTCATAAATACAGGGCTCCGGAGCCCAGTGAAATAGCGCTTCCGAAAAACCGAAGTTTAAATTACTCTTTTCTTTCCGTCCCATCTCCAAGCTTTTGTATTCTGTTTTACCAAAACACTTATATGTAACGTAATGTGTCGCACACGTAGATGGAAATAAAACGGACTCAATTTTTATATTAGTTTCGGGTTCGGACTAACTCGAGCTCAATCTGTGTTACATTCAAAATTTTATTTATTCATGTATAGGAAAAAAAAACTTTTCCTACTTGAAAATTACGTATTATAATCTATTTCAAACCATGTTAATGTTACTTTGATCAAAATGAAGGCAAAACAGAAATCATGTTTTTCTATTCTAGTGATATTTGCGAATTTATGCCTGGCTTTGATGGCGGCGACGTGTTGATACGGCGGCACTCAATAGACCGAACAATGAATTTGCTTTCAGTTCGATTTTGTTTTGTGACAGTAGGATAATTTTTTAATTGACTGCTTTTTTTTTATTATTTAGATATCTAACCTGAAAAGAATATATTCTGTTTTTAGCCAACGGACATTAGCTTGAGGTTTTGTTTGTTTGAAGTTTTTTGTCTTATATTGTGTACGAGTATAAAAATCAAGTTAGTGATTTTTCTATTTATTTTGTATCATGAACGCTGCCCACGCTAAGGTTGCGCTCTGCACATTTACGAAGTCATCTTCATTTGTAGGGAGATATAATTGCAATGTACAGTCGAGCCGTGTCTCCCATTTTTCTATAAAAGCATCGAATCTTTCCGATAACGGTGTCAAATGTTTAATTTAATATGATTTTCAGGCAGTGTTGCCAGTGAGCTACTTTTTTTAAATTAAGATTTCTTGATTGCCACCGCTTTTTTGAAATGGTAAAATTACCTTTGTTTTCGCCTTTATTAATATGTCATTAAATAAGGCGCATTTTACCATATCAAAAAAGTGGTGCCAATCAAGAAACTGAATTTAAAAAAAGTAGCCCATCTGGCAACACTGTTTTCAGGGACTCACCATAAAAGATTGTTTTTCGGAAGGAATCGATTAAAGTTTAAGATATGCATCTTTTATAAAAAATTGAAAAACATTGATCCATTTTTCAGCATATAAATATTAATTTCTGTAAATTTCCTGCATTTTTTTCATAAAAATGCATAGCTGCGAACTATCCCTTTATTGTGTGAACACTACTTCTGAATCATAATCCTTACCATATTTCATCGCAGAATTCTGCAATTAATTAACACTAAAATTAAGCAAATATTACTATTCGGAAGGAGTGATGACTAAAAAGGTAATAGTTGACAGCTAAGTATATGCTGATAGATATATTAAAAATCTTTATTTTGCTAAAGAAAAAAAAATGCTTTAAATTTTGCAAATAATGTTCAAAATATAAATATGCACTGCACATTGCAGTGACAGGAGGAGGGGGAGGGGTATGGGGGAAACGGTATAGTTGTTAGTACCGGTACCGGTACCACAGAATATTATGGTACTTTTTTGTTAGAAATTAAGCCCTGTTTGACACTATAGAAATTTCATCAATGATCAGCTATTTGAGACTTTCATGCTGTAGTCTTTTCACGATCATTTTTTGATAAGTCATTGGTTGCCATGTGCCCTAAGGGCTCCTCGTGCCAGGGGCGCCATTTGAAAACTGTCTTGGGGAGGGGGGGGGGTGCAAAGTTTTCTTTGAAGGCAGTGGCAAGCCAAGGGGGGGTCTTTTTTTGGGGGGGGGAGGGGGGTAGTTATGCCATCTCTCCTCCACATAAAGCACCGATTAAAAATTCCGTTTTAAGCAGGTTTTGATCTTAGCAAGTATAATTTCTAGATACTAAGAAAGTTTTCCGTTTAATACCGGATTCCGTTATAGACAGTTTCCATTTTTACAAATGTCTTTTAAAGTTGTTAAAATATTCTTTCTTTAGTACATCTCTGGAGAGCATAGGTCTATTACCTTTACTGTAAAACTTGTGAAAACGAAACCTGTCAAAAAAAGAATTATTTTACAAACTAAAAAAAAACATGTTTTTATGAAAAAAAGACCATAATTATACTTGTTGAGCCAGAGAATTGCCTAAGATGGAGCTTTTTTTCTTGACCTTTTAACTTCTTCCTTGCAGGTTTTACTACAGTGGCGGAGAGGCATTTCAAGAGGTTCTTGGAAGGGGAGGGGGCAAAATTTTCTTTGGGGAAAGTTTTTGAAATAACATGCGGGATTTTGCCCTCTTAATGTCTTTCACAAACATGAAATTCTTTCAGGAATATATTTTTTAATTTTTGTGGAAGACCGCGGTATTTTTCTCTTTCTTTGCGCAACTACGCAAAATCAATTCACCAATCGACCGGGGAAAAAATTACGAATTTTGCCAATCGGAATTAGAAAAAATAGTTAATTTGGCAAATTAGTTGCGGAAAAAATATAAGTTCCTAAAAGGAAACATGTTGCAAAGATAGTGGAATAAAACAGCGAATATTGTCAATTGGTTGCAGGAAGAAAAATCGCAGATTTCAACATTCGGTCGCAAGAAAAAATCAAAATTGTCCATTAGTAAAAAAAGAACGAGAATTAAGTTAAAAGGCTTCAGAAAAAATCTCGAATTCTGTTAAAGAATTGCACAAAAAATTCGAGAATTTTGTCAGACGATCATAGAAAAGGATCGCGAATTTTATCAAAATATCTGAGAAACAACGAGCGAATTTCATCAACTAGACACAAAAAAATATTGTGAATTTTGATAAATGGTTCCGGAAAAACATTTGAATTTCGTAAAGCAATCACCGAAAAAAGTCACGAATACTCGTCAAATGGTCGCGAAAAAGAAAAAAACAATTACAAAATTCAACCGCGGGATAATCAGCACACGTCACGAAATTTGCAACTTTTGTGATCCATAGAGATAAGAAATTTTCACCAATGATTTTATGTTAATAAAAAATTTCTGCCTGCCTCTTCATACTATGATCTAAATTCCACACAATTCAAAAATCTGCAAAATCGGTTGTCTGAGGTAGAGTCTGCATTGGATTGGACAACTCGATTTTTACCAAAACCGACGCGACATGATCCTCGGAACATATGGAGGCGGGATGATTTTCCTGTTTTTCGTTTCGGGTAAGGTTTGACTTTATGAGTACGATCCGGACATATCCCTGTGGGTTATTTTTTTACTCTACCATTTGTTGAAAACTAACCTCTGCCATACATTTATATTAAGATATTTAGAATAGAAATCTATCTCAAAGAATTTTTGTAGAAGTTGTGGTACGATTGAATATAAAAGTAATCGCCAATCCTGTCCTCAAATCAAAGAGTTACCTGTTTCTGGCTCGGGTTGGGTTTTTACTACATTGGGTCACGTTCGTTTTGATCCGATTTTTCAAAGAAATTCTGAATATTTTCTTGAACATTAATGAGTATATATAAATAAAGAAAAACATAATTTGAAGAACAAATTAAAAAAACAAAATTTATTTCCTACATTGTTTAAGCCCGAGAAGGGACAGATATTAAGATATTTCATTCAATTAGTTCTACATTTAATGTTAAATTTTTGTAACAAATTAATTAAGTCAATTGAAGATTAAAAAATGAAAATAAAATTCATACAATATGATACTTAAAACACCCTAAAAAATTGGATTCCGTTCAAATGAAATCGAAATAAATCTTAGACTTCTTCCATTTTTAATTGAAAATATTTGTATTGTAGATTTTGTATTATGTTTATGACAATTGTGCATAAAATGATACGATGCATGCAAAATACAAAACTTAAAAAAAAAATGTCTAAGATTTATTTCGATTTCCTGTGAACGGAATCTAATTTTTTAGGGTGTTCTAAGTATCATATTGTATGAATTTTATTTTCATTTTTTAATCTTCAATTGGCTTAACTAATTTGTTACAAAAATTTACAATTAAATGTAGAACTAATTGAATGAAATATCTTAATATCTGTCCCTTCTCGGGCTTAAACAATGTAGGAAATAAATTTTGTTTTTTTAATTTGTTCTTAAAATTATGTTTTTGTTTGTTATGTCAAGTTTTTAATAACTACTGCACTCAGACGAACGCATTTCAAAATTAATAGCGAGTATCCTCATCAGGCTTTGATGTATGCGGTATTGCATCACAATGTGGGATGCGGTTTACAAATGTGTAATTCAAAATGTTTCACCATTGTAGTAATGCAGGTTGCGGTAGTTTGGACAAAAACTTCTAATCTGAACGCAAAAAATCTATAATCAAAACATAAAAAATTAACTTCACTTAAATTTAGATACCCTATTTCCCACTCAGGAACGCTATGAATGTAAATGTAAATTGTGTTGAATCCTTACTGCTAATATTTAACTGTGATACAGTAAAAAATAAAAAATAAAAGTTTTACTTAAAATTTTAAACCTTATTCTCTCCCAAGGGGTGATGTAAACACATCAGAAAATTATTAGCTAAGTTTAACTTGGGGTATAAATAGTTTTCATCTCGGGAAAAAAAAATACATTTTAAAATTTAAGTTATGTAATTCCCCACTAAGTTCGCTACCTGCATAAAAATAGCTATCCATTCGAAACTTTTTACTAAAATATAAACTTGACCAAACCAAAAACTTATTCTGAAAATATCCTTTTTATTTCCACTATGACGCCATATTCACCTTTTTAATTTTTGAAAAAAAAAAAAAAAAAAAACCTAGCTTAATTTAATATTTCACGTGAAAATCTTTCGACTAAAAAGAAATAAATTATTATTACGGCTTTTGAAATTTTTGCAACAATGAAGTAAAAATGTTACATTTTCTATGAAAAATGTCCGTTGATTTTCAATGAAAAAAAGCGAAAATTGGAATTATTTAAAAAATATATTTGAATAATGTAAAAACAAATTGGCCCATGTTTCCCTCTGGGTTATAATTCACTCATATGCAAAGGCATTTTACCATTCGTTTTGACCCTGACGTCAGGCAAGCGTTTTTACACTTTAAATTTATAATATCATTAGAATTAGTAAAAAATAAAAAATGAGTGGGCTTAAGGGACAAAAAGGTGGGAAGAAAAAATGAAAAAGTTATGATCTCCATAGGCTTTTCCATGTTAAATTAACATTGAGAAGTGACACTGGAAATAAATAAGTATTGCGCTGCCGCGCAATACTTAAATATTACTTCATATCGCTACAAAAAAGAAAAAAAAAATAATAATATTAGAGCTATAATTACAGGCTACTTTTTCACAAATGTATTAAAATACTAGCATGCTTCGCCCGCTAAGCTGGTCAATTTCTCCAAACGAATTTTGAATCGAATATCAAGGATATCGAAATATATCAGTGAATTTGACCTTGTGTTATAAAGCAATGTGGACCTTTACCTGTAATGCCCTTTCACATCCCTGAAAACGATACAAAGCCACTGCGTTATTATATTTCCTTATGTGTCAGACAAAATTTGGGCTGTTAAGGATCAAATCTTTTACTTTATCATCTATAGTTGGATTTTGTAAAGATGAGAGAACAATATGAAATGTACTAAAACAATCTCTAAAAAGTATATAACAATAGAAATCCCATCAAAATACGTTAAGCAGAATTTTTTAAACAGGTTAATCTTTTAAGATGGGGTTCACCTGATTATTGAATCTTCCTCTATAATTATATAACTAAGCAATGTAGAACAATGTTATATACTAAAGAATTTACTGAAAAAGTATATAATTAACAATGCAAATCTCACTTATACCTGTCCAGTAGAACTTTTGAAAAAGGCTTATTTTTCACAACCGAGTTCAATCATTATATAACATTTCCCTCGTAATTCTATAATTAATCAACATAGAACGTTATGCTGCATACTGAAACATTCTCTGAAAACAGTGCAAGTTCTATTGAAATCTATTCAGCAGAATCTTTCTTAAAAGACTAATAATTTATAATTCGGTTTATCTGATTATAGAACATTCCTCCATAATTCTATAACTGAGCAACGTAGAACTATGTATTATGTACACTAAAACTTTCCCTGGAAAAGTATCTAACTAACAATCGGTTTTCGGGATGATTAGAAATTACAATCTTCCATCGGGTCGGGTAACCCGATTTTACCTTGACTCGAACCGCGGACCAGATCAGGTTTATACTTTTTAGCTGCGTACGTATATAAATACGAAGAACCTATAATCGTCGTTCAGTCCGTCTGTCTGTCCGCATATAACAGAGCAAAAACTACCCAACCGAATGATCTGAAATTTTAAATATATAATTGTTGTAAAATTTTGTCGAGCCATTTCAAATTTTATGAAAATCGGATGAATAGTTTAATGACAGGAACAGTCAAAATTTTTTCCTTACATTACGGCCAATGGGAATAAATTATTGCAAGTGCATTTTAATGATGTTACAGCCTTCCGAATGGTCTGAAATCTTAAATATATAATTGTTGAAAAATTTTGTCGATTCATTTCAAATTTTATGAAAATCAGATGTATAGTTTAATTACAGGGACAGTCAAAAGTTTTCCGTTACATGACGGCCAATAGGAAAAAAATATTGCAAGAGCATTTTAATGATGTTAGAGACTATGCACTTATGAAGTGCAAAAAAATAGACATTCAGTACAATATGGGGTGCAAAAAATATTTATAAAACTAGTTATAGTACGAACGCACCTCATTTGCCACGTTTGACGAGCAATTTCCAACTTGTTTTTTTCAATTCCTACTATTAGCTCACACTCTCCCTATATTTATTTATTTATTTATATATTTATCTTGTTCAAATTTTCAATCGTTAATAAAATACTCATAATTCATCCTATCAAGCTGAAATAAAATTTTTTAAGCTTGTACTGGATGACAATTGATGTTAATACAGTTTTTTTCAAATATTAATTAATTAATTAAATTTTAATTAATTAATTTTAGTTTTGCATGGAAAACAAAATGGCGGCCATTGGTTATTGAAGATCAATGAAAGTATTTTCAATAAGGGGTTACCATAGGGGGACCCTGTTCTGTCGCCAAATACCGCCAAGTTTTTCGCCAACTTGGCGATATATCGCCAAATTTGGCGGCCAAAATGAGTCGCCAAAAGTGACGCCAACTTGGCGATATCTCTAATATTTCGCCAAATTCCAGTAGAGTTCCATTGTAAACCTACTTGCTTATAGAAAATCAACAAATTGAGATATTTTAATGTAACAAAAACTAATATTAGCTTAAGGGATTATATTAAATTTTTCTTTGATGGCCTATGTAGGAATTGACTTTAAAAACAAAATTTTTATATTACTTGTTTTCTTTTTCTTCTGGGCGAAATGTTATCTTTAAGCGTTTCGGATTATGATTTGTCTCTTTTGGGTCGGATTCGGGATGAAGCGATTTTTATAAAGTAAGTCCTGAATATTTTTCGAATGAAAAATATCTGAATATTAATTAATGGGTGCCTATTGCATATGTGTTAATTTTTTTACATAATCGATAAAATTGTAGGCTACATTTCCATAAGTGCAATAAAATATGTATTCATTTTCTTTCACTTTGGGTTCGCGTCTGAATATTTCGGGTTGGATTGCAGTTTGTCCATTGGGTTTCGGGTTAACGACTTTTGTCGGGCACAACCCGATCCGCGCAGAACTCTTTTATCAGGCTGAGGAGATTATTAAGAATGTACGGTATACGAGTAAATATGATTTAATAAAGGAAATGATTTAACAGTGTTGTAATGATTGCAGTAAATTTAATGTGATACTAATAATGCAAAATAAAAAAAATCAAATAATTAAGAATTTGAATTAACATCCTTCTTTTAAACAAGAAAAATCCCTCTCTAAATTTGGGGCGAAATGGTAAAATTCACTTCGAAAATTTTAGTCCTCAGGGGGTCGAGTTTTCATTTGATCATTTTGTACACAGCTGACAAGCAATTAATAGAACTTTTTCAAACATATCTTTTTTAAATTAAGCAAAATACTCATTAATGTGTTTATTAATTAAAATGTTTATTTATTGCATGTGTTCTTATTTTAATAAAATCTGACAACTTATTTTAGCTTTTGAGCAATTTTTTTCAAAATTTTTTGAATGTAATGACAGATAAATTTTCTGAAATATCAAATTCCTTGGGGGGGGGGGGAGGTAACAATGGCGCCCCTGCTTGATTTATGTAAAATCCTTCGTGGGTGCGAAGTTCTCGAAGTTACCTATGAATCATACCTCTGAGTTGACTTGCCAGATGAAGATCTCGTCATCTGATCAAGCTTCTAAATTAGGAGATCAACATGAGTATCAATCCACAGGTGCTAAACAACAAGATATAAATGTTAATTAACCGGCATAAAAAAGTTCATAATTAAGAAATAGGCACTGCCGATAGCAAAACGAACTAGGTGCTCATCAGGTATTGCCCCTACGCGGCGATTAGGCGGTCACCCACGCCGATGTCAGGTATAAACCCGTTCTTGTAGGGTAGGGACACCGAACCTATGGCACGCGTGCCAAAAGTGGCAAGCGAAAGAATAATTTTGGCACATTGTTACTTGTGACTAAATCAATATACAGTGATACTACACAAAATACACAAACTCTAGATGATCTAATCTTGCCTAAATTTGATTTATTTGGAAATTGAGGTATTTTAACTGCGGCATTTTAAAATACCGTAAATTACCACATTAGTAAATGTACCATGGATAAAATTATTTCAACCTAGAAATTAATTTCAGAGCTATTTAAAGAAACTGGCATTTGACCTTTTAATCTTTTCTCCATCTACCTATGTCCGCAAGGTCATTCATTTCTGAAATGGTTAATACAAAATCTATATATATTAAACAAAAACCTAATTTGCAGAACAAATAAAAAAAAACAAAATTTATTTCCTAAATTGTTTAAGCCCGAGAAGAAGCAGATATTAAGATATTTCATTCAATTCGTTCTACATTTAATGTTAAATTTTTGTAACAAATAAGTTAAACCAATTGAACATTAAAAAATAAAAATTAAATTCATACAATATAATATTTTAAACACCTATATACTTAGATTCCGTTCAAATGAAATCGAAATAAATCTTAGACTTTTTTTAAAGTTTTGTATTTTGCATGTACCTTATATTATGCACAATCGTCATAAACATAATGTAAAATCTGCAGTACAAATATTTACAACTTAAAAATGTAAAAAAATCTAAGGTTTATTTCGATTTTATTTGAATGGAATCTGAGTATATAGGTGTTTAAAATATTATATTGTATGAATTATTTCATTTTTATTTTTTAATATTCAAATGGTTTAACTTATTTGTTACAAAAATTTAACATTAAATGTAGAACGAATTGAATGAATGAAATATCTTAGTACTTAGTACCGGGCTTAAACAATTTAGGAAATAAATTTTGTTTTTAACCATTTGAAAAAATGGTTATTGTTCTCGTCAGGGTAGGAAATCAAAAGCATATCTGAAGGTTTTTATTGGTTTAATTTTATTCGTTTTCTGATTGGTCTATACAGTAATCTGTATTTCCCTTTACTTTCAAAAGAGATGGATACCTTCTGTTGCCACTATGACAAAAAAGTAATAAAAACTACAAAAAAGAATTAATAACTAGGAAACAAATTGAGATACAGCTGTCAAACAAATTGCATTTAAAAGTACATTTTTTTCTCTATCCGACGGTGTAAAAAGTAATATTGTCGGATGTTTAGAAGTTTAAGAATGAAATTTCATTTAAAATTGGTAGTCAGATTTCTTGGAAATCTGACGATGGAAAAGCCTTTTCCCGAACAGCCAATGAAATGCTTGGATAATACGTAAGTTTCAGGTGGATAATAACTAATGAAAATGAGAGAAAATGAATAACAATTTCTGCCAAAGTGTTAATTTTAATTTGTAATATTTTCACGTGCAAAAGAAAAATGGAATAAGCCAATTAAAAAAAAAAAAAAGAAAGATACATAGGACAGGAATGAATACATATAAATATTTCACACCAAATACGAGTCGCAGGCGATTTTTGTCGCTTGGAATTTTTACGTGTAATAACACTATTAATGTTTAATTCATGGCGTACGTAATGTAGGATCAACTCCGTGCGATTTTTTATGTCTTAAATTTTAGTCTTCGAAAAAATGATTTTCCAAATGGTCGTTGTAATTTGTTAAATTGCTTTTTTTCTTAATTTGTTCTGCAAATTAGGTTTTTGTTTAATATGTCAAGTTTTTTAATAACTACTGAATTCAGACGAACACATTTAAAAATTGATGGAGGGTATCATCACCAGGCTTTGATTTGTGCGATATCGCATCACAATTTGTGATGCAATTTACCTATGTATAATTCAAAATTTTTCACCAGTGCAATAATGAACATTGCTGTAGTTTGGACGAAAAATTCCAATCTGAACTTAACAAGTAATACAAAAATTTTGTTTTTAAGTCAATTCCTACTTAGGTCATCAAAGAAAAATTTAATATAATCCCTTAAGCTAATATTAGTTTTTGTTGCATTAAAATATCTCAATTTGTTGATTTTCTATAAGCAAGTAGGTTTACAATGGAAGTCTATGTGAATTTGGCGAAATATTGGAGATATTGCCAAGTTGGCGTCACTTTTGACGACTCATTTTGGCCGCCAAATTTGGCGATATATCGCCATGTTGGCGACAAACTTGGCGGTATTTGGCGACAGAACAGGGTCCCCCCTATGGTAACCCCTTATTGAAAATACTTTCATTGATCTTCAATAACCAATGGGCGCCATTTTGTTTCCCATGCAAAACTAAAATTAATTAATTAATTAATATTTGAAAAAACTGTATTAACATCAATTGCCATCCAGTACAAGTTTAAAATAATTTATTTCATCTTGATAGGATGAATAATGAGTATTTTATTAACGATTGAAAATTTTAACAAGATATATAAATACATAAATATATAAATAAATAAATATATAAATAAATATAGGGAGAGTGTGAACTAATAGTAGGAATTGAAAAAATCTGCTTGAAAATGACATTTTTATTTCCACTATGACGTCCTATTCATCTTCTTTTTCATTCTTAAAAAACAATTTCAGTTTCTTCAGTTTCATGTTTCACGTGAAAATATTCAACTAAAAATAGGGAAATTATTATTACGGCTTTTGAATTATTTACAACAATGAAGGGAAAATGTTAAATTTTATTAGAAAATGTCCGTTGAATCTCAATGAAAAAAGCGAAATTTGGATTTATTAAGAAAAATATTTAAATAATGTAAATAAAAATTAGTCCATGTTACTCTCTAGATTATAATCCACCTATATGCAAAGGCATTTTATGATTCGTTTTGACCCTGACGACTGACAAATGGTTTTTACACTTTGAATTTATAATATTATTAGAATTAGCAAAGAATAAAAATGAGTGGCATCAGGGACAAAAAGGTGGGAAGAAAAAATGAAAAAGTTATGATCTCCATAGTCTTTTCTATGTTAAATTAACATTGAGAAGTGACACTGGAAATAAATAAGTATTGCTCTGCCGCGCAATACTTAAATAAAAGCCGTTTTCTGTGTGTATGTCATTTGTACAAATCTTCAGTTTTTGACCGATTTGCACGAAACTTCATGTAGATACGTTTTAGAACGTGTTAAAGATCGCTGTCTACTTTAAAAAAAAAATCAGACCACTATTTATCACTTTTTTCTACCACCTTCCATAATTTAACATTATAGAAATATCTCTTTTATTTAATTTTATAATCAATCATTTCTTTCCTGTTGCCACAACTTTAAAAAACGGTGCAATAATTAAAAAAAATTGATAACACGCGTACTTTCTTTTTATAAGATAATAAAAATTCAGACTCAATCGCTATATTTTTTGCATTTTCGAAATTGTTGTCATTCTAATCAGGAAATGCACATTTTTCCCATATAATATAAAAACTTTAACTAAATGCGTGTTCAAATGACGTTGTATACCTTCATTTGAATATTTTGATGCTAAAAAAACTATTTTAATAAAGGCGTTCAATATCAAGAAAATAATTTAAGGAAAAGATAATAATAATAAAAATCGTTTGCTAGATATGACGTCAATTTCTGATTAACTGACACTGCTTTCTAATGATGTTTTATTCTGAAGTTTTTACACACACACACACACATATATATATATATATATATATATATGAAAAATGTGCATTTTCTGTTTAGAATGACGTCGATTTCAAAAATGCAAAAATACAGCGAGAGAATCTGAATGATTTTATTGTGTTGCCACACCTTAAAAAACGGCCCAAATAATTTAAAAAAAAGGCAAACACGTGTAGTTTCTTTTCATAAACCAATACAAATTCAGTCTCTCTCGATATATTGTTACATTTTTTTTTTAATTGATGTCTCTCTAAGCAGAAAATGCGCATTTCTTATATTTTAAATAAAAACTTCAAGGCTTTGAGAAAACATAAAACCTCCATTTAATATATTTGAAATTACAATTTCACTAAAATATAGGCTTTTCTATTCCAAGGAAAAGGATCAGAGACACAAATCACTAAATACGGCACCACTTTCAATAAATTATGACGTCAATTTCGATAAATATGGCCTCAAATTGGCTCTAAAAACCGATTGCTATGATTTATTTCCTATTTCGTTATAATGTTGTTTCTTTAATTATACCATTTAGGTAAATGTTTTAATATTTTAAATGCAGTGATAACAATCTACAATTTACATCAAATACCATAATGTAAAATCTACTTTTATACGATTTAAATTTAAATTAAAACATAGCAACTATTTTTTTAGAGTTAGCTTTCTCATTTTAAACAAATCTTCATAGATTGACGCCATTTTCATGTTAATCGCTGTGGATTTGGATTTTATGATCAGCGTGAGTTTCCGTTTAAAAATTATAGGCAATGGGTCTTAGGATACCCGTGTTTAAAGGTACCTGATATACTGCGCATTCAGAACATAAATAAAAATAGTTTTTAATTTGAAACACTAATATATTTAGTGTATTTTTTAGATTTCTCAAAAACTACATGAAAAAGCATTTTTGGTACTTTCGTATTATAGCGAGCAGTTAATCGTGAATATTTTCACTATAATTCCCTTATAATCTGAGTAGCACATTTTACTCGCTGTGCTGGTCGGTTTCTCCAAACGAATCTTGAATTAAATGAAATATATCGGTGAATTTGATCCATCATTTTAATGCAATATGGGTCTTTATCTCAAACGTCTTTCCGCGTAGAGGAAAACGTTACTAACGCCACTGCGTTATTATACTTTCTAACGTTTAAGACAAAACTTCGGTTGTTAAGAGCCAAATATTTTAGTTGATGATTTACAGTAAACATAATTTTTTACAGTAGAACTTGGTTTAAGAATGATAGACCGATTTGCAATATACTAAAACTATCCCCGAAAAATTATCTAACATTTTAAAAGGCTAATCATTCAGAATGGGGTTCAACTGATTAGTAACTTTTCAGCTAACTCTATAACAAAACATGTAGAGCAAAATGGGATATACTAAAACCATTATAGAAAAATGCGTGAATAGTAACAGCGTAAATTCTATCAAAATCTGTCCAGTAGAACTTTTTAAAAAGGCTAATCTTTTAAAATCGGCATCATCTGATTATTGAACTTTCTTCCATAATTTTATATATAACTGCCTGACGTAAATGCAATATTCTAAAACCATCCGTGTAAAATTATTCAAAAAACGATGCAAGTTTCAAGGAAGTCCATTAATAAAAATCTTTTTAAAAATACTAATCTTTCATAACTGAATTCACATGATTATTCTCTACAATTCTATGACTGAGCAACATAAAACAATATGTTATACACTAAAATCTTTCCTGAGAAACTGATAGTCGCATTGAAATCCATTCAGAAGAACCCAAGTTATAAGCAGCCGGAACGAAATTCCCATTTGCATTTTCTATACATAATAGATTATTTTCCGTAGTTCGATTTGATATCTGTTAAATTCGTGTTTTATTTTATTTTATTTTCGCATTTTAATTTCGTTTACGAATTTAGTTATGAAATATTACACGAAAACAAACAAGTACTGAATTATTTGCAGCGTTTTTGAGCAATTGAGTTAATCTTTTGTAACTGCACGCACATTTAAAAAATATTCATGCTTGAGAATCACTTTAAAACCTATAAAAAATCTATAAATTGACAAACTTTTCAAACAAATATTATTGAAAGTTTTTTTATTGTTTTCTATTAGACGTTGGAACAATCGAATGTGCGATGTTTAGAAGTTAAATTGTAGTAAAATCGAAATTTGTGGATAGATTAGGTTGTCACCAATAATATGATGACAAAGTTACACATAGACATGCCTTTTCTTCGTAATATTGCATTAAGCGCAAACGGGTTCATCTTTAGTAATGGTTTCGTTGGGCTGCACTCACATTTAAAAATATCCATGTTTGAAAATTACTTTCAAACCCATTAAAATAAAAAAAAACGAGATACAATTTTCAAATAAATTTCATTTGAAAGGAATTTTTGTTCTATTCAACAGCTTAAAAAATTAAATTGTTTGCTGTTAAAAGTTAAGAAAAATTGCTATAAAGGAATAAGTTGTCTGTTAGGTCGTTGCCATCAACAGTATGATGTCAGCATTACTCACTGACATATTTTTACTTTATAATGTAGATATACGTCATACAAATGAGAATTTCACTATATGATATGCCATTTGGTGGATTTGTTTTTCGTATTGCCAGAAAATTACAAATTTTTCTGTTACACCAGTCGAAGAAAACGGGCATTGTGATATTAAAGCTCTGTGCCATGTCCTAAGAAGGCGGTAGCGATGGTCGAGGGTGTTTACTTCAAAGGCTTAACAACTTATATTCTCTTAGATTATGACAACATGATTTTTATTTTTATAATAAAATAAAAGATATTCTGGAGTAAATAAAAGTAGTTATGTACTCAACAATGTAATCTTGTTGAACAGTTTATGCATCCATCAAAAAAGTGTTTATGAGAAGGTGGCAGCTAGTCGATTAAGTCCACAAGGCAATGCATTAAATAATCGGTAGACGCTTGTCCTATTTTAGAGATTAAGATATCTTCTCCACGACGGCACCCAGTGCCCTGTCGCTGCTGATCCCAGGTATAAGTCCCCGGTCCTAGGAATTGTAAAACTCGGGCCTTTTCAGCCTTCAACTTTTCTCCGGAGAGAACCTTCCCCTCTCAAAAGTCGCTCTTCCAACTCCAGCCAAATCTAACTTCCTCTTCATCCTCCTCTCATATAGATATCTCAATTATTTCCCTCTAAAAACAATAGTGAGTTTCTCAGCCACTAACTGTCCGTTCTTTTCAAGAACCTCCCAGGGACTTTTCCGCTATCCCCTGAATGGGCACCTTGAGAACCTCCTCTTTTTTGCACACGGATCCTGCTATCATATGTTCTTGTGAGAAAGTATGTGAGTTCTTTTCCCACGCTAAAGATCAAGAGAATACCGGCTGCTCCTTTGCATTAGCAAACTGTCACCGATTGTCAAATGTCCAAGTTCGATGGTGCCTGAGTAGTTTACTTCATCTTACCGTTCGTCTTAGTGGACTTCACCATATTTTTACTCTGTTTTAGAAATACATTAGTTCTTTCTATATGGCGAGTTTGATATAGCTCAAATCTTTACAGCTCAGACATTTTATTATGGTGTCGAGACAATAACGTATGTTTTCTAATTGTCATTTTAATGATTTGTGTACGGGAATGCACAAATCTCAGTTATTGTGATTACTATAATAGTTCATTTTAATTTATTATCTTACAAGGAAGGTCTCTTATAACTGACACGGGCGAAGCCGGGTAGTTCTGCTAGTATCAAATAAAAAACAGTTGCCATATGAATCCAGTTCAGTTTGCATTCTGTTGAAATTAAGTGAGTATGAATCTAATATTATTTTCCTTCCAAGATACAACAACACAATTAATCACACGTATTTTTTAATAATTTCTAGAATTAAATTTTTTTATGATTATTACAGTGCCTCCTCACCTGTATGTTACAAATTTGTTCTTTTATCTTAATGTTATTATTTAAAGGGGGTTTTTTTTGGATGATTTGTCAATCCACTAAATTTGTTGGCGCATCAAGGTCGTGTAAAAAAATTTTTCGAAAGAAATTGGCACGCGGTTATAAAAAGGTTCGCCAACTCTGATCTACAGGAACCCGGAAGATAGGGCCTAGTTATCGGTTAGAAGGTAAGAAAGATGAGGTCTCCCTTCACTGTAAAAAAAATCCGAACAAGTTTCCTGTAGGAGACGGAAAAATAGTTCTTCCCCGGACTAAAAAATTTCCGACCCAGCTCGGAATAAAATCCGAAAAATACAATTTTAGTTATTATTTAGTTATTTTTTTTTCGGATTTCATTCCAAGCTGGGTCGGAAATTTTTCCGTCCCGAGAAGAGCAACCATTTTTACGTCTCCTACAGGAAACTTGTTCGGATTTTTTTTTACAGTGTTCTCTATTTCATAGAGCATTTTTAGTAAGTCGAAGAACTTTTCATTGTCAGTTTCCAAAGACCGATACTTTCTCATGCGAGTAGCATCTCCTGCAGTCTGAAGAAGAATAAATGCAATATATATAAAGAATTTACACAAAAAGGCTGTATTATGAATGTACACACAAATCTGGACAGAAGTATTTACTTATCAAAATAAAATCTTTAAAAATTTCTTTAAAAATCTGTAATTTCCTCCAAAACAATCATGCAAAAATCGTAACTCGAAAAAACTAAAACGTGAAAAATAAACTTTTTTTACGAAAATAAAACCGACTTCAAAAACTACTGCAAAGTAGAAAATTATCTTTTTTACATAATAGTAATAGAAAATTATTTTTTTTTACATAATAGTAATAAAATTTAAATTAAGAGTATTTATTGTATTTACCATGCGTATTATTATATTTATGTATAGTCGTGAAAAAAAAAAAAAAGTAAACACCCCCTACTAACTCCTCAACAGATTATCGTAGACGAAATTGACTGGTACCGAACGATTGGAAATAAAGTCTACTTTTAAATGATGTATATAAAATTTGCCCAGGGTGCATCTACATATTAAAACGAATCCAAACTTCATTTTTTCAATGGCGATACCCAATTTTAACAAGATATTTCAAATCTTTGGTTCAAACTATACCTAGGCAGCAAATTTCCAGTCATTTGAATAATAAGTTTTTGAATTATAAACATTCAAAATTTAGTGCTTCAAATGTTAAATTACAGTTCCATATTTTTATTTATATCTCCTGAAATTATGCTCCTAATGTGCTATTTTTTTGTGTAGCAATAGTACTAATATACCCAAACATAAATACGTTGAATTTGCAATTTTTATAATTTTCTGATATCAATTATGAATTATGAAATTAATATTAGAAAAAATTATGAATGGCAACTTTTAATTTTTTTGATGGATTTAGATTTATTAAGTCCTGCTTTATGGAAATCCAAAATTTCACATTTTTCTTCCAATTAGTTTTCAAATTATGCTTAAAAATCGGCAAAATGATGGTTTAAGGGGCCGTCTACGATAGAACTGACTAGATATTTTGAAATTTCTTATGCTGTCCTGTAATCTAGCAGATTTCATTGACTGCTTGAATGACGCTTAAGGTGCCTTGATCAGACTCTCTCGGTTAACAATCCAGTACGGAGCTTCAATTTGGATACAGCCCTTAAAATATGCTCGTTTTAAAATAATTAATTTTCCGGAATCTTATGGTACGAATTACATAAAAATTTGTTTTTAGGCTAATTAAATGGTGTAGAGTTCATTTATCCTGTCAAAATTGTGTACTGCTATTGAAAAAAACAAAATTACGGTTCGTTTTAATAAATAGATGCAAAAAGTAGATGCCCCTAAGCAAATTTTATATACGTCATTTAAAAGTAGACTTTATTTCTAATCGTTCGATACCAGTAACTTTCTTCTACGGTAATTTGTTGAGGAGTTAGTAGGGGGTGTTTACTTTTTTTTCTTTCCACAACTGTACATTAATTTGATTTTTTAGAGTCAGTGCCAAGTTCAAAATTAAAATTATTTATACAAATACAAATCGTAACAAGATTCAGCAAAAACGTTGTGGAAAACAATTCCATTCTCAATCAACTCTGACAGCTTGCTGCATTTGAAAATTGTGTTTGGCTCACTGTAAAAAAAAAATTAAAAAAAAAAGGGACTAAAAAATGGAAATACTACTGGCAATCTAGACACCAGTACTATTTCCGTTTTTTTACGGGAATTTTTACCCATAAATTACAGAAAGATTTCCGTTTTTAATCAGAATATAAATGGATGCCCTAAGTAGAAAAATCTTGATTTAATAACTCTTAAAATGCGGCTAATACGTAAATATCGCTTTTAATAAATTTCAAAACTTTAATTGTTTGTATTCATATTTTTCATATGAAAAATGCTTTTTTATTGTTAGTAGGTATATCGCATGTAAAAAAATTATTAGTTTCCAGTTTTAAAAAATGTTTTCACCTATTTTCTGTAACCCCTGAAGCACGGGTAGAATCTCCCAGTAATGCTAATGAATAACGCAGTTAAGGGATGTTGTTTAAATAATGCACATAGAAAAAAAAAGAATGAACAAATCATGCGTCAAGCATGGATTATGAAACTCTTTCCACCACATTCAGAATAATGCAACAAAATTGCACAGTTTAAAAAATTAAAATATTAAGTATAATTCAACCATACTTGTGAACCAATAGTATTAAAAAAAACTTCGTGATAGAGTTGCAAAGCAAAGGCAATCGAAACTGCGACAAACAAAACTTCGTTCAAACCCTTGTGTAATATGTAAATTGTACTTAATTTTAAAATTAAAATTCATGTAATTTATAATTGTTTCTATTTTGCTATTGCTTTACTTTTTATTAAGCACTTAATACTATAATAAGAAATAGCACATATATTTGTCCTTATTCTTAAAATTGAAGCAATTTCGATTATCCGAAAATTTCGATTTTCCAAAAGAGGGTCGGTCCCAATTACTCGGATAATCGAGGTTCTACTGTATACCCACCTCAAGTGGAACTGCGTCATTACGTAACGGTTAGCGGAACACCAGACAAAAAATTTCATAAACAAGCGATTGGTTCGAAACTTTTTTTCCGATATGAGTTCAAACTTTTTTCCACACCAATTTTAGAAAACATTATAAATGCATATTGAGAACGCATTTTGTAATTTCTTTTGTCTCTGTGTACTGCACTAGATTAGAGCTTTTCAATTATAATTAAAATATAAATAATTTAATGTTAGTTGACGTATAGAGAGCGTTGATTCCATACTTTTTCCCAAGGGTAGTATTTATTTTTTTTTCTGTATATTTCTGACACTTTAAGGGGTCTTAGGACTCTTAAAATTGCAAAAAATGAAAATAAAGGACCATTTTCAACATTTAATATCTTAAAATGTATTTGATATTAAGACACAATTTTAAATGGGAATGAAAGATACTAGTATGTTCTTTCATTTCAAATATTTGAAAAATTGCAAAAAGCAGAATTAGCATTTACAGGGGACTTCAAACTGTCGGACATTTGACGAGCAGAAAATCGGCATAACAGCTTACGATTACAAAATAAGTGTTGCAACTAGAATGAAAATTTTGGTACCTACTTATACTTCAGATTATAATAATTACCCTGAACCTAAATAAATTTGTATTTAAAGCGTTTTACATTTTTAATACAAAGTTGTATTTAGCTAATGCAAAATTAAGAAAATTTCAACAGCATAATCACCTAAAAAAATATTGTTTTGAACAATAAAAAGGAAATTTTAGGTTCAGTTTATACAGACTAACATGAAACATACGTTTTGAAAATTTCATGAAAAATATTCATAAGTTTTTGAGATATCGTGCGCGTTATGCCCAACAACGTCATTTGGAGAAAAATGGCTTCAAAGTTTCCGAAACGACGCTTCAGCTATTGAACGTGTATAAATGTAAAAGTTATAACTACAGTTCTAATAGGAATTTCAATAAAACAATTATATCAAAATGTTCAGAAAATATAGGAGTTTAACATCTAAAAAAATTAAAATTTTGAAACTTTTTAAGCTTTAAGAGTCCTGAGACCCCTTAAACAAACCACTTACAAAAGTTCTTTAACCCTTTATGTCACGAATTATAAATCAGAAATTTGCTCCTCTTCAATCATTATCTTCGTCAGTGTCTGAAGATATCCAAAACGACTTATAGAATAAACATTTGATTTTTAGATAGATTTTTAAATAATACTCATTTCATAAATCGGTAGTTAAAGTTTTTTTTTGTGAAGTATTTACAAGAATAAATAGATTAATTAAAAAATAATACTCTTTGTGGAAACCTCACAATTCTTGCAGGAACAATGTATATAAATGTATTGTGATTCTATCTGTAACTGAGGAGTTTTTTGTAGTTGTAATTTTTTTGTAAAACATTTTTTAACAGGAGAAAAGCTAAATCGATGTAAAGGGTTGAGAACATAGCCACATTAAAAATATTTATCTTCGACTGTTCCGCTGTGTTTACTGAATGTAATCCAGCAAAGTATTTTGTATGAAAAATAGCCTATACTTTTATGAGTAGACGAATGAAATATATCTTATATTGCATTTTCTTCAATGGGACTAAAAAAATTCCGTCGGGCCATAAAGGGTTAAATACCCTTTTTTATTTCCGACACAAGAAAAAAAAAGTTGGCAGCTATGCTGTAGATAAATTATTATTACGGCTTTTGAATTTTTTCAACAATAGAAAAAAAAAAATGCAATTTAACAAATTACAACGACCATTTGGAAAATGTTTTTTTCAAAGACTAAAATTTAAGACAAAAAATCGCACGGAGTTGATCATACATTACGTACGCCATGGATTACATTTTTCGGTACTGTAAATTTTTAAATTTCTACGGATCTGGTCATTCATTACGAACGCCATTAATTAAACATTAATATTCATGGGACCATTTTAAATGAAATTTCATTTTTAAACTTCTAAACACCCCACAATATTACTTTTTACACCGTCGTATAGAGAAAAAAATGTACTTTTAAATACAATTTGTTTGAAAGCTGTATCTTTATTTGTTTCTGAGTTATTAATTTTTTTTTGTAGTTTTTATTACTTTTCTGTCATAGTGGCAACAGAAGTATTCATCTCTGTTGAAAGTAAAGGGGAAATACAGATTACTGTATAGACCCATAAGAAAACGAATAAAATGCGGATTCAACTAATAAAAAGCATCAGATATATTTTTGATTTCCTACCTTGACCGAGGACCATTTTTTAACCATTTTTTAACCATTTTTTAAACCATTTTTCCAAATGGTTAAAAAAAAAAGCCATCGATTTATAGACAACTTAAAAGTTAGTAATTGTCGATACAAGAGTCAATAATTGAAGTAAAGTGATTTATTTATATTCTAGTTTTTTTTTCCAATATTATGTCTCTTTCTCTGAGCTACTATTCAGCTACTATTCAATAAATTATCTTCATTTCTCACAAGAAAAGCAATTTCATTTGTTTAAGAATAACTCATTCAAATAAATAAATGAAAATATTTTTTTTTTCCATCGAAAATCAGCCCTTTTAAAGTATTTTTATACCTTATTTTGAAAACCAAAGTAAAATTGGTTCTTTGTAATGTGAAAACTAAAGAGATACACTATGACATATTATATAATCAATGCAGCATCCGACATATTTACTAACAGAGGGGAAAATTTTCCCTTTGCACTCGCTTTAGAGGGAATTTTAGAACGCGGCACGTGCCTTCGTGTTATATAACTCCAGATCCCTGAATCTTTTCTTCTTTTGTAAGGAGAAATTTTCCTGGGCTCCTGAAAATCAGCTATGTGTGGAACATTAACATATTCACTCAATTGTCTTCAATTGCATTGACACATTGAATTCGCGTAATTGATTTAAGCGAGAGAGTTTCCATGTACTGTAAATATATTTAATTATCTGGCTTGATATGCGAGAAACGCTTATTAAATCTTTCTCGAGCATTTGTGCAATTAACTGTAGTTCAAGTATATTTTTGTTTTTTATTATTTTCTGCTCTATCGTTTCGGATAGAGTTTAGAGTATTTTACGATAAATTAAATTTTAACTATTTTGAAAGAAATGTTTCATAATTAGTTCAGCAATTAGAAAATTATATTTCACTTAAAAAAATGTCAGTATTTGGGCCATCAATCATAGTTTCTGGGTGAGATGTAGTTCACATTTTCTCAAAATTATTTTAAAAAGCTTAATATATCAAGCATCTTCAATCCTCTAGTTTTCCCTTTTACCATGAAAAATTGATTATACAGGGTGTGTCAGATATTTGACATTTGAGAACAAATCAACGACTGCTTTCAAACAGGAAAATACACTATAGAATAGTGATGGGCGATAACGAGATGTTTTTCTCGATTTTCTCGATTGTATGGACATCTCGATATTTTTCGATTGTATAAATTTTTTCTCGATGACTACAGTTTGCAAATTTCTTTTATAAATCATATATTATGTATTATATACGTCATACATTTATCAAGAATAGTCTGCGGGTGAACTGGAATGAGTCGATGTTAATAAAGACTAGGTGACTTCGACCACTAGCGGGCCCCTCCTTTAATTGGGGCCCCTAATTTATACGTAATCTTGTAATATGAAATCACGAACAGGTTACCCGCTATATACGGCACTGATATATGATAGCAGGCGGGTGTGGTGTGCACGCACTACAAAATCTTGTAAAAAATATAATATCGAAACGAATGAACGCCTCACCAGATCTCTTGGGGGAGGGGTCAAAGCGAGCGGAGGGGCACAGCAGCCGCATAATATGATTAAGTCGTCGCAGGTCTTTAGGTCTTTCCAACCATATGTCACATGAGAAGTCTGGATCTGAATTTATAAAAATGCCCTCCCCGTGGGGGGAAGGGGGGGAGGGGTGCGGGAGGTGGATAACATGAGTAAGTAGTCATAAGCCTTTCCAACAATATGTCACATGAGGGGTCTCGGCTAAATTTAGAAAAAGTGTCCCCCGGGAGGGGCAAATTGGGGGAGACTGTCACCGGAGGTGCATAATATCAATAAATAGTCACAGACCTTTCCAACGATATCTCACATGAGGGGTCTTGGCTAAATTTGGAAAAGTGCCCCAAGGGGGGGGGGCAAAGTGGTGGTGGGGACACCGTAGGTACATAAAATCAATAAGTAGTCACAGACCTTTCCAACGATATCTCGCACGAGGGGTCTTGACTAAATTTGAGAAAGTGTCCCCCAGGGGGGGGGGGCTGTCACCGGAAGTGCATAACATCAATAAGTAGTCACAGACCTTTTCAACGATATCTCATAAGAGGGGTACTGACTAAATTTGGAAAAGTGTCCTCCGGGGGGGCAAAGTGGGGGGGGGCGGCCACCGGAAGTGCATAGCACTAATAAGTAGTCACAAACCTTTCTAACGATATGTCACATGAGGGGTCTTGGCTAAATTTGGAAAAGTGTCCTGAAATTTCATATATTATAAATAATATTTAGCGGAGGGCTCCATAAAAAAATCCGATCAAAAATGATAAAAGCGGAAAAAACTACCCTCGCAGTGGGGGCCAAATTGGGGAGGGGAGGAAGAAAGTCTCATAATATGAAAGAGTCATCCGAGAGCTTACCGATGACATATCACATGACTGGTCCAAAAAAAGTTTGAAAATTGCTCCCTCTCTCTCCCCCCATGGACCCACTCTTTCACCCCGGAATTCACACAGCCGCCACTTTAAAATTTTTATGTTCAATAAATAATATTTACCGGAAGACTGCATAAAAAACCCATATTTAAAGTGATATTTAAATTTATTATAGAAATCGACTACGGTTTTAAAAATTTGTTCGCCCCTTCCCACCCTCCTTTGGGCGAAGAAAGGTTCATAGTATGAAAGAGTGGTCAAAGGGCTTTTCGATTATATGCCACAGGAAGGGTTCGGTAAAATTTTTAAAATTGCACCCCATGAGTCCACTCTCACGTCCTCCTCCCTCGAAATCACCCTACCCACCTTTATCTTTGAAAATTTTATATTTAATAAATAATTTTTATCGGAGGGTTCCAGGTATGTGACATCTTGGTAGGGCTAAAATAAGAGAAACTTTGAAAATTAGGGCTTCATTTCACAGCTCATTGTCATGACTTTTTCTCTATCTCTTCCCTTGGTACTCTCGATAAATTTTCTTACTTTTCTTCTCTGCCGAGGACGAGAGAAATCCTCGAAAAGCTTCTCATAGCGAAATGTTGAAAAGCGCGAGAGAAATCCTCGAAAGGCTTTTCATTGGGAGATTTCGAAAAGGACGAGAGTAACAAGCGAGAGGCTTCCCATCGGGAAAGGTTGAAAAGGGCGAGAGGAAACTCTCGAGAGACTTTCCATCCCGAAAGGTTTAAAACCGCGAGAGAACCAACCATCGAGCAAATTCCCATCTGGAAGCGTCGAAATGCTGGAAAAATCATCGAGATGAGATTTGCCGAAATGCGAGATGGAAATGAAGCTTTCAGAGTCAAACTTACTGCATTTCTGGTTTAAGTCATAATTTCTCAAAGGAGTCCATCTGCTTATCCAATCTCTTTTTAGCTCACAGGCTATCTAAGCCTGAGAGCTAATGTACCCGTCGGTTCTGTGTGTATGCATGTACTGTACGTACGTATGTATGTACGTAACGCGATAACTCTTGATTAAAATGTACGATTTGCTTCAATTTTTTTTATGTTCATTCTGATAAGGCGTTCCGCTGTTTAGTTTTGACGGTTCATTGGTTAAGGATAAAGGGAGAGAAGGGATGCTGGTCCCCCCCCCCCCCCTTCCTTAATTTAGATAAATAGGTTTTTCATGCAGAATTCTTCGATTTGCTCCAAATTTCGTATACCGGTTTATTATGTTAAGGAGCTTCCCTGATTAAACTTGGAGGTTCATTAGTTAAGTATGAAGGGGGGAAAGGGGGGTAGACCCCCTCCTTAATTTAGATAAATGGGTTTTTCATGCAGAATTATTCGATTTGCTCCAAATTTGGTATACCGGTTCATTATGTTAAGAAGTTGCCTTGATTAGATTTGGAGGTTTACGGGTTAAGTATAAAGGGGGAGAAGGGGGCTAGACCCCCCCCTTAATTTAGATAAATGGGCTTTTCATGCAGAATTATTTGATTTGCTCATAATTTAATATACCGGTTTATTATGTTAAGAAGCTTTCCTGATTAAACTTGGAAGTTCATTGGTTAAGGATAAAGGGGGAGAAGGGGGAGCTAGTCCGCCCCCCCTTAATTTAGATAAATGGGTTTTTCATGCAGAATTATTCTATTTGTTCCAAATTTGGTATACCGGTTTATTACGTTAAGAAGTTGCCTTGATTAGATTTGGAGGTTTACGGGTTAAGTATAAAGGGGGAGAAGGGGGGCTGGTCCCCCCTTAATTTAGATAAATGGTCTTTTCATGCAGAATTATTTGATTTGCTCCAATTTGGTATACCGGTTTATTATGTTAAGGAGCTTCCCTGATTAAACTTGGAAGTTCATTGGTTAATAATAAAGGGGGAGAAGGGGGGCTGGTCCCCCACTTAATTTAGATAAATGGGTTTTTCATGCAGAATTATTCGATTTGTTCCAAATTTGGTATACCGGTTTATTATGTTAAGGAGCTTCCCTGATTAAACTTGGAGGTTCATTAGTTAAGTATAAAGAGGGGAAAGGGGGGTAGACCCCCTCCTTAATTTAGATAAATGGGTTTTTCATGCAGAATTATTCGATTTGCTCCAAATTTGGGATACCGGTTTATTATGTTAAGAAGCTGCCTTGATTAGATTTGGAGGTTTATGGGTTAAGTATAAAGGGGAGGGGCTAGTCTCCCCTTAATTTAGATAAAAGGGTTTTTCATGCAGAATTATTGGATTTGCTTCAAATTTAATATACCGATTTATTCCGATATGGCGCTTCCTTCATTAGATTTGGAGGTTCATTGGTTAAGTATACAAGGGCGAAAAGGGGGCAAGTCCCCTCCCCTTAATTTAGATAAATGGATTTTCATGGAGAATTATTCAATTTACTTTAATTTTTTTTCTATGTTTGTTCTGATAAGGAGCTTTCCTGATTAGATTTGAAGGTTCATTAGTTAAGTATAAAAGGGTTAAAGGGGTTAGACCACCCTTAATTTAGCGATATGTTTCTTTTTTTCATGCAGAATTATCTGATTTGCTTCAAATTTGATATACTGATTTATTATAGTTAAGGAGTTTCCCTGATTAGATTTGGAGGTTCATTGGTTAAGTATAAAAGGGGCAAACGAGGGATATTTCCCTTCATTTATTTTTTGAGGGACATTATTCTTTGAAATAAGAGTATAATATACAGTTAGTGTTAATAACCTGTGAGCTCAATGCCATCAGTTTAACTGGCACTTATCATTTTATTGCTATTAACCGATGTGGGTTATGAAGCATAGTGGTTTATGTATTCACTATTCAGTTCTGTATAGTCCTAGTTTCAAACTTTACTGTTAAATTTAGTGTCATTTTGCCCCGAATTTTCAATGTTTCTCTTATTTTAGCTCTGCCAAGCTGCCCCATACCTGGAGACTCAGATAAATACTATTTATTAAATATAAAAAGTTCAAAGAGGTAGGTGAGTGAATTCTGGGGTGCGCAAGAGTGCACAGACGGGGGGGGGGGGATAATTTTCAAACTTTTACCAAACCTCTCCTTGACATATCATCGGAAAGTCCTTTCACCACTCTTTCATATTATGAACTTTTCTCCTCCCAGAGTTGAATTCCGGGAGGGGTTCGGGGGGGGGGGGGGAGCGGTGCGGCGGTGACTTTTTTTTTTTAATTGTAGAGATTTCTACAATAAATATCATTAAATGAGATTTTTTAATGGAGCTATCCGATAAATATTATTTATTAAATATAAAATTTTAAAAGTGGGGCTGCGTGATTTCCAGGTATATTCTAGGATAAAAGAGGGAACCCACGTGGGAGGGGGACTTTTCCAGTCTTATGGCTCCTTTATAGTTTCCCTTTGGTTTGTTGTTTTTTTATTCCATCTGTTTTCAGTTACACTATATTTAATAAAATCTGCCTTATATATATGTAAAAACAATGATTTCAATAATCGATTCTAGAACATCTCCTTTGTAGATTCTCGAAAGTAATCGATGACTGTATCGATTGTGTATTTTACGATAACGATTTTTTTCGATTGGTAAATTTTCGAGAATCGCCCATCACTAAGCCCTATCACTACTATGAAATTGTCGGCCAGAATAATAGCTAAATTTTCCAATAACTGTTTTTAGCTTTTCTCGTTATAATCGATTGTAAAACATCTCGATTGTAGATTCTATGAATTAATCGATGGCTGTATCGATTGTGATTTTTTACGATGACGATTTTTCTCGATTGTCGAATTCTCGAGAATCGCCCATCACTACTATAGAACATTTTTAAAAATTTTTAACGTTCTGTACACACTGTAAAAAAAAAAAAAAAAAAAAAAAAAAAAAAAAAAAAAAAAAAAAAAAAAAAAAAAAAAAACTGAGATTCTACTGGCAATCTAGACGCCAGTACTATTTCCGTTTTTTTACGAAAATTTTTCCCCATAAATTACAGAAAAATTTCCGTTTTTAATCAGAAAAACGGAAAATTTTCTGTAATTTATGGGGAAATGTTTCCGTAAAAATACGGAAATATACTGGCGTCTAGATTGCCAGCAGAATCTCCGTTTTTTATTCTGTTTTAGGTAGATTTCGTATGAAATACTACCTATTGGGATCGTTCCTATGTTGGAATTTCTGAAAAATTTTTGCAGATCTACACCGATCATGACTCCTAGAACCCAAAACCACCCTCAGTAAAAAACTTCATATATCTATCTATCTATCTATCTATCTATCTATGTATCTATCTATCTATATATATCACTTTCTTCTGGACACGATAACTTTCGTAATTCTGCACCAATCTCTTCCAAACTGATACATAAAATCAAAGGGCATAAAATCTCGGTCAAGTTTGTTAATGGGCAAAATCGGACCAAGGGGATGGAAATAGGGAGGGGTTTTGTGAAAACCGAAAACCCCCCATAACTTCTTAATTTTTGTACATATCAAATCAGTTTAAAGTTTTTATTACTTCTAAAAATAGGGCAAAAATTTTATGTATCACAGATTTTTGATAAAGTTAAAAATGGGCTCAAGGGGCGCAAAAAATAGGGTTTTCGGGAGAAAAAAATTCATAACTTCGTCAATTCTCAAGATATCAATTCCAATTAATTTTATTATAAATCTTTTTAATATTATCTACAACTTTTATATTCACAAGTTTTTGATAGGACCAATTCGTACCGCAAAAAAAAAAGAAAAATAAAAACGAAAACAAAAAGGGGGTTTGAAGAAGTAAAAAATCCATAACTCCGTCAATTCAAAAGATATAAAATCCCTATGAATTTATCATATATCTTCTTAATATTGTCTACAACATCTATATAGACAAGTTTTGGATAGGACCAATTCTTACAACAAAAACAAATTAAAAATACATAGCGGTTGAAGAAAAAAATCATCTAAGTAAGGGTGTATTCAAATCCAAACTGCGTATTTTCTTACTCATTTTACAATTCATTTTTGCTCTCAAAGGCTTCCAATTGGTACGTTTTCTTACTCAGAAACTATATAATGTACCGTAATGGTCGATTTTTTGATAGAGGCAGATTATATTTAAAAAAAATGCTGTTAAAGTGGGCATTTTGAACCGAATTTCCCGAAGCGGATTGTGTTAGAAAAATCATTGCATTAAGGATGCACTCAAATCCAAACTGCTTATTTTCTGACTCATTTTTAAATTCATTTTTGCTCTCAAATGCATTTAATTGGTAGATTCGCTTATTCAGAAACTATATAACAGTGTTGAATTCAGACACTTTTCTCCGGGAGGGATTTCTGTGAGTCCGGGGGGGGGGGGAAATTGTACTTTTTGACCATCAAAAACACAAAATCTCAAAAATTCCGGGGGGGACATCTCATTGCTCCGGGGGGGAATGTCCCCCACAGGCCACCCCCTGAAATCAACACTGCTATATAATGTACCGCAATGATCGATTTTTTGAGAGGCAGAATATATTTCAAAAAATTATGTCAAACTGGGCATTTTGAACGGAATTTCCCGAAGCAATTGTGTTATCACTTTCTTCTGGACACGATAACTTCCGCAATTCTGCACAAATCTCTTCCAAACTGATACATAAAATCAAGGGACATAAAATCTCGGTCCAGTTCGTTAATGGGCAAAAACGGACAAAGGGGATGGAAATAGGGAGGGGTTTTGTGAAAACCGAAAAAAACCCATAACTTCTTAATTTTTGTACATATCAAATCAGTTTAAAGTTTTTATTACTTCTAAAAATAGCGCCAAAAATTCATGCATCACAGATTTTTGATAAAATTTAAAATAGGCTCAAGGGGCTCAAAAAATAGGGTTTTTGGGAGAAAAAAATTCCTTACTTCGTCAATTATCAAGATATCAAATCCAATAATTTTATTATACATCTCCTTAATATTATCTACAACTTTTACATTCACAAGTTTTTGATAGGACCAATTCGTACCGAAAAAAAAAAGAAGGTTGAAGAAGAAAATTTTTCTTAACTCCGTCAATTCACAAGATATAAAATCTCCATGAATTTATCATATATCTTCTTAATATTGTCGTCATCATTTATATAGACAAGTTTTTGATAGGGCCAATTCTTATAGCAAAAACAAATTAAAAATACATAGCGGTTGAAGAAAAAAATCATCTTATTAAGGGTGCATTCAAATCCAAACTGTCTATTATCTTACTCATTTTTAAATTTATTTTTGCTCTCAAACGCATCCAATTGCTAGATTCTCTTATTCAGAAACTATATAATGTACAGTAATGATCGATTTTTTGATAGAGGCAGAATGTATTTCAAAAAATGATGTCAAAGTGGGCATTTTGAACAGAATTTCCCGAAGCGATTGTGTTAGAAACGAAAAATATTGCCCTACTGAGAAAATAATGGTTTATTAATCAAGTTTTAATTAATTGAAAGAAAAATAAAAACACAGGTAGCTTATAAATCTTTTCAAAAATCACGTCAGCATGTTTCATATTTTTTGTTATTAAAAATTATTCTGAAAATGTGCCAGAAAATTTCGAGTTGTTGAGTATGGAAAAATATTTTTTTAATATCGCCTTAACATGATTCCGATAAAACCAGCTATTTTATAAAAAAGGAAATATAAAGTCGTCAAAAGCAGACAGATAAAACTGTTAAAGTGGATTTATATCTAATAATGATTTAGTTTTTGTTGGTGAAATTAGTATACTGAACTTCGAAATCTACCTCTGCCTGTAGGCCGGGCCGGCAGGAATTTTTTTTTTTTTTTTTTTTTTACAGTGTACAGGTGACCACATACACACTGGATGGTATCTTTCATTGAAACCACTGCCAGCCACATTAACCGCCTGTACAGGCTGTCGAAAATGGCTGTAGGTAGTGATCAGATGAGTACTCGGAACATTTACCACTGCATACACAACGGCTGTCGTGAGATTGTTGTATGGATAACTATTGGAGTTCCTCTCAGCTACGCCACATACGTAATAGGCCCATGACTTAATTTCTAACAAACAAAAAAAAAGTACCAGAGCCCTAATATTCTGTTTTACCGGTACTAACAACTGTACCACCCCCCCCCCCTCGTCACTCCAATTTGCATATTTATATTTCGTACATTATTTGCAAAATTTTAAGCATTTTTATTTCTTTAGCAAAATAAAATTTTAAATATATCTATCAGCATATACTTAACTATCAACTATGACACTTTTTAGTTATTGCTTCTTCCGAATAGTAATCAGCCCCACCAGTGGCCGAGAGGTTCTGCTCTCGAAGCTGGTAGACGGGAGGTGCTGGGTTCGATCCCAATCGCGCCCGTCGGCCTAATCGTTCGGAGTTTTCGTGGTTTTGTTCGAGCCGTGGATCTTCCATGCGTTAATACGGATTAGGTTCCCTTAGAAAGACCCCACGGAGGGCACTCCCCCCGGGCCTATATCCCTCGTGTAGATAATTGGCCGTCAAAAATCAACTCAACTCAACTCAACCCGAATAGTAATCTTTGCTTAATTTTAATGTTAATTAATTTCAGAATTCTGCGATTAAATATGGTAAGGATTATGATTTAGTTTACGATAGAAAGCATATTCAATTCACCATAGAAAATAAAATCTAAAATGATTAAAATATAGGTATATTTCTTGTGTATTTTTCTGAGAATTGAAATCGTGAAAAATGTGTTCCGTGTCTGTACCATTAAATATTTTGATTCCTTTTTTTCTCCACAATTACAAAATAGAAAAAGAAATCAAATTCCTCGTACAACAGTTTCCCTCTTTGATTATTCCACAAGAAATTATTCTCTATGTATTACAGGTCTGAACGAATTATATTAGGAAAAATCGTAAAATAAGCTTTCCAACGCGAAAATTGAAATGCAGTAAAGAATGAAAAAAAAGAAAAGAAAATCGGGACTTCCTACGAAAATCGGCACCGCTGACTTGAAATCAATTCTATTGTACTTATTATCGCTATTTTGGACTCTATAGTTTTGAACGAATTCTGTAGCCTTTGAATAGCAGCATAAAAAAAATCGAAAGGCAATAGGTCAGGGCTGATAGGGATAACATATTTTACTTTTTATTACTTCGTTCGAGAAAAAGTGGCGTTATTGCGGAAAATGTTTTATGCCATTTTGTATGTGGCAATAAATAATAAGCAGAATAATAACTATTACTTAGCGAGAGATTCAATTCTTTAATAAACGAAGTGGTGTGCCATTATCCGCAGAAGAAAGAACTGAAATCCAGTTCCATGTCACTTTGACGTAATTTTCAATATCATACATGAATACGCTGCCATACATGTCATACGCTGTTGGCCATGGTGTAAGAATCCGAATAAGTAATGAATTCATTTGAAAGTTTAAAAATGTGACTGTAGAACCTATCGGCCAAATATTTAAGAGCCTACACTAGTCACGCGAAGAAACGAGAATGCTAATGTAATCCTATGGGGGCCTTATTTTCAAATTTCTCGCTTCGATTTTAACTTTTTTTAATGCTTTTTTTTGCATCTGATAGCTGAGGACGATCTATAACCGTGCTAGTTTTTACTTTTTCGATTTCGGCTTCAGGTTAAAAAAAAAAAAATACTTTCCCTTTCGGAACGGCTTCTGAAACTAAAACGACCCTAATATTTAAAAAAAAAACAAAAAAACTATAACTAATTTTGAAAAGTAAAAACTAGCCCGGTTACAGATCGTCCTCAGCAATCCTATGAAGAACAGAAAAAAAAAAGCTTTCGAAAATATTAAAATCTAAACGAGAAATTTAAAAATAGCGTTCCCATAGACTTAGCATTAGGTACTATACCATAAAACGGAGAACATATCGAAAAATGAGCCTTGATAAAATGACATAATTTTGAAGTTTTTTGACCTACATAACCCCTTCTACCGCAGGTAAACGCAACGTCTCCCGACAGCCAGACCGCCCGCAATTGTACTACACCATAAAACGGAAGAACATAGAACCTTGATAAAATCAGGTGACGAAAATGCTGCTAACTCTTAGACTATTAAGGGTGTTCTTAACTGCTCTGTTCAACAAGCGCAAAACGTTTTGACACATTTACAAATTCATTTTTTAACGGAAAGATATAAAATTAGAAAGCCTGGCAGTGGAAGCGATTTAGAATTCAACAGTTTTTCCATTTTTTGATCCATCCATTACCTATTGAGTTAGAAGCAATTTGATCACGTGACAAACCCGTTTTTTGCCCGCTCTCGTGCTCTTTCTCATTTCGCGCGGAAATTCTGTTCAAAACGCCCACTTTGACACTCTTTTCTGAAAAACCTATTGCGTTTGCAAAAAAGTGGAAAAAATAGCTCAATGACATAGTTTCTGAACAACAACACCAGCTAGTTTCATGCATTTTCGCACAAAAATAAATTAAAACTATGTCAGAAAGTTGCTCTTTTGGATTTGAGAACACCCTTTCGATTCAATACAATTTGGTACGGTTCAAATGGCATAAAATGACACACATGCTGTTCTGATAAAGTGAGAAAACCAAAAATTTAATGTTTTCTATTTTTTTTTTTTTTTTTTTTTTTTTTTTTACTTCTTTGAAAAATAAAACAATTAACACTCGCTAGAATTTCAACGATGTTTGAAGAAGAATTATCAAGATGTCATAAGATGTGTATGCAGATAACACTGGTCGGCAAAAAATTTTCAGCTTTTCCTCCTTGCAGACTAAATATGTAAAGTGCAAAAATCTAATATTCCTAATTCTAAATATGTTATCCAAATTGTTCTAGTACGTATCCTTTTTCCGAGAAACAGTTTATAATATTAACAAATAGTGAAGGATTATTATATGAATTTGCAATGAAAGATAAAATTAAAATCATGAAAAAGGTGTTTTTACTGTCTAAGATATCAAATTGATGAAATATAGCATGAAAATCTAATTTCTTGATTATCGTGTATTTTTCTTTTTATCTCCCTCCCCCTTTCGTGTCCGAATTTAATATTTACTATCCACTAATATATTTTCATTCCTTATGCCGTTGTAACTCGGGTAATCATATTTATACATTTATTTACAGGTAATTTACGCATTATTATCTACATTTTATTGTTTACAAAATTTACACTTACGTTTTAGCTAGATATTAAAAGCAAACCCTCCTACCAAAATAATGGTACGTGATTCAGTAATTTCATTAATATATTTTCATTTAGCAGAGTGAAATCTATAAGAATCAACTATTATTTTTACAGAGAGGATTTTGGTGCCGACCAGTGTAATTATTATCCAGATAAATAATTATTATTGGATTAATTATACTCAAATATGACCAACTTTCACTAAGTGCCAAATTTATCCTTTTAGTGGAGCATCAGCGAAACATAGTCAGGTCTCCGATGTTAATGAGTCGTGTGCTTAGTGTAAATTTCAGTTAATTAATTTTATTTTATTTATGTATTATATTTATCTGTATATCATTGTCTACGTACTTGAGTTATGGACACATTTTTCTTATCTATGGGATTAAAATGAGTACCTTTGTATTAATATTTGTAATGTGTGAAAGGCTCTATTGTGTAAAAGGAAATACCATAAGCGGCGTTCTTATATTCAGAATGTGGATAATATAATAGGTAGATGAGAAGTAGGGATGGTGAACAAAAAATAACCTTCTGTGATGTCAATGAACGAGCGGGCCGTAAGGGACACGCGGGAGTTGACCTTGATTTATGCAGGTTAACACTCCGGAGCCTGACAGGAGGCGGAGCAAGAAAGTGGGAGGCAGCTGTTTTAAGTTGGATGTGGAGAGCATATGTTGAAAATAGCTATTCGTGTTGCCCGCACGGAGTAATTTCCTTGAGAAGGGTTGCGTATGTGCCGAGAGTTAGAGAGACGTGTGTGGTTATCTCGTTGGATAAGCTTAGCTGAATAGGAATAAGGTCAATAGTGTATTTTTAGTGATATAATCTAGTGCAAAGATAGTATCTTAAAATGTCATATAATGCTGGGCAGGATCTGCTATACCCATGCCTATAAATAAAATTGGTGTGTTTGGTTGTAAGTATGTAAATATCTTGTAAATAAATCTTCCACTTAATATTATTTTAAGTATCCTAGTGACTATTCCTACCAACATCCTTCTTACATCGTGTCCAGTATCACGCACTTATGCTGGTGATGGTAGCATATATCAACTAAGGAATATATATTTGTATCTTTACGTGTGGTGAATTAATCCTTTATCGGGCAATGAATAAATTTACCGCTTAATTTTTTATTGAAAACTGGTCGATTCGCACCGGAATTTTTAGTAAAATATTTTGTTTTTATAATTCCGCTGATAAAAAAGGCCGCATTTTATTTTAAAATAAATCTGTATGTAGAGTCTGGTGGCAGTGAATCTTTTCAACATTTCAGCCACAGAATTGACTTGCCTGATAAAAGGTTAAAATTAGAGGGATAGTTATCACCGTATCGGCAACGAACGGTTACGCATACAATACTTCTATAACTAATATTTCCGTGAATCCAAGTCAACTGTATTGAGAGCTGTAATAAACAATTAGTACCATTCAGTGATAAAACACTGCAGTTAATTCTAGACTCTGGCGAGAGATGCGTGCGTCCACTGCAAACATGGACTGACTCGAATATTTCACCTTCTTAAATACCCATCTGAACAGTCATGTACCAAACTTCCACTTGCGTTAAATGTTCTCTTTAAAAACTCAAATTTTGTCACTACTCAATCATTATTTTTGGAAATTAGAGCACCTCGGTGAGTCCAATTATGCACAGAGGGCTACTTTATTAAGGCTGTTCTCAAATACCCTGCTCAATAACGCAAAACTTTCTGATCCATTTTCTGACTCATTTTTAAATGCAAAGTCATAAAACTGGCAAACCTTACTATTGAAGCGATTTGGAATCGAAATAAGTTTTCCATTTTAATAAATTACTTATCGAGTGATAAGTAGAGGAGTAAATTTTCCGGAAATTTTGAAATGGTGGAAAAAAAAACAGCTCTTTTCTAGAAAAATTGGAGATTTTTGAAAAATTGTTTTCTCACAAATAAGGTAAGTTTTCTTAAAAAATATAAATTAAGAAACTTTTTTGATATTTGTCCAAACTATAAAAAAAATTATAGAAAAAACAAGTCAGCTTTTAAAAGTTTAGCCTTTCAGTCTCAGAATTCCAACAGTAGTTTTTCTTGCTTAATTTAACGCCGTTATTTGTAAATCTTGTCTGTTGAAATGATTTTTCATTTGCATTTGTTTAATTATCAATAGAGCTAATTTATAAAATAACAACAACAAAAATCTTTTAAGTTTCAACCAGTCTGAAAGCAATTTTAAACTGTATTGTATGTACATCCCTCTAGACCAGTGGTTCCCAACGTGGGGCGTACGCCCCACCGGGGGGCAATTTGACCTTCTAGGGGGGGACAATTCCAAATTTCTTACTCATTCACTATAAGTTTCTTTTGTCTTTTTTGGGATAAGTAGTGTTGTAGGCTAAAAATAAATGGAATACAAGTAAAATTTAATAAATCAGTTTTTTATTGAATTTTTAAATTGTTCTGTATCGAAATTTTAAAATAGATTTAACGCCAAAATAATTTTCGAATAATTTTTGAAAATATTTTGATATCTTTTAAAGTATTAAAACTCACTATAATTTTTCTGGTGGTGAATTTTAAAATTTTTCGTAAAGTTTTCCATTATTTATTAAATGAGTTTTCTACTTCCATTCGCTAATACAATTATTGATATTGGGAAAGGGAAAACAGCGAGAATGTGTTATGCGAAATAATGGCTACTTAATTTGATAAAGATGCGAATATTAATACTTCTTGTGTATTGTGTTATACATATAAAGAAAAGTCAGTGTCTAAAGCTTCTCCGCCAACTCTTAATAAGCTACAATAATGCATTATAAAATGTATGAATTTATCAGTTTTAACGTTAAATGTAAGTGTTTATTTAAGTTACTTGGGAAGATAAAAATGCAGACCGTATAACACTTTTCTTTAACATTGAGTTAAATTGGAAAAGTACAACATAACTTGTTTTGGCATGTAGGCAAAGATGTATAATCTCATTGCATTTATAAAATTATGTTAAAAACACATTTGTGGTAGAAGATTCACCTCTTTGATAAGTTAGAAAATATGAAATGAATGGATTTTATTAACACTTTCACCATGTGAATAGAGTTCATTTTTAAAAAATGAGACATAATTTACATATTAGGGTGGAGGGGACATAGTGATTTTACGGATGCTTTGGTGGGGCGTGGCTAATAGAAGGTTGGGAACCATTGCTCTAGACCATAGTATTGTTTTTTTTTGTTATAAATTACGAAAGTTTATAAGAAACAAAAAATTTTATTTGTCATATCTAATTGTGAAGCATTAGAAGTTTTGTTTGTTTTGTTTGTTTGTTTGTGTGTGTCTGTGCGGTTTTTATTTAACGCACAAAAACAGGTTTGTTTGCACATGTTAATTTTTATAATGATGATACATACAGCCAAGCTATGAAAATACTCATAGAAAGCAACACAGACATCAAGCTATCAAAATTTTAACGGGGAGCATACAGATATTCAAGATATCAGAATTTTTGGGAATGAGCAGACTCAGTATATATAGCTTTAATCCATTAGGTTTGATAAGATTGAAACATCCTTAATAGTGTCTATGGTAATTAACGATACATTTTTAATTACATGGTGGCTATTTTCTGTTATTTTCATGCAATTAATTATCTTATCTTTTCGTTTTAATGACCAATAATTCCTGGTATAATAGCTTCTTTATATGAAATGCACACATTTGAAAGCAATGTAGTATACATGGTGCAATATGTTATCTATCGCCGATCTTTAATTTCTCAACCATTGGCCGCAGACATATAGTTCCAATTACAAAAACGTTTCAAATGAGCTAAATATTCCCGTTGTGTCATTATTTAAAGTAAAAAATCAATTTTATAAAAATTACGAAATCTAACTTTTTATACGTTTCCCCAGTCCTTATAGTTACATTGAGTAAAAGTTTACACATATCATAACAGATATAACACAAAAAGTTTGACATCTGTACCGTGTAAAAAGTTAGATTTCGTAATTTTTATAAAATTGATTTTTTTTTTTACTTTAGATAATGCCACAACACGAATATTTACCTCATTTGAAACGTTTTTCTAATTGGAACTATATGTCTACGACCAACGGTTGAGAAATTAAAGGTCGGCGATCGATAACATATTGCATTCTGTATATGCAGAAAATTTGACATACGTTGAGGACACGATTAAGGCATGGGGCACTGGCGCAGGGTTATGTAACTTTGGAGGCTCCAACGCCACTGCCGGCTAGTAGCGCCTTTATGTAGAGAGGTGATTTATCGCCTCCCCCCCCCCCCTTCCCATCGATATGACAATTTTATATGTAATAGCAATTAGTATTCGACGTTGGATGAATGAGATAAAAAAAAGTATGGGGAAATCTAAAAAATGGTACGGTACAGCTTGGAGCGGTACAGCCTGATACACTATAAAAAATTTCTGATATATTTATTAATAGAAAAAATGCTTACCTTGGAATACAGTTTAATTTCATGGTTACATGCGATTCTGGAAACATTTTCGTTATCTTAAAAAGTATTTAGGATAATCAAAAATTTAGGAAAGCAATAATTTCTAAAATTAATAGAAATGATTATTCCGAAATTTGCTGGCTGCAAAAGGCACCCCCCCCTCCCTTTATTTCAGCAACGTTACCATAAAACTAAGAAATATATTCTGAAGCTTATGACTGGTGTCTATCTCTAAATGTCATTTGAAGATGACAGAATAGTTTCCGAAATCCGATAGAACGACGAGGAAACACCGAATTTTCGTAAATATTTCTTCTGTTTTAGGAATTTTTTTACAGTGCAGCGTTATGCGCACGCAAAACAAAAAATTACTCGTCTCTTCTTCAATTTCTGATCAACATTGCTAACAGGGATACTGACAGAAATAAGAAATGGAATAATAAAATTAATAATGGAAAATATTCAAGTAAAAATAATGACAATAATAATGGAACAATAAATCCTTATAAGTGTTATACAGACAAATATTTTGAAAGCTATTATTATCTATTACATCTCCTGAAATTTCTGAACATTACGAGTCGGAGTTACAAGAGTCATAATAATAATCAAAATAATAATACAAACTATACCTAAAAAGTAAAAATGGAAAAACAATATCTGGTAAACATTCAACATGTAAATATTCTTCGTACCATCTATTTGAAAATGAGATAAACATATTGAAGTAAATTTCCTTATTTTAGGACAGATCTCATACTCAATTTAAGAATTTAAAAATTAATCTTTCCGGAAATTTTAAAATACAGTCTTTCCAAGGCTTTTAAGATAAATTTTTGAAGGAAATACGTTTAAGACGTTTCTAAAAAATATATTATTTCGCGCTGTACAATGTAAAATGTGGAGCAGTGACTCATTTTTATACGCAAAAGCTTGAAATTGGCAGGCATTACTATTTAAGCGGTTTGGTTTCTTCCAATTTTAGATAAATGTATTACATCTCGAGCCGGAATCTTTACTGTCTAATGACGACACCTTCTCCAAGCTGTCACGGCGAGAAATTCGGTTAAAACCCCCAATTTTGACATAATTTTCTGGAAGATTCTTTCCTTTTATCCAAAGATGAAAAATGCTATTCTATTTCAAAGTTTCTGAATGAGAGAATTTGTACATTTCACGCATCTAAGTTTAAAATGACTTCATGTGTTAGAAAGTAGCTAACTTTCAATTTGAGAATATCCTTAGTAAATATTATTTAATAAACAATGATAAAGCTGTTCTCAAAGCCAAGTTTTCTATATTCTGACACATTCACGAAATTATTTTCAGCACTTTCATGTTAGCCGGGCGCAAATCTCGCCAATAGCTTTTTTTTCTTTTTTTTCTCGCGCCAGTAGAAGATTTTATTTTTTGCGTGTGTAAATTTGAAATAATGCTAAGGTACTGAAATATTTTTTTTGCATTATTTATTATTATTATTTTGTATTTAAAATGAAATGAAATGAATGAAAGACATATATTAAATGTATGTAATAAATTTATTTTAAATGAATGTTATGTATTTCAAGTAAAATAAGTGAAAGGTTTATATTTTAAATTAAACGAATGGAATTCGAATGAGGCAATGGTAACGATATTTAATTATTTTTAATCTGATCTGTTCCCGGTTAATATAAAACTACACATAAACTTCCATTTAAAGAAGTCTCGTTGTTACATTTAAACACTTCGTTATAAAGAAAATTCGTTAAATAGAAATCACCTCAAATTCATGAAACTTCTATTATAAAATACACATGTAAAAGATGAAACATTACGCATAAAATAAAAATATTGAAAAATGTATTTTGATTTGGGCATTAACTTTGTTTTATGAGAAGAGAAAAATTTAATTAGAATAATGTCTAAAAAAACACACATCTATTCTATACTCATATTATAAAGAGGAAAAAATTGTTTATTTGTAGGATGTAAGCTCAGGAACTACCGAACCGATTCCAAAAGTAATGGTATCAAAATGATGGTGTTCGCCCAACTTAGAACGTAGGCTATATCTTATGTCGGTGCCACTACCCCAAAGGGGGTGCAGGAGCAAAAAACGTTCTAAAAATGCGATTTTTGCGTTACTGAAGGGCGTAGAAATATGAAATTTGGAATATTAGTTACTTACAAGATACAAACGATGTCTAAGAACAGTTCTTAAACAATTCGAAATTTAAAAGGGGTGAGACTGCACAAAAAGTGTTCTAAAAAACGTTCTAAATGGTAGTTTCTACATAATCTCAGGAAATACCGAACCGATTTAAAAAATATTGGTATCAAAATGATGGTGTTAGTCCAACTTAGAACATAGGCTATATCTTATGTCGGTGCCACTACCCCAAAGGGGGTGCAGGAGCAAAAAACGTTCTAAAAATGCGATTTTTCGTTACTGAAGGGCGTAGAAATATGAAATTTGGAATGTTAGTTACTTACAAGATTTAAATGATGTCAAGAACAGTTCTTAAACAATTCGAAATTAAAAAAGGGTGAGACTGCACAAAAAGTGTCCTAAAAAACGTTCTAAATGGTAGTTTCTACATAATCTCAGGAAATACCGAACCGATTCCAAAAGTAATGGTATCAAAATGATGGTGTTAGTCCAACTTTGAACATAGGCTATATCTTATGTCAGTGCCACTACCCCAAAGGCGGTGCAGGAGCAAAAAACGTTCTAAAAATGCGATTTTTGCGTTACTGAAGGGCGTAGAAATATGAAATTTGGAATGTCAGTTACTTACAAGATATAAATGATGTCTAAGAACAGTTCTTAAACAATTCGATATTTAAAGGGGTGAAAATGCACAAAAAGCGTTCTAAAAAACGCTCTAAATGGTAGTTTCTACATAATCTCAGGAAATACCAAACTGATTTAAAAAATATTGGTGTCAAAATGATGGTGTTATTCCAAATTAGAACATAGGCTATATTTTATGTCGGTGCCACTACCCCAAAGGGGGTGCAGGAGCAAAAAACGTTCTAAAAATGCGATTTTTGCGTTACTGAAGGGCCTAGAAATATGAAATTTGGAATATTAGTTACTTACAAGATATAAACGATGTCTAAGAACAGTTCTTAAACAATTCGAAATTAAAAAGGGGTGAGACTGCACAAAAAGTGTTCTAAAAAACGTTCTAAATGGTAGTTTCTACATAATCTCAGGAAATACCGAACCGATTCCAAAAGTAATGGTATCAAAATGATGGTGTTAGTCCAACTTAGAACACAGGCTATATTTTATGTCGGTGCCACTACCTCAAAGGGGGTGCAGGAGCAAAAAACGTTCTAAAAATGCAATTTTTGCGTTACTGAAGGACCTAGAAATATGAAATTTGGAATATTAGTTACTTATAAGATATAAATGATATCTAAGAACAGTTCTTAAACAATTCGAAATTTAAAGGGGTGAAAATGCACAAAAAGCGTTCTAAAAAACGCTCTAAATGGTAGTTTCTACATAATCTCAGGAAATACCAAACCGATTAAAAAAATATTGGTGTCAAAATGATGGTGTTTTTCCAAATTAGAACATAGGCTATATTTTATGTCGGTGCCACTAACCCAAAGGGGGTGCAGGAGCAAAAAATGTTCTAAAAATGCGATTTTTGCGTTACTGAAGAGCCTAGAAATATGAAATTTGGAATATTAGTTACTTATAAGATATAAATGATGTCTAAGAACAGTTCTTAAACAATTCGTAATTTAAAAGGGGTGAAAATGCACAAAAAGCGTTCTAAAAAACGCTCTAAATGGTAGTTTCTACATAATCTCAGGAAATACCAAATCGATTTAAAAAATATTGGTGTCAAAATGATAGTGACAACGTTTGCTCTAAGATAGGCTATGTTTTATGTCAGTGCCACTACCCCAAAGGCTGTGTAGGAGCAAAAAACGTTCTAAAAATGCGATTTATATGTTACTGAAGGGCCTAGAAATATGAAATTTGAAGTATCAGCTACTTATTAGATATAAAGGATTTCTAAGAACAGTTCTTAAACAATTCGAAATTTAAAAGGGGTGAAATTGCGCAAAAAGCGTTGTAAAAAACGTTCTAAATTACAATTTCTATGCAATCTCAGGAAATACTGAACCTATTTCAAATATAATGGTGTTAAAATGATGGTGACAGATCTTGCTCTAAGATAGGCTATATTTTATATCTGTTTCCACTACCCCAGAGGAGATGCAGAAGCAAAATGAGCGAAAAGCGTTCTAAAAACGTTCTAAATGCCGATTTGTCACCAATATCTCAGGAAAAATCAAACTGATTTCAAAAGTAATGGTAAGAAATTGATGCTGACAGCCTCTGCTCTAACATAGATGCTATTTCAAGTCGGTATCACTATCACCTAGACATTGCAGGAGCAAAAAAGCATTCCAAATTTCGATTTTTGTGATCGGTAGGGGCTAGCAACTTAAAATTAGGCAAGGTACATATTTATTACATATAAATGATCTTTAAGAACAGTTTCGAAAAATTTGGAAATTTAAAAATGGGTGAAAAGGCGCGAAAAGCGTTTTAAAAACGTTCTAAATTGCGATTTCTACTCAATCTCATGAAATTCCAAAGCACTTTCAAAAGTAATAGTTGCAAATCAATGGTGACAGTCCCTGCTATAACATAGGTTATATTTTATGTTGCTGTCACTACCATCTGAGGGTTGCAAAAGAAAACATGTTCTAATTTGCGTTTTTTGCATAACTAAAGGGTCTAACACTTTGAAGTATGGCATGTTATTTACTTACAAGATGCAACTGCTTTCTATGAACTGTCGAAAGAAAATTTCAAATTTAAAAAGGTGAAGTGAGCGAAAAGCGTTATAAATTACAATTTTTATGTAATCTTATCAAATACCAAACCGATTAAAAAATAATGATAACAAATTTTTGGTGATAGAACCTGCTCAAACATAAGCTATATTTTATGTCTGTGCCACTACCACCAGAGGGTTGCAGTAGCTAAAAGCTTTCTAAATTGCGATTTCTGTGATACTGAAAAGGCTAGAAACTTTAAATATGGCATGATAGTTACTTATAAAATATAAATGTCCTCGAAGGACTGTCGAAAATAAATTCGAATTAAAAAGGGGTGAAGTGAAGGGGAAGTGCGAAAAGCATTCTAAAAAAGTCCTAAATTACGATTTCTACGCAATTTCATGGAATATAAACCAAATATAAACGTAATAGTTGCGAATCAATGGTAACAGTCTCTGATCCTACACAGGCTATATTTTATGCCGATGATTCTACCACCTGGGATTTACAGAAACAACAAACGCTCTAAAAAAGGCCTTTAAAAGCTTTTTAAATTACGTTTCTGTGGAATATTAGGAAATAACAAACCAATTTCAAAATTAATGTTGGCAAATTAATGGTGACAGTTCCTATTTCAACATAGCCCTTTATGTTGAGAGAGGTGGTAGGACTTGGAATTTGACATGATGGTTAATTTTAAGATGTAAGAAGATGGTTTCTAAAAAATTCAAAACTTCAAATGAATACTGAAATGAGCGTATTAATTGAGCATAAAAGTTTCAAAATATTTTCTAAATTATTACTTATTTAGTTTTATTTCGTTTTATTAATTTAAGACGCATTTCTGCCTTATGCAGCGTAACAATGATGTTTAATCAAACTGTGTTTTAATTAGTAATTTATTTAATTATTCCTAAAAGTAATAAGTACCTTTTAATAAAATAAAATATTACCTTTTAATAAAATAAAAGTTTAGTTAGTACCTTTTAATAAAAATTAGACGTATAAATATTACTTGGCATATTTCAAATATTACGCGAGCAAAGCCGCGGGGTTTGCTAGTACACAATAAATATACGTGGGCAAAACTAAAGCATAGCGTATCTTTTCTGTTTTTCTCAGTATTCCAAAACCTTAACTTTAAACTAGTATGTTGTGACCATCACAAAACTTTCTTCTATAGAAATCACACCAATTAAATCATTTAAATAGTACAAGAAATTACACCAATTTATCACCAATTCATATCAAAGTATATCTGAATTTCAAATTTGATGAAAATTCGAGAATTAGTTCTTGAGAATGGAAATTCTCAAAAATGTAGCATAGCAACGCCACTTGTTGAGCGATTTGCGCAAAAACATAAACAGCACTAATTCATATCAAGGTGTACCTGAATCTGAAGTTTGTTGAAAATCCAAGCATTAGTTCTTGAGATAGAGCTAATGCGGAAATCGCAAATAATGCATTACAGCAGCGCCACTTGTTGAGCGATTTACACCAAAATGTTTAAAACGTCAAGTCATATCAAGGAATATCTCAATCTGAAGTTTGATGAAAATCCGTGTATTTGTTCTTGAGATAGAGCTATCACGGAAATCGGGAAAAAAGGCAGCATAGCAGCACCACCTTTTGGGCGATTTACACCAAAAACTAATCAGCACCAATTTATATTAGGGACTACTGGAAAATAAATTTTTATTAAATTCCGTTCATTAGTTCTTGAGATAGAGCGCCCACAAAATTTGTGTCACACACAGACAGACTCACAGACTCACAGACAGACATTTTGTAAAAACATGTTTTTCGGAAGCTCTGACTCCTAAAACGTGTAAATCCGTCAAAAACCGGAAGTCGAAAATTTTCATGAATCCAATACTTTTTTCTTGTAAAGATAGAAGAAAGTAAAAAGTCTGTGATATTACTTTGTACAAGTTTTCTTTTTATAAAAGATACACTGTTCATAAAATTTTTCGCATTTTTGTAAGTATCGAAACAATTCATCTGAAACAATTTCTTGAAACTGGAGTCCTCTTCTTATTATAAGGAATGTTTTTAGCATTTCTGCTTTTGAATGGAAAAGTAAATAAATAAATAATTTCATTTTCATACAATCCGCTGAAATAAATTCAAGCGATCATCGTAACAGTAACTTCTCCGTTTGAATATTGTACACGCACGAAAGTTTAATAAACTTTGTTATATAGAATAATTTTTTTTGTAATATGGAGATTAATTTACATGTTAATGGTGTTCAAAATTAAGGTTTAGCAAAAAAGTCCGTTAAATAAAAAATTTCGTTAAAATTTCTTTAAAAGGAAGTTTGACTGTACTTTACTTTCATTACTAAATTCATAGTATTTGCAATTCTCGTTATTGAAATACAAAGAAATCTATCAGCGTTTCCAATGTTCCTATATCCTATTAAAGCAAAAACCTTTTTAGAAAACGTTATCAAAACTGGTGTTTTTAGTTTATTTAGTGAACGAACAAATAAATGATTGAGTGAATGCTAAAGAAACTTCGTCATCAGGCAATAAATGATTATAATTCAAGATACAAATTATTTAAAACGAAAAACACCATTCGCTTCCCTCATAGCATGCATGGTCACGGTGACGTCGTTGTGACGTCACTGTGAGTCACTGTGGTCACGTCCCATCTGTGACCAAAATGCCACCACTCAGTGATGTCACATTGTGACTGAGATGTGAACTTCTTAGAAAAATTTAAAAAATTACAAAAAATATTCAAAACATGTTATTTATGTAAAATTATATTTTCTGGCAATAAAAAAAAAAAATTGTGACGGTACTGTTATGTCACTGCATGTAACGTACGTCACGTCATATATGTGACGAAAAAAACCATTATATTGTAAGTCACAATGTGACAAAAATATGAACATCAAAAATCTTTGAAAATGAACAGAAATATTTTAAACATGCCCGAGTTACAGCAACATAAGGAATGAAAACATATTAGTGGATAGGAAATAGTAAATTCGGACACGAAAAGAGGTGGGGGGGGGGGGGGGCATAAAAAGGAAAATGCACGGTACAAGTATCAACAAACTAGATTTTCATGCTATATTTTATCAATTTGTTATCTAAGACAGTGAAGTATACTTTTTTTATGATTTCAATTTTATCTACCATTGCAATTTAATCCTTCACCGATTTTTATTATTATAAAAGTGTTTCTCGGAAAAATGGTACGTTATGAAGCAATTTGGATAACATATTTAAAATTAGGAATATTAAATTTGTACACTTTACATATTTAGTTTGCAGGGAGGAAGTTTTTTTTTTTTTTTTTTTTTTTTTTCGACCAGTGTTATTCGAAACACTTCTGTGGTTTCAAACTAAAATTTTCTGTTACAGTTAAGTCTGCAGCTTTTAATGAGCACGTAGAAAGAGTATTCAGAGTTTAGTCATATATGCATTTCTTGCTTTAGAATTTGCATTCAAGTCATATTTTTTCCTGTTAGTGTTTAACTATTTTAAATAACTATTTTTTAAAAAAATTCTACTTCTTTCAGACTATTTAAATAAAATTAGCATTTTCCGAAAAAATATTTATACAAATTTTATACAAAACCCGTGATATAATTATTCATATTTTAAATTCGTGTTTTAGAAATACGACTTTAAAAAAAACTATTTTACAAATAGTTTTATTCTACAGAAAATGAATATAAAAAAATGACAGATTGACAAAGAAATTTTTTTTATCCTGTATACTCTCTTTTCATTTATTAAGATGCCTAATTTGTATTTATTACGTGTAAAACAAACTTTACTTAAAAAAAAAGAAAGAAAAAGGCAGGTGTTTCATTCAAAAAGAAAATTTTCATTACAGACAAAAATTATAATAATACAGTATAAGTACCTGCTTGCGCGTGCGCTATCGTCTGCACTAGATTAAACCGCAGAATAAAATAAGGATCAGAACTTTTGACGCGGGAAGTATGTCTGAAAATTTTGTCATTTTGTCAGAAATATGTCTGACAATTTAGGATAAAACACGGATATTATTAAACTATTTATGGAACTTAAAAGGTATGTCTTATTTAATTTAAATTTTTTATTCCCGTTTGATAGATTAAAGTTAAATAAGTTGTAGTATGTTATATGCAATAGACTGATCTGCAATTCTTTTCTGATTCGATGCTGTAAAATATCTTAATCTGCATCGCTAGAAGGGAAAAAAAAGCTGATGCGGAGACTGATTCTAACACAGTATTTATCGTCATTAATATTTTGGAGTTAAATATTATATTCGATTATAATGATATTAGGAAACTGTTTCAATTTTGAAATTAACATTATACTGGGAAAATATCTTTTTACATATTGTAGTAGTGAAACTTTTGAAAGATTTTTTTTCATTGTTAATAATATTTTAAATTAGAATTTAAAATCTTAAATCTTCATACCAATGTTTTCAGATTTAACATTTGCCAAAATTATAAAATAGTAGGAATTCCTTATAACATATGGAAAGATTTTTGAGAAATTGTTAAATGCATTTAATTCATCTATTGTAGTTTGTTGTTGCTTAATAGTACAATTATAAATACTAATTATTTAGTGTTTTTCAAATTGATATATTTATTTTTTTTATTCTATTTAATCATTTTTTTTGCTGTTTGTGATTTTAATCAAACATTTAATTGTAGACATTCAGAATCAGTTATTAAATTTTCTTTGATTGTAAACTCATTTTCTACGTTTTCGATACATTTATTTTATTGGCATTAAAAAATAAAAAATAATATTTAAGCATTGAAACAAAGTGTTTTTCAGGCCCGATAAAGTTGAAAAGTGTTTATGACTTCGGTTTGTTTGGCCGTCTGTCCGCGCTCTTACTCGCGTAAATATACTCGGATTGACTTGAAATTTTTGGATGTTATTGACGTTTACCATAGCAAGGTCCCTATTTGTAATGAAGTTTGTAGCATGTTTAATTCATTTACAGGGACAGTCAAAAGTATTCCATTACATTACGGCCTGTGGGAGAAAAAATCGTTTCAAATGATTTTTAATGATTTTACACGCTTTCAAACAGAATAAAATTGATATGCATTTATGAAGCGCACTAAAATGTGCATTCCGTAGAATATGCAATGTAGAGAATAGTTATTGTTTATTGACAGGGCTAAAAAAGGAATTCCAATACATAATGATATAGGGGTGGAGGGAATTGTTTGCGACGTACTATATTTATGTTAATCTATTTGATATGTAATGAAATTGATATACGTCGTTGAGTTTTGCATACTATGAATTATTTCATGTATAATACGAAGTGTATATAGCATTTACAGGGACACACAAAATATTTCAGATACTATATTGTATCCGAAGTACTGTTCATTAGCGATGATTGCTGGAAATGCATTTTTAATTATGATATGCGCTTTTATGATTCACTACATTTATGCAAAGTATATGGTGTATATATATATATGCTATAATTCATATACAGGACTATACAAAAGTATTCGTAAGAGTTACTGGGTATTGCTTAAAGGTGGTTTTTAAATAAGTTATGCATTTTTACGCTGCACTGTATTTAATTTGCTAAGAAATGTTTGTAGAATATAGATAAAATGATATACAGAGTCACGCAAAGAATTGGATACGTTGCCGTCTATAAATTATAATTTCTGGAAATGTGATTTCAGCAGTTTTAAAAGTGTTTTAGTTTGAATTAAATTTTAACTAAATAGTGGCGTGTAATAAAGGTTCTAGGTAAACTACAGGGTTGTACAAAATTACTTAAGTATGTTTCCATATATTAGTATAAATTGCTGAAAGAGAATTTCAACCTGTTATGCGTTTCCTTGATAAACTAAATTTTTCCATTATATAGTATATATATCAATCTACAGATCAAATACAGGACTGTTTAAATGAATTGGAAAACATATTTGGCTATGGATGGTAACTGCTGAAAATGTTCAAATGTTTTATGCGTTTTCATGTTTAGTTAGTTATCTTGTTTACGTTATTTTCCCCGATGTCTTGTTAAAACATTCAGGAAGAGTTGGAAAGTGTTTTATAATCTAGGCTTAACGCATGATATATCTTACTTGTTGTTTCTATTTCCGAGATCAGTCTTTTCCTATAAAACATACCAAATCTAATTAGCTCATATTCACAAAATACAATATATACGGGAATAAAAAATTTAAATAAATAGGGCTTATCATGTCGTTCTATAAATAACAGTTGTATTAATGTCCGTTAGACTCCATGTTCGTATTTAGTAAAGCAATGACAAATCACAAAAAATTAAAAAGCTTACACATTCTTAATATTAAGCTTGAATTCAAGATCAAGCTTAGAACTTAATAAAAAAAGATGTCAGTTGATAAGGATTGTTTTTTAAATGGAAAATTAAAAATATTTTAGAAGAATAGGACTCCAAAATAGGGATATCTTGCTAAAAAGTACGGTAAAAAGATAAGACTTTATATTTCAAACAAAACTTTACTTTAAAATTATCATAGTGTTTATGACAAGAATCATCACAATATTAATACTTGGAAATTTTTCCAGAGAGAAACATTCGCCTTGCATACAATATTTCAAATGAAAATCAAATTTCAAATTAATTGCTTAAAAGGCGCAAAGGCCAACATAGTGAAAACATTCCACGCCGGTACTCGATCCCGGGTCATCAGTATAGCGCACTAACATTCTACTGACTAAACCACATGGAACGATACCCAGCCTGGAAAAATTCTCCCTATTACATGTTGGCAAGGCCACAAACGCAGCACAAGATGGAATATTTATCGTGAGCCACCGTCATGGGGCAAACACGAAACTTAATTAAATCCAGCATCGATTGAAACTATATTAATGCTTGGAAATTTTTCCAGAGAGAAACATTCGCCTTGCATACAGTATTTCAAATGAAAATCAAATTTCAAATTAAAATTGCCTTTTAAGTAATTAATTTGAAATTTGATTTTCATTTGAAATATTGTATGCAAGGCGAATGGTTCTCTCTGGAAAAATTTCCAAGTATTAATATAGTTTCAATCGATGCTCGATTTAATTAAGTTTCGTGTTTGCCCCATGTCGGTGGCTCACGATAAATATTCCATCTTGTGCTGCGTTTGTAGCCTTGCCAACATGTAATAGTGAGAAATTTTCCAGGCCGGGTATCGTTCCATGTGGTTTAGTCGGTAGAATGTCAGTGCGCTATACTGATGGCCCGGGTTCGAGTCCCAGCATGGAATTTTTTTCACTATGTTCGCCTTTGCGCCTTTTAAGAAATTAATTTGAAATTTGATTTTCATTTGAAATCATCACAGTGTTTATGACAAATTCGTCACAAATGACATATATTTCACAAATTGGTCACAATGTGACTTCAAAGCATTGTCACTTTCGTCACAGGTTCGTCACAAAGTTAATGCCAAAATAGTCCCAAATGACACACTTTTCACAAATTTGTCACACCGTGACTTCACAGAGTGGTCACAATGTGACGTCACAAACGACCTCTAAAACGGCCATAACGACCTCGCATTCTAGTCACTATGACGTCACATCGACGTCACGTGACGTCACATCGACGGAATCAAAATCACAGTGTGACTTCACAACGACGTCGTCGTGACGTCACCATGCCTTACGGGTTCATAGGCATTTAAATACCAATGTTTTCAAATTTGATGCTCTTATGTCCAAAAAGGAGATTGCGAATTTTCAATGTGTTTCGCGACATTGAATGGGGGGAAAAATAAAAAGTATTGAACTTTTAAAAAGTTCTGATCAATTAAAATATGAAACATTTTATGTGATAATAATAATCGCACATTTAGGGGAAAGTGCAATAAATTAAATGCCAAAAGCTATTTAAAACTTTCCAACAAAGTTGCAAAGTGTTTATGCATTCGGTTTGTCTGTCCGTCTGTCCACGCTCTAACTCCCGTAAATATACTCGGATTTCCATGCAATTGATAAAGTTTATTTAGGGTCACCAAAGCATGTTTGGTATTGTATATGAAGTATGTAAGATTAATAGCTCATTTACAGGGGCACTCAAAAGTATTCCATTACATTATGGTATAGGGGGAAAAATCATTTGCAGAGTATTTTAATGATATTACGCTATTTCAAATACATTGAAACTGATATAAATCACTGAATTTAGTTACAATCACGTTACAACAGGGCATTTATAGCATTTTCTTTAGTCATTTACAGAGACACAGAAAAGAAATCCGTTACAATACCGTCTTTAAGTAATAATTGTTGGAGTGTACGGTTTAAAATTCGGTATGCTCTTTTAAATTTAATTAATGTTTTGCATGTTACTCACTATATATAAATTCTATACAGGGCTGCACAAAAGTAATCACGCACCATTCTCCTTATTAGAGGAAATTGCTGGCGGGGAATTTTCAACTAAAGTATATGTATTTCTTAAGCAACCTAAATTTTGGTATACATGTAGTTAGTCGATACAAATCTATATATCATATACAGGGCTGCTGAAAATATTCGGATAATTTTACGATTATGGATGGGAAGTGCTGAAATTGGGTTTTGAAATGCGTTATGCATTTCCATATATCACGGTCTTTCCGCTCCTCCAGCCATGCCAAACCTTTTGCAAAGCTAATTTGTTCGTTTTCTTGGCACAACATCTTTGTCACACATCGTGAAAAAAGAAGAAAAAAAAAAACTTTAAAAATTCATTTCGGTTAACCGAGAGTTTCGGTTAAAAGAGTTTCGGATAAAAGAGGTTGTACTGTACTAAATACTTTCAGTTTTTTTTCTCTCTCATTTAAAACCAATAGATGAAAGAGCACTCTAAAACGACGTGGGAGTAACTGGGGACGTGCTTGATTACATCGCAGCAAGCAGTATATATCGCTTATTACTGTGCCACATTTACATGGCGATTTTCCCTATATAGTGGATTGTAAAATAGTTTGAAAACTGTTTAAGGTTGTTCTTAACTGCTCTGCTCAACAAGCGCAAATCGTTTTGACACATTTACAAATTCATTTTTTTAAATGAAATATATAAAATTGGAAAGCCTGGCCGTGGAAACGATTTGGAAGTGAACTGTTTTTTCCATTTTTTGATCTATAAATTACCTATTGAGTTATAAGCGTTTTTTATTACGTTGCAAACACGTTTTTGGCCCGCTCTTGAGTGCTTATTCTCCGTTCGCGCGGAAACACGGTTCAAAACGTCCATTTTGACATTAATTTCTGAAAGATCTATTGCGTTTGAAAAAAAAAAAAAAAATAAAATAAAAAAATAAAATAAAACCCGGAAAAAAAAACAGCTCGATGACACAGTTTCTTAATAACAACGCCAACTAGTTTCATGCATTTTCGAACAAAAATAAATTAAAACTTATGTCAGAAAGTTGCCCTTTGGATTTGAGAACAACCTTAAGGGGGTCCGGGACACACTTTAAAATAATTTTTATTTATTGAGTTAAAATTTTGAATTATTTTGTGATGGTTAACCATATCATTTGTAAACAAAATTGCATGATAAAACTTCTCATATTTCTTTTTATTTATTTAAAATTTATTAAAAAAGTGGGGTAATTTAAAATCGTTATAACTCGAAATGTTATTTGTAGAATTTCAATTGTTTTTCATTTAAGTAAACAGAAATACATAAGTTTCAATTTCGATTCAGAATTTGTTTTAAATATTAATTTAAAAAAAAAATTAAAAATATTTGAAGTAAAAAATTTTAAAAAATGATGTAACTTTTCTTTTAATCATATTTTCAAAAGTAAATATTTTTTTTTAAAAATTTGCTGAATCAGAAATAAAATAAAATAATTGAAAAAAACATGTTCCAAATTTGAACCATTTATCTTTAACGGTTCTTGACAATTTAAATACGAGAAATAGTGAAAAACCCCTCATGAAGAAAAACGCATTTTCACAAGAAGTCGTTTTCATGACAACCATTGCTTGATAGCTAGATTTTGAAAACAAACCAAAATAAAACTAGTCGGATGTACCAATCCCAAAACTTTCTTCTATCTCATACATGTTAATACTTCAAAATTCGCTATCACACTGCCAAAATTAAATGGCAATCTATGGATCTCATGAGGATTCTAACGATATGAAATTCCGTGCATTAGTTCTTGAGATAGGACTATCGTTGAAATCGTCTAAATTCAGCAAAATGCTGCCTAGCAGAGCCACCTATTGGGTGATTTATACCAAATCCTAATCAGCAACAATTTATGTCAACGTCTGACTGAATCTGAAGTTTGGGGAAAATCCGTACATTAGTTTTTGAGATAGAGCAATAGCAAAAATCGTGAAAATTTCTGCATAGCAGCGCCACCTATTGGGTGATTAACACCAAAACCTAATTAACAACAACTTGTGTCAACATACAACTAAATCTGAAGTTAGATGAAAATTGGTCCATTAGTTCTATTGATAGAGCTATTGAGGCAATCGTGGAAAAGGCAGCAGAGAAGCGCCACCTGTTGGGCGATTTACACCAACACCTAATCAGTAACAAGTCATATCAAGGACTAACTTAATCTGAAGTTTGATGAAAATCCGTGCGTTAGTTCTTAAGATAGAGCTATTGGGGAAATCGTGTAAATCATGCAAAATTCATCATAACAGCGCCACCTGTTGGGCGATTTACACCAAAACGTAATCATCATCAATTCATATCAAGGACTAACTAAATCTGAAGTTTGATCAAAATCCGTGCATTAGTTCTTGAGATAGAGCTATTGCGAAAATCGTGAAAAATGCAGCATTGCAGCGCCACCTGTTGAGCGATTTACACCAAAAACTAATCAGCATCAATTTGTATTAGGCACTAACTGAATATCAATTTTTATTAAATTCCGTGCATTAGTTCTTGAGATAGAGCGCCCACAAAATTTGTGTCACATACACACAGACAGACAGACAGACTCACAGAGTCACAGACAGACTTTTTGTAAAAACATGTTTTTTGGAATTTCTGACCCCTAAAACGTGTAAATCCGTCGAAAACCGGAATTCGAAAATTTTCATGAATCCGATACTTTCTTCTCATAAAGATAGAAGAAAGTAAAAATTAATATTTCCTGTTCTAATTAAGATAGAAACATGATTTAAACGTCATTTTATGCAGAAAAAAACAGAGCAATAAAAGTGCACAATTTAGTGCAATAAAAGTTTTTTTTTTTTTTTAATTTTTGTGTCCCGGACCCCCTTAAAACTGGAGCTGGATTCAATACCTAATCCATCGCCCGATTTTTAAGGAAATCTGTACAGTCCGTGCGACAGTGGTCTATAAAAAATTTGCCAAATAGGAGCTCAACCAGAAGTACCGTTTGAGAGATACCGTGTGCATACACACAAGAACTTATGATTACAGCACTATGTGTTTGGAAAATTAAATTTTTAAACTTATCATTAATTTTAGTTGACAGGACTTTTTTCCTAAATCTCAAACATTGTTTTACTTTCCCTTAAAATTTTTAAACAAGTTGCATCATAATAATTAACTTAACAAATAAAATTATCGCTTTATATATCAATTTATTTGAAAAAATCAATACAGTAATCTCTTGATATTCGCGAGGGTTAGGTTTGCGGAAATCCCCGCGAATGTTGAAACTACCTTCCCCTGTATAAAAGGGACTTCGGTTTTATGAATTTTAGATGGAACAAGTAGTATAAAAATTTTGTTTTAAGGTCAATTCCTACTTAGGTCATCAAAGAAAAATTTAATATAATCCCTTAAGTTAATATTAGTTTTTGTTGCATTAAAATCTCTCAATTGGTTGATTTTCTATACGCAAGTAGGTTCACAATGGAAGTCTATGGGAATTTGGCGAAGTATTAGAGATATCGCCAAGTTGGCGTCACTTTCGGCGACTCATTTTGGTCGCCAAATTGAGCGATATATCGCCAAGTTGGCGACAAACTTGGCAGTATTTGGTGACAGAACAGGGTTTCCCCTATGTTAACCCCCCTTATAGATATGCAGATGCATTAAATGCTGTTCAATAACCAATGGACGCCATTTTGTCTCCCATATAAAACTAAAGTTAATTAATTAAAATTTAATTCATGAATTAATATTTGAAAAAAACTGCATTAACATCAATTGTCACCCAGTACAAGTTTAAAAAATTTTATTTCAACTTGATAGGATGGATAATAAGTATTTTATTAAAGATTGAAAATTTGAAATTGCATTGAATTGAATTAAAAAGTGCATGCAGTAAATAAATTTGAAATGTACAAAGTTTAGTTGCTAGTTGATGGCTGAAAAAATTTATTGATATACGATTGTTTGGGAGATCAGATCTTTTGTTTATGAATTTCCATATAAGGAAAAGTTGCGGTCTCGATTTCTCTTTTAAATTTAAGACTCCTCACCAGTTGAGGATCGTATTGCATTGCTTTCTCAACAAGTTGTTGTTGAAGTTCTAAAATTTTCCATAGAATTTTTGCAGAAAAATTTTCAATTTCAATAAAAATTTTGAATTCTAGAAAACTTAGGATTTTTATATTTTTAGCATTAGATTTCGGGATTCTCGGAATTACTGATCTATATTTTGTCTCAATACAAGGATTGAAATTCGCGGAATTTAGGCTATACAACAGATGTCCAAAGTCAAATAGTTTATGGAATTGGTGAAAGAAAGCACTTTTATTTTGTAAAAAAAAAAAAAAAAAGAAAGAAAAAGAAAAATTCGCGAATAACCAAGTTAAATATTCGCAAATGTTGAAATGGTCTTCATTTTTTTTCGCGAATAATCAAAACTCGCGAATGTTAAGGGATTACTGTGTTATATTTGCTTTTGCATTATTTAGAAAGGGGCATCGGATGCAGTGGAATACATTAAATTTTTTCTTCAGCAAAAGATAAATGAAAAAAGAAAAATGTCAAAAGCAGACGCATTGCAAACATCCCTTCCTTTTTTTCGTATATCGTCACATTTGAGAATTTAATGCCGGTAGATACAAAAGCGAAATGCAAAGAGCGCATTTGAAAAGAGAAATTCTTTTGAATAGAAATGCTCTTTATTTAAAACATGCATGGCATTTCTATCTATTTTATTTGTTTGAATGTAGTTTCGATGCGCAAACAATAATAATAATAAAAAAAAATCTCTGCCACCTTGGCTTACAGTCGCAGGTAGATTTCGAGGTTAACTACTAATTTCAACAGCAAAAACTAAATCCTGATTAGAGGTAAACCCACTTTAACGGTTTTATCTGGCCGCTTTTGACGAGTTTTTAATTTCATTTTTATACCAGAGCTGGTTTTATCAGAATCATGATAAGGCGGTATTTAAAAAAATATATTTTTCCATGCTCAACAACTCGAAATTTTCTGACACATTTTCAGATTCATTTTTCAAAGAAAAAACATGAAACTTGCTGACGTGATTTTTGGAAGAGATTTAAGCGACCTGTATTTTACCCGACTGCCAAGAAGGGTTATGTGTTTCACGCGTATCTGGGTATGTGGATTTCTTTATACCCTCGAAACATCCGAACGGCTGGATGGATTTTAAGGATGAGGTCTCTATCGATTTGTCATAACCGTCTGATGGTTATAGGCTAGATTTTTTTTATATATTCAAAATGGCGGTAGACACGAAAAAATTTTTACGCATCATATTGAGCGACATATCATTGTATAGGTGTTTCAAAATGAAGACTGACTATTTTACAATCAGAAGCTCCGTTTAAATACTACACAGCCTGGAAGTTGTGTAGGTAGGATCTATAGCTTTACTGCAACTCTAATCATCTATAGGCCTCTCTATATATAAGACATTTATAGACCTCTACAAAACAGTGTTTATAGATAGGACTAACAATTAAACACAACTTAAAAGTCATCAATACAAGTAAATAAAAAATTAGGTAAGTAATATAAAAAATAGTTTAAAATTGATTGAGAAATAAGTAATTAGTTCGCTTTGTACGCAGTCGGGTTCTTTTATTTTTTATATTTAATTTATATTTCGTTCAGTTAATTAGAGCTTGATTAATAAACAATTATTTTTTCAGTAGGACAATATTTTTCGTTTTCAACACAATTGCTTCGGGAAATTCGGTTCAAAATACCCACTTTGACATCATTCTGCTTCTATCCAAAAATCGACCATTACGGTACATTGTATAATTTCGGAATAAGAAAACAGAAAACCTACCTGGCAGATCAACAGTTAAGAAAGAATTAAGAAAGTGTATCCGTTGCATTCGAATATCTGCCCAACCGCTTACTCAAATCATGAGTGACTTGCCCTCTTCACGAATTAATCCTTGTAGAGCGTTCCAGCGGACAGGGATTGATTTTGCAGGACCAATCAATACAAAATGCCAACACAAACGAAAGTCAACTATTTTTAAATCCTATATCTGTCTTTTTATATGCATGTGCACCAAAGCAGTACACATTGAATTAGTTTCAGAACTTACCACCGAAGCCTTTATATGCACTTTACAGCGTTTCATATCACGCCGAGGACATCCAACAGACATTTATTCTGATAACGGTAAAACATTCGTTGGTGCAGCCTCATATCTTAAAAAACTGTTCCTAATTCTCAAAGAATCAAAAGTCCAAGACTTTTGCGCACAACGCCAAATTATTTGGCATTTCATACCTCCTTATGGTCCAAACTTTGGAGGATTATAGGAGTCTTCCATAAAGCTAGCCAAACGTCATCTAACCAAAGCATGCCAAGGTACTCTTATGACTTTTGAGGAACTATCCACAACCCTATGCCTTATTGAAGCATGTATAAATTCTCGTCCACTTATTCCTTTATCAACCGACCCTAATGACTTATCCGTTTTAACTCCAGGACATTTCCTTATTGGTGATCCATTACTTGCTTTACCTGACATGTCATCTCATAATAATCCATGTATTAGTCTCTCTTCCAGGTGGAAACAGTGTAGCAAGATTCGAGATAATTTCTGGCAACGCTGGACTAAAGATTATCTCCAAGCATTGTCCTTAAGGCATAAATGGAAAAAGGGCAATCATATTATCAAGATTGGTCAACTAGTCTTGGTAAAAGAATCTTCAATTCATCCAACTCATTGGAAATTAGCCGTGGTCGAAAACATCCATCCTGGTGCTGATGGTGTTGTCAGAGTTGTGACTATCCGTACAGGTGAAGGTACATTCAAGCGTCCGATTCAGCAGATTGCTGCTTTACCTGAAGTCCATGCCGGCCCCCCGGAGGTTATGGACGATCAGAACGATTGTCGAGGGAAAAAACTGGTTACCTTGGCAACCGAGCAACTGAAGTAAGAACGTGACGTCAGCTTTTACAGGTACAATCTTTAAAACAAAACATTCGGAATTCGAACGGTGAAAAGGAAGTATGCTAAGGCATGTATTATTCTTTGAGTCTAATATTTATTATTCGATGCGGAGTTAACAAGTTATTCACCTATATTCATTTACTATGTAATTCGTCGTTTTTAAATGACAAGTCAAGAATTCAATCGAAGGTGTTACTAATTTGACCAGCTCAACGGGATTCGAACATTTATAAGTGTATTCAACTAGAATCTACAATATACTTGCGGCTATATCAGTTCTTTGTATTATAATAAATGTGTGTCGTGTTATATATCCTGCTGCTCCTTTATTATAAGTGTCTGCCTGAATTTCTGGGAAAATGGGGTAAGTAACGAAAATTTAAATTTAATTCTAACTTCTAACTAAAATCACAGTTTTTGTTTTAAAATCGAATCGTGAATTGAATTCTGTTAAGTCATATTCTTCCGTCAGATTATTCATATTTCTTTTCCCTAATTTAAATTCGAGCTATTCAAAATTAATTCCTAACCTATTCTATCCACTACCAATTGGATGCGCTTGAGAGCAAAAATAAATTTGAAAATTAGTCAGAAAATAAGCCATTTGGATTTGAGTATACCCTTAATACGATAATTTTTTCGTCAACCGCTATGTATTTATAATGTATTTTTGCTGTAAGAATTGGTCCTATCAGAAACTTGCCAATATAAAAGTTGTCGATAATATTAAGAAGATATAAAATAATTTCATGCGGATTTTATATCTTGGGAATTGACGAAGATATGGATTTATTTTATGATTTTTAGAAAAAAAAAATACGCATTTTTATGCTTGACTTTTATGCGTATTGGTATTTTCAACATAAATAAACTTATGAGCACCATCATAGAATGCATTCATTTATAACAAAGACATATATTCAAATGACCAATTTTTTGTGTTTAATAATTTAATATGCAACCTGTTTTTAAATAAAAATCTTTCCAACCGAACCTAATGTTGGAGACTCTGCTGCCATCGGCAGCGTACACCCTTAAATTGTAAGATTTTATATTTTTAAATGAAAGTCTATCCAAACGAATTTAGAGTCGGTGACTCTTACTGTCTTCGATAGTGTGTACCGGACGTGCTACGAACGTTCTGTTCTGTTCTGCTTTTGTATTTTTAAACGAAAATATTTCCAAAGAAACCTCGTGTTGGGACGCTCACTGCCTTCGGCAGCATGCATCCTCAAATTTGTATGATTTTTTATTTTAAAATGAAAGTTTATCCAAACGAACTCAGAGTTGTGGAAATCACTGCCTTCGGTCTCGTACTCTGGGCGTGCTATGTACGTCTCGGTGTGTTTTGAAAAAAGAATCTCTAATTTATCTGATTTTACATTGTTAAAACCAATAAATATCTGTGCAAACGAAATAACGAGGGCTCCAATATAGTGATTGCCGTACTAATTGCTGACATTGAGATATGTTAAATTTTTAATTCTGACCAAAAGTTCTTTAGGAAACCCAAACAATATAAAACGCCTCCAACTTTTAAAACGTGAATGCGATAAAGTTGTAAGATGCGTTTCTGATACAAAAAGAAATGATAGCTGGAAAGGACTTAAAACTAGAAAACAGGAATTCTGCTTTTTCAGAATTTAGTGTCGACCCAGATGAAAAAAAAAAAATATGTATATATAAATAGTACAAAACCTATTTAAATTTTAAGACACACACATTTATTTTATCTAAAATGACATCATTCGCATTCGCTTAAGAATTCCGCATTAACGATCCACTCTTAAACATCTACAGTAAAGCATGCATAAGGATGTCACTATCGCAAAATAATACACAAATGCAGTAAAAAGATGCCGTCATTAAAGAAACTCGACAAAAAAAGACAGCTATCTAATGATTCATAGGCATTCATTTGTTTGCAACATTAATATAGACGATTTCAGTCATGACGTTTTGGTTGGAAACTGACTCCAAACAAACGGTTGCTATGTTGTATTTTCTATTTTGTTTGTGTGTTGCAGCTATATCTTATACCTATATCTCACATCTAATTGTTTTAATACTTGAATGTACTGGTAACATTTTCCATAATTTATATTTAAAAAGAAATGACGCATAGCAACCGTTTGTTTCGAGTCAGTTTCCAACCAAAACGTCATGACTGAGGTCACACTGAAAGCGTCTACAGATACTTAAAATTAAATATAATTTATTATAGCTCCATGTTTTAACGAGATTATTCGTTTATATTTTTCCAAAATCGGACGTATTTTAATTACATTTTCTTTCTGTTGTTATAAGAAAATGACAACAAAAAGATATAATTGCTATTTTTCAACTATTTTCCTTTTACTTTCTATATAAATGGAGTACTTGATTTACCAAAATTAAACAAATGGTACTAAAAACTACAAAAAAATTAATATTTCAAAAATAAAAGGAGATTCAGTTTTCAAACAAATTGCATTTAAAAGTACCTTTTTTCCCCAATACGGCGGTATAAAAATTTAAAATGTGCGATGCTTAGAAATTAAAAAAATTGCTATAGAGCATTTAATCGCACAATGATACATCTGCTTTGTTTATTTCTGCTTTCTGTAAGCGAACGTTATTTTTTGGAGACAAAATAAGCTGGGAGAAAGAAATAGCATACCATCTCGGGGAAAAAAAAAAAAAATACCAATCGGATGACCCAATCCTAAAACTTTTTTCTATCTCATACAGGATAATACTTCAAAATTCTCTATCATAGTAAGTAAGTAAGCACCCACCCTGGGAACCCGCTTTTGGCTTATGGTTAGGTGTAACCCCCAAGCCCAGGGCAGGGAAAAGTTTTACTACCTGCGAAACTCCTTGAATTTTTTTTTTTTTTTTTTTTTTTTTTTTACAGTTTAGGAGAAATAACAATGTTAGATATATGACAATTATTGACAGTGTTTGCAATAAATATTTACAGATGACCCCTATAATTACATTTGAGAGAAATATTCATTATTATAACATATAAATATGCATAGTTTTTAGAATTTGATATTAAACTTTTTTTTTTTTTTTTTTTTTTTAACACAATTACCTACATATTTGCAACACTTTTATATTATTTTCAGGATTCACACATAATTTAAATCATAACATCAATTTAAACCATGTACAGATGTGATATTTGCAACACTTAAAGCTATTTTCAAGATATATGATGCAAAATTATTTTTAACTCTATACTAAAAATAAATATTAAGGTACAAGATGCGAACAATAATTAATATTATGCACTATTATGAAAGTATAAGTAATTGTAGATAATAATTACCTACAAATTTACAGTACAATGATACTGTGTTTGAGATATTATGTAAGATACATGATGCAAAAATTATTTTTAAATCTACACTGAAAATTTAGTATTAAGGTACAATATGCGAACAATAATTAATATTATGCACTATTACAAATTCTTTTGAGTTATTTAATATTTGACAATATGGCCATATGGTCCTACTGAACACATCTTCTATTTGCCAAGTGTGATTGATAAACCGGACACGCAGTGGAATCCGCTGAATGTTTCCTATAATTAGGTAAGTGGAAACAATTTGTGCATCTATATCGCGAGGGAACTCCCGCAAAAGGGCACTCCGAAGTGCAGTGACCTCTCGAACATTTGGCGCAAATTGGCTGTCTCCTGCAGTAAGATGTCTGATGTCCATACAGCTGGCAATTGCCGCATCTAATTATTGGGCGAAAAGAACGAATATAGCACTTGTTGAGATCCACCTGTATAAATTTTTTTTCTAATAGTTCTTGTGATGCTTTCTTTTCTAATTGCAATATGATGTGATGTAGTGTAGAATTATCCCTCTTTAGAATTTTCAATAAGGTGATGTTTTTATCAGATAAATTTTCTTCAAGATATGATATTATTTCATTTGTAGGTACTGAGGATGGAATACCGGTGATTATTACTCTTTTGTAATTAGTCAACTTATATGTGATTTCTGTTAACTTTGTAATGTCAGGAGTGTTTTCTATCATTTTTAACAAATGTTCTGTATTGTCATCTGTATTAGATTGTATAATTATTGTATCTGGATTTCTGGCATTTCTGCAGTATATTATTGGAACTTCCTTCACTTTATTAAAGTGTTCGTTAAGTAATGCTTTGAGTTTTGGAATCCTTATGTGTTTAGCGGTTGTTATAATTAATATTGCAGAATTAGAGTTCGGCAAAGCAGGGGGAACGCCCGTTTTTGTGCCATCACCGCATTTCACTCCTTGACAGCCCCCACTAGAGTACTCCAGGTTTCGCGTCACCAACTCCTCAATTTTCTGTAGTCTGTTGGATAATTGAATGAACCCTCCTTCACCATTTTCTTCTATTCTCTCATTTTCGTTATTTGCCATTATTGTTTGAGTTGCTATTGTTTTTAACTTAACTTCTGTTTGTATGATTTTTTCTCTAGTTTGTGATTTTAATTGCTTCTGTTGTCGTTTTAATTTATTAATTTCTACTTGAAGGGTTACAATATTTGCATTAATCTGTTCTTTATTTTGTTCTTCCTTGACCAAAGAGTCTTTTAATTGTTTATTTTCTTGTTTCAATTCTTCCAATTTATTTTCAATCTTTACTTCTGCATTTGATCTTTTTTCCATTATTGTTTGAGTTGTTGTTGTTTTTAATTTATTTACTGTTTGTGAAAATTTGTCTATAGTTTTTTTCTTAAGTTGCCTCTGTTGACTTTTTATTTTATCTATTTCTTCTTTAAAACTTTCTTTTATTTGTTCTTTACTATGTTCTACCTCAGTTAAGGAGATTTTTGATTGTTTATTCTCTTGCTTCAGTTCTTCCAAATATTTCTCAAGTTTAATTTCCACTTTTGTACTTTCTTTGAGCTTTAATGACAATTCATCATTCTGTGTTTGCAGGATATCCAATTTATGTCGTAATTTTTTCATCTTTTCAGGAGAATCCTTATTTATTTCGTTGGAGTATTGTATAAGAAGTTTCTCATCTCTTCTTGCTTTAGAAAAGATTGTTTCGAGATATTTTTTAGCTTCTTCTGAGCTACTATTAGATCTGTTATTTAATAGTATATTGTACTCCTGAATGAGCTGTTGGATGGATAGTGACTCTAGCTGGTTTATGGATGGTGGTATTTTTAATGGAAGTGGTGATCCACCTAATGCATTTTGTATAATTTTTTCTTTGTTTTTTAATCGAGCCTCATTAATTTCTTCTGCTAGTGATATTGCAGTTTCCAAATTAGACTGCTTTCTTTGTTGGGTATTCTTGGTACTGATAGTTTTTGATTTTAGTTTTTCTGGTTGTGGTATGGGATCATTCTCTTCCTTTAGTAGGATCAGAAGCTGCAGATGATTGAAGAACGGACAACTAGTCACATATGGTATTCTGTTTTCTTTATGATTTAGTTCTATAATTCTGTTTCTTATGCTAATTATTTCTTCACTTTTCATTTCCCGATGCAGGTTTATTAGTTCAGTATTATTTGCTTGATAATATGGTATTTTGTTGTATTCTTTATAATGTATTGCTCTGATGTGTTGTAACTCAAATTCCAAAAATAGTGCATTTTTTCTTAATTGGGCAGCTCTATCACCCTTTGCTGTCTTCATACGATATTTTTCTGGTTGATATATATTATTTACAACATTATAACTTTGTATGTTATATATGCCATAGTATGGGCTCTTTGAAAATTCTCCCTTCTCCACAGCCTTGATATGTTCTAATTGATTTGTTAATAGGACCTTAAATTCTTCATAACGTTGTGGATAAACCGCCTCGACCTTATTTATCAACTGTTGAACAACATGACTCGTAATTAGGGCTGGTTCTGTCGCCGGAATAACTCCAGATGATTGGACGTCAGCTAATTCATTATTAGATGCCTCTCTATTTATTGTACTTGTTTTCACTACTGTGTCCATATCCAATCTTGTCAAGTTGACTGTTGGATTGATTCCTTTTTGATTCATTATGTATCTTGACATTACTTTAAGTCCACTTTAACAAGACTGCTTATCAATACTTGGGATTATTTTAGTTAACTAATTTCAATTAGTAATTATGCAATACTTTAAGAGAGATATTATTAAGAATGATCGAAGATACTATTAAAATGATTTTAGATACTACGTTCTATCATCATATGCCAGCCAAGCAATTTAAAGATATAATACGTTTGAGTTATATTAAAAGTTGAAGATAAACACATAAATGGGGGGGTCCACTAGACCCGCACCACATATCTTTGAAAGAAAGGGATATAGATAGAAAAAAGCAAAAACCGGTGGTCGTGACCACCGAAAATGACTAAGATAAAAATTAAGAGCCTAATAAGGGGAAAATTTTGAATAATAAATGAAATAAAAATAAAATAAAATAATGATAGTAAAAGTTTACTATATCAAAACAAAGAAAAGGGAAAAGTATGTGCATTTGCCCCCGTACCACAAAAACCATACACTCAAAAAGAGATATAAATCAATTGTACAATTCTCCCAATAACACCATACCCTGTCCAACTTTGTAATTCCGACAATCACAATCATAATTTTTTACAAGTAACAACAAATTTCAGTATGTGAAGATTATTAATGTGTTTGTAATCAAAAATGGTCTCCTAGTTTAATTCATCTGATATGATACAGGAATAATAGTGTGTTATGAATAATAAAATAATAAAATGAAATAGAGAACAAATTTACATATTTACACTCTCAATGTAGAACTGATGTAGACAATTACAACAACATTGCTGCAGCATGTATATTGCCTATCCAATCCCGATTTCCCACACTTGGACAAAATAAGGAACAGACATTGTAAGGGCTGACTGGGTGGACCAGAAAAATAAAAAGAATGTTAAATTTTACACTAAAGTATGAAAGTTAACAGTACACACCCGACGCTACTAGGGTCCTGCCGCACTTGCCTGAAAAGAAATATGGTACACAAAAGTATAGATGAATAATTATGATGTAAATGCGCCAAAAATCAGTGCAGGGACCAACCAATAAGTGCGAGAAGAAACCAAAAATTTAACCCAAGAAAGAAAAAAGATGCTATTGTTAAGGATAATGTGTGCTGAATGTAAAAATTTTAAGTGGGATCAAGAATAAGAGTAATACGAGATATCCCATTGAAAAAAAGCAGGTGAATAATTCAAATAATAAAAAAGTTGTCAATGTTAGGCAAGGAATTACGAGCAAGGTCAAAAATTTAAGTGGGATCAAAACTGTCGGCAACCTCTAGCATATTCAAGAAATATCTTGATAATTGAAAAAGTTGATAATGTATGCTAAATGTAAAAATGTTAAGTGGGATCAAGAAAGTAATTAATACGAGATATTCCAGTGAAAAAAAAAAAAAAAAAAAAAAAAAAAAAAAAACAGGAGAATAACTCAAAAAATAAAAAAAGTTGTCAAAGTTAGGCGCGTTACGAGCCTAATAATATACGATAATACAAAATAATAATAATATACGAGCAAGGTAAAAAAAAATTAAGTGGGATCAAAACTGACGGCAACCTCCAGCATATTCAAGAAAAAACCAGAAAATTATCTTAATAATTGAAAAAGTTTCCATTGTTAAGGAAAATCCTTAACAACTGGGAAATAGTGTGAAATATGGAATGGGATTGGTTAGAAAGTAAAAAATGACTAAAAAATAGAAAAATCCAAGTCTCTAGCTCAAATAGCAAAAAAGTAGCCAATGTTATAGTTAAGGGAGGGGGACAAAAAGTGGAGCAGAAGATGGTGACAAAAGTTAGGATAAAAGAAGAAATGAAAATGTGACAAAGACTAAGATAAAAGCAATAGAAAAGTAGCGCCCCAAAAAACCCGTCCCCTACAGGCCCCTAATTGAGCTAGAGCTAAACGAAATAGTGGAAAAGACGGGGGGGGGGGGAAGTTCACTTAGGTGGTTTGCAGTTGAATTTGGCGCAGCGAAAAACCTCTACGACCAGTATTTTTGAGATATTTAGCATTTTGTGCTAAAATTCTAATGGAGAAAACACCCATTAGAAACAAAATGGCAGTTTTAAGTGTTAAGATGGCAAACCTAGTATTTTATTTTATATCTAAAAGTTGAAGATGACTACCCTAAACATGTTGCCATCGAAAAAATTTGTAAAATATAACATTTAGTAATTTCTTTTTTTTTTTTTTTTATGTAATAGTTTTATAGCAATGTGATTTTTAGTAAGAAACAAAATGGAGAATAATCTTTATGCTTAAACAATGAACATCCAAATCTAATCATTTAAGCTCCTTAACATAATAAACCGGTAGACCAAATTCGAAGTAAATCAGATAATTCTGCATGAAAAAAAAACCATATCGCTAAATTAAGGGGGTCTAACCCCTCCCTCTTTCCCCCTTTATACTTAAATAATGCTCCTCCAAATCTAATCAGGAATGAACCTTATCAGAACCAGGATAAATCACTCCCTTAATCAGGACCTTATCAGAATGAACACAGAAAAATATTAAAATAAATTGGATAATTCTGCATGAAAATCCATTTATCTATATTCAGGGGAGGGGACTTACCTTCATTTTCCGCTTTCATACTTAACAAATGAACCTCCAAATCTAATGAAGGGAGCGCCATATCGGAATAAACCGGTATACCAAATTTGAAGCACATCGAATAATTCTGTATGAAAAACCCATTTATCTAAATTAAAGGGGGGACTAGCCGCCGACTCCCCCCTTTATACTTAACCAATAAACCTCCAAATTTAATCAAGGCAGCTCCTTAACATAAAAAACCGGAATACCAAATCGAATAATTCTGCATGAAAAGTCCATTTATCCAAGTTAAGAAGGGGGCTATCCCCCTTTTATACTTAATTAATGAACCTCCAAATCTAATCAGGGAAGCTGCTTAACAGAATAAACCGGCATACCAAATTTGGAGCAAATCGAATAATTCTGCATGACAAACCCATTTATCTCTATTAAGGGTGGGGACTAGCCCCCTTTCCCTACCCCTTTATACTTAACCAATGTACCCTCAAAACTAATCAGGGAAGTGCCTTATCAGAATGAACCCAGAAAAAAAATTTGAAGCAAATCGGATGTTTCTATCAAGAGTTATCCCATTACGTACATACGTACGTACGTAAATACATACATACATACAGAACCGGCGCGCACATTATCTCTCAGGCTTTGATAGCCTGTGAGCTAAAAAATCGTGAATAGACTTCCAGAAAATATTTTTTTGCAATAGTAAATATTAAAATTGTTTTTAACAAAGACATTGCTAGAACCCAAAGGTACCACAAGTAAGTGGGTATTTTTTACGTTTCGAACAGGAAAGCAGATGCGAAAGTTCAAACATGCAAAACATGCAGAAGAAAGGAAAACTACGAAATCGGCATTACGAAGATAATTTTTTCTTGAAACGGTAGATATTAATATTTTAAAAATTAAATAACACCGTTGGAACCGGAAAAGTATACGAAAAAGTGGGTATATTTTGTTTTTTGGAAGTTCGATATCGTAAACGGATGTGACATTCTCAAAATTTAAAAATAAACGTAGCTTTTTTTTTTTCAGAGCTTCGCTTCCTTCTGCTAGAAGAATTTCGGAAATACTGTTTTGGGCCAGAAAACTGCAGTATGCCGTTTTGCGATGTTCATGATGGTTTTCGTTTTTAATTAATATATTAGTTAATTATCACAAAAGAAAAATCTGAGCCTCAGGTGCATTCGGACCAATGCCGACGAAAAAGATGTTACACGTGTCTTTTTTTTTCACGGCCGCTCGAGTCACGTGATGCTCCAAAGCACGAATGCAGGTGCACGAAAAGAGCACCTCGTGACTCTAGTGCTCTAACACGAAAGGTAGTGCGACAGCCTGTTTTTTTGATTAACCTCAATTCAGACCTGTCTACGTGAATCCTCATCCACATGTTCAGTCTTTTACGTGTGGTAGATTTTCCGAGTCATCACCAACAGACACATGCACGTACAGACAGAGAAATATATATTTATTTTATTAATATAGATATGAGGGCGCGTGCAGTTTTACCATAAATCTTTAAGGGGGCTGGTCACCCGGCTTCCGATTTCCCTTCACTAATGTAAAATCTATGGGCATTGGATGCATTCGCCTATTTAAAATATCTCCTCGGGAAATTAATATTTTTAACTTCTATTTTTTGTGTACACTTTCTAACAGAGGTCTCTTTTATTCTTAGTTCTCAAAATATTTCTAAAGCATAGATTTAATTTTATAAGAAGTGCTAAAATCTTACTCACAGTTCGCCCGCTTTTAACACATAAAATATTAAATTCAGCATAGATTTTAGAAATATTTTGAAAACTAAGAAAAAAGAACGTCCTTTCAGAAGAGTACACAGAAAAAAGATGTTAAAAATATGAATTTCCCGAGGAGATATTTTAAATATACGGATGCATCAAAAGTCCATAGACTTAACATTACGGAGGAGAATTCCGAAGTTGAGTGGCCAGCCCCCTTAAGGCTTGTTATGAGTCAGGACGCAAATTCCCCTCTCTAATGCTAAACCTATGGGCTTAGAATGCATCCGTATTTTTCATATTTCTCCACGGAAAAATTAAAATTTTTACCTTCCGTTTTCACCATGCTCTCCTTGAAGAATGTTTCTTTCTTTTTTATTACTTTCTTCTATCTTCAATAGAAGAAAGTATTGTAATCGAAATTTGCTTTGACTTCCGGTTTTCGACGGATTTACAGGTTTTAAGGGTGACAGATCCCAAAAAGCATGTTTATACAAAATGTCTGTCTGTCCGTCCGTGTGACCGTCTGTTGCCATTGTACCATCGAAAAGTGTATGAAGTTATGCATAGAATTGAACCAAATTGTTTGTGTATGTTTTTGGCTATGGCCAGCAGATTCTTCTAGAATTTTCTAAAATTCTGCCGGAAGGGGGCGTTGTAATAGCGATTTTTGTGCCATTTTCTTTATTTTACCATCGAAAGGTGTATAGAATTGAGCCAAATGTTTTGTGTATGTTTTTGGCTATGGCCAGCAGGTTCTCCTTGAATTTAGAAATATTCCGTGGGAACGGTGCCTTGTAATAGCGATTTTTGTATAATTTTCTGGTTTTTTCGTTATTCTGTTGTCCATCGGCGGTTCGGGCAGCGACGGGAACACGCGTCGTACTAAGCCGGCTATTCGCGAACAGCTGATGACAGCACAATAAGGAAAAACTATTGATTTTAATATATATGATGATCGAAATTAACTTGTTTTTATTCCGATTAATTGATTGAAGCAGAAATTTAAGATGAAAATCAAAGTTGGTATAGTATTGAAGTAATAATATTGCAGTATTAACATCTGTAACTACTTTTTGAAATATTAAGACGTATGAGATAGAAGAAAGTTTTGAAATTGGCCCACCCAACTAGTTTGCCAAAATTTTTCTAAAATATATATTTAATTTTATATTTTAAATGTTCAAATCTAAGTGAAGCAGTTGAGTTCTAAATAAGATTTTAACACTTTAAATAAAACTAACAATGCTTTAAAAAAAATATTTTATCCAATAAAAAAGGAAAAATATTCTTTAAGAAGTGCATACAGAAAACAGAAGGTAAAAATTGTAACTTTCCGAGGAGAAATTTGAAAAATAGAGAGGGGAATTTCCAGCCTGAGTGATGAGTAGCCTTAATAAGATATTTCGCTTTATTTTGGTGCAAAAGATGATTTCAAAGTCGGCAATTTCAAAGTCTGTGATTTAACCCTTCATCTACTGACGGTACTTATAAGTACCATTAAAATAACTTGTTATAAAATTCATTTAATACATCGATTAGTTGTAATACAGTTTAGAATGAGTTATAGATACATTACGTCATATTATTCCAAAAGCATTATGGGTTACACAAAACAAAAATATTTTTAAAAGGATGATATCTTTTGCCTTTGCATCTTTTCAGCTTTCTTGACGTTAGGTGAAGGAGGGGGGGGGGGATTTTTCAATTCGGAAATATTTATTTTTCTATTTCTATTGTGAGAACAGCATATTTGTACATTTTCTAATTCTACAAAATACTAAGAAAAATGTTTAAAATAAAAGATTTGACTGGGGTTATAAATATTGCACAAAACCCTTATACATTCAAATTTAATGAATCTTTCTAAAATTTATTAAATGATTATGTAAATCTTCTAACGTAGTTTAAACGATTCATGAAAAATGCTTTAGAAGATAAAATTTTCATGAATTAATTATTCAGTACATAAAGGGTTAAATTAAATGTAAATATTTTAGTCAGAAACAGACTTGTTGCAAATTCGAAGAAATGTAGATACGTTTTAATGTTTGACTACTAATACAGTACTTATTTCCGCATACAAAATAATTCAATAACGCATAATAAATTTGTTATTATTCATTGTTATAAATATTTAATTTCATTTTACTTTGTGTTTGATAAAAATTAAAATATAGTCGATCAGACGAAGAGAAAAGCATATAATTCATTTGTTCAAAGAATGATAATTTCATTTAAATACGCGAGAAATGACAAAGAACAAAACTGAATAAACTTGATTACGGAAAGTAAATTAATAATTAAAGTCAGTTAATAATATCAAACTTTAATAATGAGAATAATTGATGTTTATAAAATGTTAGTTTCTTGACATTCTGTACAGTTAACAATTGTGATTTAATTATTCATTAACAAAATTTGCAATTTCACGCATTTTATCGGTTTAAAGTTTCATTAAAGGCTGTTCTCAACTGCTTTGCTCAACAAGTGCAAAATGTTTTGACATTTTTTAACGGAAATATATAAAATTGGAAGGCCCATGGAAGCGATTTGGAATTGAACTGTGTTTTCCATTTTTTGATCAACCGATTACCTATTGAGTTATAAGTGATTTTGATCACGTGATAAACACGTTTTTCAACTTTTTTGACTGTTTTTTCTCCTTTCGCTCGGAAGTTCGGTTTAAAACGCCCATTTTGATACTATTTTCCGAAAGATCCACTGCGTTTGCAAAAAAAAACGGAAAAAACAGCTCGATGATATAGGGCAAAAACATGCTTAAAACCCGGAGAAATAAAAGGTCAAATACCGCATTCCGCTGCCATTATTTTATATGAAGTAAATGAAACTCACATTAAGGGTGTATTCCGATCCAAACTGCTTATTTTCTGATTCATTTTAAAATTCATTTTTGCTCTCAAACGCATCAAACTTGGAAATTCTCTTATTTAGAAACTATATAATGTGCGGTGCTCCTTAATTTTTTGATAAATGCAGAAAATACTGTGAAAAACGCTGTCAAAGTTGGCGTTTTGAACCGAATTTTCCGAAGCGGGAGATCTGGGAATGAAAAAAATGGTCATACTGAGAAAATAATTGTTTAAAAATCAAATTCTAATTAATTGAGCTGAAAATGAAATCACATGGCATGTTAAACATGTCTTCAGGAATCACCCCAGCAAGTTTCATGTTTTTACTTTTAAAAATGAGTCTGAAAATGTCTCAGAAAATTTTGAGCTGTTGAGGGTGGAAAAATATTTTTTCGAATACACCCTTAAATATTTTCTTTTTCAAACAGATCTCTTATAGGACTACTCATTTTTATAAATTTCAATCTTAAAAACCGTTTCCTCTTTTTGTTTTTTTGTTTTTTTGTACTGCTGTGTTGTCTGTTTTTGGCAATTTTCACTAATTAATATCTCAGAAAGTGCTGACTAAAAAAAATCTTCAAACTTAGGATAATAAACATCTTTGAAATATAAAGTTAAATTGTAAATTTTATGAGTGAGACTTAACTGGTTTTTAAATAACAGTTCACTAAAAATGCACCGCCCCCCACCCCCACCTTCTTTTCCTTTTTGTTTTGTTCCAGATACATAGAATTTCAGGTACTTTTAGGTAGATTTCGAAAGAAATACTACCTATTGCAGTCGTTACCATGGTGCGAGTTTTGAAAAATTCCTTCAAACTTTTCATTGCATGACCTCAGGAACCCAAAACCACCCCCATCTAAAAAGTTTATATATATATATACCCTATATATATAAAATCCTAATGAAACGAATTTATGAAACGAATATATGAAACGCCTGAAATGTATCGATTCTTTGAATCGACCGATTAAACAACTGACTTTGTTTCACGGCGATTTCTCCTAAAATATGGAATACTTTGCGATGAAATTAACACCAAAAATCCGTGTTGATCCACAGATCACAAAACTGGTATTAGAATTTTAAAATTCGAATTAGTTTTCCAAATATTAATTTTTTTCTAATTTTAAATACATTTTTTCTAATGATGGCAACTCAAATTTTAATCATAACAGAATTTTTTTTTTTTCAGAATTCAGAAAAGTTTACTATTTTAAATTAATTTGGCGACAGTTTGGCCTCCTTTAAATCTATGCTAAGAACAATGCTTTTTTTTTTATTTCGTTATCATTTTATTAAATACAAAACTTTCATCTAAAAATGAAACATTTAAATTGATGGCTTTCACTTCTTCAAAAAAAAAAAAAAAAAAAAAAAAAAAAACGAAAAGAAAAATATTAGGCACAGATGTCATATACGCACCGGGGTACCTAATTGGCGCACAAATGGCATTATTTTGATAGACATGGTAACCCGGCTATTGTTGTTTATTTAATAATAAATGTATATTTACTTTTATTTATTTTTTTAATTTATATAAATTATTTTGTTCTATAGTAATTACCGTATATACTCGCGTATAAGTCGAGTAATTTCTGATAATTTTCGGTAACCAAATTTGGGGGGTCGACTTATACGCGCGTCAGTTAAAAAATAAAAACAATAAACTTCGAATGCTGCAAAATTATGGCTTTTTATGTGTATGAATAAAAAAAATAATACGTAAAATATACAAATAATAGTAATTTATCATTTAAAAAAATTTCAATGATTTGTTTTTGTTTACTTACTACCTTTTCACATTAGCAACTGAAATCTTTGGTTTGATTTCGTACAAAATTGAAGTAAAAAGTTAGGGGGTCGACTTATACGCGGGATTTTGATTTTTTCCAGAATATGCATTCAAAAGTTAGGGGGTCGACTTATACGCAAGTCGACTTATACGCGAGTATATACGGTAATTATATATATTTTTTTTTGCTATTTCCTTTTGGAAATAATAGAAAATAATTAATAAATACGGTACAATGTAGTAGTTATTCCGTCACCCAATTTCGCAAATTATATAAATCGCCAAACCACTCGCCAAATTGTACAGATTGACAAAATTTTTATTTTAAATAACGAAAGAACAAATAAATTAGTATAACATTAATAAATATAAAAATAAAACGTTAAAATAAAAATCATTTGATGATGTAAACACGTGTAGCTTGCTAAAAGTCAAGTGAATGTGACATTTACAATCAACCATTATTGACATTTAATCTTATAGTTCGCGATAGATTTTTTGTCGACGGGATAACAAAGTAGTACCAAAAATACATATGTAACTGGTATTCGAAAACGAGGTTTTCGTCAAATTTTCGTAAAAACAAACAAACAAACAAAAAAAAAAAACATGCCAAACATGCGGTGCCAAACATGCGTATATGACATCTGGCGAAATATTAAATTATGTAACAAACCATGACATTTAATTTCAACTTCAAATCAATGTTTTCATTTACCACTCGAACAATAAAAAAAATGCTAACTGGAGAATTGAAAAAAAGATATTGGCGAGATTTGCACCCGGCTTTTTGTTCTTTCGGCACAGATGTCACATACGGCCCCATATTGGGGCGATTTTTTTCTGACGCCAATGTCATATACGCAACGGGTACTTAACTGGCGCCAAAGTATCGTTATTTTGCTTGATATGGTAATCCGGATGTTGTTGTTTATGCTGTTAATGCGTTCCCCAAATTGGCGTTGGAAAAAAATCGCGCGAATATGGGGCATTTGTTTATTTTGGGGCATTTGAATTTTATGGGGCATTATATGACATTTGTTCCAAACCTTCATATAAAAGGCGAAGGGATCAGATCGTATTTGTTTATGGCATTTGATGACTTGAACTATTATAATATAGATGAAATGATGGGGAGAGAATAATATTTGACGACTTATCACCTGTGCCTGGATAACATTAAAGTATCAAAATGGCCCCTAGAGTATAAAAAGCAAAGTTTTCCGCCCGGAACTGTTGATGATAGTCACATGATTTAGGCTATTGTTATAGAGATTGTTTTAAAATATCGGTTGATAAAGACTCTGAATACTTAATTTGTTTATTTTAGCTTATTTTCAAATGTTTAACTGATCCTCTTTAATCAAAAATGAAAACAACCATTGGATGTCTTAACAGCAACTGATTCTCCGTTAAATTTTTGCAATCAAAGGGAATTGAATGGAAACCCGTTTACAGGGAGATCTGCACACCTTTTTCAGTATAATTTAATCTTCTCTAATATTTTAAAAACACATTAGATTTTTAGATTTTTAGATTCTGCGGTGTCTTAAGGTTGGCGAGCGTAGCTTGCAGGGGGCAGAGCCCCCTAGTATATATATATATATATGTAACGTGCATGTTTCAATTTTTAGAAATATACAGGCTGTCCGGTCTCAACGGTGTCCAATGGCTAATTCGTAAACCGTTATTCTTAGACATATAGTTCCAATTACAAAAATGTTTTAAATGAGGTAAAGAAGTATTTTTAAAGCGATTTGGGTCGAGAAAAACATTTATTTAAAAATTACGAAATTTAAATTTTTATACGGTCCCCCGGTCCTATAAGTGATATTTAGTAAACTTTTGCTATTCTTCTAACAAGTACGGCAAAGAAAGTCCCATTCATCTGACACTAAAATTGACCGAGTTATGGCATTTTCAATTTTATGACTTAAACCACTTTTCTGTAACTGAAAACAGATGAATTGGACCAAGCTTTCAGGGGTCGTACGCGAAGTGCTTAAAGTATTATAAAGAGCGTCCACTCCAAACGATGTTCAATGGCTAATTCCTAAACCGTTAGTCAAAGACATATAGTTCCAATTACAAAAAGGTTTTAAATAATATAAAGAAGCATTTTTAAAGCGATTTAACAGATGGTGCTTCCCCCGTATAAATATCACGGTAGTGTTAATTTTTAGAATTAACTTTCAGATTTGTTAAAATAATTGAAGAAGTGAGCTTCAAAACTCGCCTTATCGAGAAAATCAAATTTTGGGAAATCGCGTAAAACCTTTAAATGCATCCATTGGCATTCATTGAAAATTTGGAGATTGCAGTGTTTGATTGGTACAGTTATACGAATAGAATAGATTGATAGAGAAACACGATTTTTTAAATTTCGGATAAGGTCAGTTTCGAAACTGACGTCCTCAATAATTTAATATATGTTTTGATTTAACAATATTTTTTCCCTAATTTTTAATTAAAAAATAATTAAAAAATAACTGATCTAATAAATATTTGCTGAGGGGAGAGACAGTGGAATTTTCAGAAGGGGCAGGGGTGTAAAAATAATAATATTAATTATTATTTTTATCGTTGCAATAAAATGACAAATGGAACAAAATCTTAAAAAAAGAAAAGTTAATTAAAAGAGAGAATGTGGGCTATATGGGGAGAGAATGTATATGATGTCCGACCTTTAATGGATAAATCTGTGCTCTATTAGAACAAAATATTAAAATATTGTAACGATTTTGTTATGCTTATTTAAATCATTGAAGTAATCGCACAAGTTGAATCATATAATTCAAATAATTGATGTTTATTGTAAAAGAAAATAAAAGTGATACGAGGATCATTTTCAAAAATGGACATATTAATTTCCTTAACATATTCAGAGCAACCATTCAAAAGTTTTGTATAAAAAAATAGGCATACAAAAAAAAAAAAAAAAAAAAAAAAAGCACATTAAGATAGTAGAAACAAATTACTTACAAATTGAGCTTTCTTGTGTCTATGCTTGGGACAGGAAGGTTGGGGGGGGGGGGGATGTAACAAAATTTGGAGCGGAGATTTCAGGGAGAATTGATACGGCTGTTTAGTGTTCATTAGTACAAAATATATTGCTGCATAAAAAAAAAAATGTAGATTTCAAGATTATAAACTTTGTGTGTATGAGAGCCAGTGAGGGAAAAGTTTAAATTGCAATTTCAGGTGGAATTTAGATTATAGATTACTCATTAATTGTTGCAGCAATAAAGACAACCTTTTTCCCCAAGTTTTACAGCGTGATAATTCTTTGCACATCAGTAGATTTTCGCTTTTTTTTTTTTTTTTTGAAGACTTCATTTAAATTAATCGGCCCCTTAAATTTCTACTTCCCCACTTTTTGCTTCACCTGCACGCAAAGTTAAAAACCTATAGAGGTTTATATATATTTTTTTACTATTCTACTCTATTTGTCTAATTAAATAATGCATCTTCTAAAACTCCATGCCCGATAAAAATTTTATTTCCTATTGCCTTAATTACAACACTTAATTATTAGAGCATAAAGAGGTAATAATTAAAAAAATTAATAAATTTAAAATCATTAAAAAAAGATTAAAATTTATAATTTATATAAGCAATTATAGATTTCAATTATAATTTTATTTAAGTATAAATTACTGATAAAATTAAAAATATATAGACATACTCTTAAATTAAAAAATATAAAAAAGTATATTAAATTTAAAATTATTAAAATTAATAACTTTATTAAAATGTTAGGAAAATTTTCTACTTTGTCTTTGTAGTTAGCCGTTACTTTATAGTTATAGTAAGTTATTAATCATCTCAATCCTCCCTAAAATTTATACTCCCCCCCCCCCCCAACAACTTTTGCTCGGCCAATACATACTGTCTAAAATTATGTATGTATTTTTCCCTATACTTTATTTTATTATGCAAGAAATAACTAACCAATCTACCACATCAAACCCCCTAAAAATTCTACTCTCTCTTCCCCCAACTCACGCGAAAACAACCGTTCGCTATTGTTAATCCCATGGAAGTATTTCTTTAAGATAGCTCGTCGCAGAATCTCCCCCCCCCCCCCCTTCCGTTGTAGATGATACAGATTACCCCTTTTTTTTTGTTCGAGCGCAGAGGCGATATTTACACATTGAAAGTTCAAATAACGCAAGTTAATATTTAGAATTGATTGATTGGATAAGAAAAAAAAAATCCAAATAGAAAACTAATTTAATATAAATCTATTAATTCTAAGATAGTTTACTTTTTCTAATTCTCCTGGTCCTCATACGAATCACTTTTTTTTATCGAAACTCTATCCTCTGATGGCTTTCGTCAAGCACGATTCCCGCCAAGAATTGTCACTTTGATGCTGAAACTCTGACCAATCAAGTTACGAGATACAGCATAAATGGCAAAATGTGGTTGGAAAAAAAAATATATTTTGTTTTAATATGTGAGAATAATCAAAAATATCAAAATATATTTGTAATGTTAATTTGCTATCAATGTTTAATGTTAAATTTTATATCTGACGATTATTTTTATTTCTAGTAAATTTGTGACTGACCCCTATTTTGCAGCAAAAAAGATACTCCAACTTTAAACATCTATTACTCGGTCAGTTTTAATCGCAGAGGAATGGGACTTTTTTTGTCTTACTTGTCAGTGAAATAGGATATTTTTACTAAATATCACTTATAGGACCTGGGGACCGTATAAAAATTTTAATTTCGTAATTTTTTAAAAAATGTTTTTCATGACCCAAATCGCTTTAAGAATACTTCTTTACCTCATTTGAAACATTTTTGCAATTGGAACTATATGTCTATGACTAACGATTTAGGAATTAGCCATTGGACACCGTTGAGACCGGACACCCTGTATATTTAAATGGTTTAAACCGTATTGCAAATTTGTGTTCAAATGTTGATAAATTGGTTGGTGAAATTTTTAACTGTTACATAAACGCCAGTAAACAAAATTACCCAATACATTTTCTGAATGATTTAACTCTCAATTTTATCAAGCTATCGAAATAAAACATTGGAATTGTTCGATGATGGTGATATATCGATACGTGATTCCTGTCGAAAATAGCTTAGCGGTGAAGATATTCGCAGATTTTATTTGACGGCTTTGGGTTAGTTTGTGGCTTTCATTTTTTCAATTTCTATTTGTTTGGTCTTGGCAAGTGAGGGGGAATGTTGTGCACGTAAAACATGTTTAACCCCGCAGAGCAAGTCAAAAGCCTTGCCACTTGTCTTCATATTTACTTTTTCTTAGTTACTCTTGTTTTTGTTAATTATTGTTTTAGTTACAGTTTGTAAGATGTTTTTGTCGTGTTTTAAATTATATGAATTTGGATTTTTCAGTATAATAACCCGTGGAAATTGATGGCGGAGTTACGTTTGCACTTGGTTGTAAATTATGTGTATATGAATGGTTATGAGTTGCATGGCTTTGTGTAATAGTAAACTTAAAGGCAGAAGTCGAGTTAGCTATTACACTATGTACTGGATTTGGACTGAAATGTGGTTCGTTAGTTTATATTGTTACTAGTTGGTGTAGTGAGTGGTTTTTTGGTTCTTATGGATTTAATGTTTGTTAATTAATTGATTTATTGTGTTAATTATTTAATGTTTGCATGATTCTGGTTCTCCCCCATCTTCAGTGGTTAATGGCTTTGATATGCCTGATAAGTGTTTGATATTGTTGGAAGTTATGCGGTTTTTGAACTTGGAGTAGTTGTTGGTGTATTAGTTTTGATTTGGTAATATGGTGAAGTTGATTACTTAGAGTATCGTTTGTCTAGACATAAAATTTCTGAGTCATGAATTGTAAAACGAGTTTTGATTACGATACCAGCAAGATATGGGAATTGAAAAATGACCATAGTGCCTGGTCGGCTTCTGATTACATGGTAGGAAGTGAATCGACAAAATGTTACCATGGTTTGGATAACAATGTGGATGAACAAACTGGCGAGAGTAGAGTTACTTTCAGGTATGAGGAGGAGAGCCAGGACCATGTAATTTATAGAAAAAGCAAAAAGTTGAATAAAAATTATAAAATGTATGGAAACTACAGTAAAAATAGTAATTTTAATTGTTATAGAAATGTTATGGGTTCAACTGTAGGTGGTAGAGCTAGATATAAAACTAGATATGTTTACAACAGCAAAATTTCATATATAAAGGAGAAGGTAGAGAAGAAGAGTATGGTAGAGAAGAGGTATATAACTGGATATTTTTATAATGAATGATGAGAACAGGGGGGGGGGGACAATTATTTAAAATTTAAGAAATGTAAGGATAAAAGATGTAAAGTCTGCATCCTTACTGAAAAGGATAACTGTAATGCCGTGGATGAAAATTGTGTAAATTTTTGCAAGGTATTTAACTGTGTGTATAGATTAAAATGTAAAATTTATAACATGTCTTACATAGGACAAACGTCTGGTTCTTTTAATAAGAGATTTAACAACCACAAAAAAGATATAAGAAAGATAACCAGTGCGAGGGAAGAACAGAAGATTGAGATAGCACATTTCGCAAAACATGGAATTGAAAACATTGAAATATCGATTTTGCAGATAGTTGCAAACAAGGCTGAAAGATTAATATGTGAGAGGAATATGATGATTAAATACGGAACAGTGTACCCTTTTTTTTCGCTATACGACGATATAAAAAGTAATATTGTGGGATGTTTAGAAGTTTAAGAAATAAATTTCATTTAAAATTGGCCGTCAGATTTCTTGGAAATCTAATGATGGAAAAGCCTTTTCCCGAACAGCCAATGAAATGCTTGGATAATATGTAAGTTTCAGGTGGATAATAAGTACGAGTCGCAGGCGATTTCTGTCGCTTGCAATTTTTACGTGTAATAACACTATTAATGTTTAATTCATCGCGTACGAAATGTATGATCAACTCTGTGCTATTTTTATGTCTTAAATTTTAGTCTTTGAAAAAATCATTTTCCAAATGGTCGTTGTAATTTGTTAACTTGCATTATTTTTATTTTTTTATTTATTGTTTTATTTATTGATTAATGAATGTTTTAATTTCGTTATGGAATTATGCACGTAGAACTATCTTGCAAAAAATTTATATCTATATTTTTGTTTGTTTTGTATTTAAAGCTGTACATATAGAAATTGTTTCAGATTTAACCTCCGAATCATTTATTGCTGCATTGAAAAGACTCATTGCACGCAGAGGTAAATGTGCCAAATTGTATTCAGATAACGCGAAAAATTTTATTGGTGCAAATAAGATTCTTAAGGCTTTTTATGAGTTAGTAAAAAAACCTGATGAGAAATTAGCAGCATATTTATCCACGGAGCGGAAATTTATCCCTCCCAGGGTACCCAATTTCAGGGGTCTTTGGGAGGCAGCTATAAAATCATTTAAGTATCACTTTAAGAGAGTTGTGGGAGGTGCTAATCTCACTTATGAGGAACTTCTTACTGTAGTCATACAAATTGAGGGAATTCTAAATTCGAGGTCTTTGAGCCCATTACCAGATAATGAGAATGATTTTGGAGTCTTAACTCCGGCCCATTTTCTGATAAACAGGCCGTTAAATTTCATTATTGAGCCTGATTTAACCAATATAAGAGAAAATCGCCTCAAAATGGCAACGGATAACTAAAATTCTACAACTTTTTTGGCGTAAATGGCATCATAATTACTTAAGTGATTTACAGCAAAGGGGTAAGTGGAGGTTTGAAAAAAATAATGTAAAAATCGGAGATTTAGTGGTGTTAGTAGAGGAAAATTTACCGACAAATAAGTGGCCATTAGGCAGAATTATTGAGGTGTATTACCGTAACGATAACAAAATTCGAGTGGTTAAGGTAAACACTCAAAATGGAACCTTTAAAAGATCGATAAGTAAATTGTGTATTTTACCAATGCCTCATGCCCCTGACAATTAAAACTAAAAAGAAAAAAAAAGTAATTGTGTATATATGTGTGTTGTATTGATATTTTTTCAAAGGATTATATTTAAATTAACGTATATAGTGACTTTTGTATTAATTCGTGTAATTTAGAGTACTTTGTAAAATTTGTTATGGAATGTTATAAACATGTCAATGGAGGCCGGTATGTTCCATGTAGCGAGACATGCCGCGCCACCTATAATTAAAATCACAATGACTATTATCGGAAGTGAAGTGAAGTAAGCTTTGAGTATTGTGTTGAGATGTGAGTAATGGAGAAAGCGGCTGTGCGCTGCTTTTGTGTTAATAAAGTGATGTTAAAATTACCAGCGCCTTGGAAATAATTTGAGTTATAGTGTGTGATTATTCATCAACACACATATACACATATACATCTATGCAATATATATAAATAGCTCATTGTAAATAATTTGTTTAATGTATAGTTTTCTAATCTTTCAGAATTTTTTTGTAAAACATATTTAAACCATTTTTTAAAAATTTTGTTAACTTTTTTTTTGGAAACTTTCTTTTTTCTTTTTATTTTGTTAAATCTTTCGTAAAACTTTTTATTACCTATGTAAAACTTTTTGTAATTTTTTTAAAAAAACTAATAAACTTTATACGTATATATTTTACACAAGAACCCTTTTATAATCATTTAACTTTATATGCTTAAAGATATGTAGACATGGATGTGTTCTTTTACTTAAACATTTATATCCTAATACATAAATTTTTAACATATACATATGTTTAGATTCGTTCAGACATATGTAGAGAGACACATATGCTTACTGACATATATACTTACTAAGACACGTATATTTTTTAACACACTCATTTTAAATAACGTGGAAAACATGTGTACTTATTAAAAACGTATTCGTATACACACATCTTTTCAAATAAATTTAAGAGAAAACAACAAAATGTCATATAAATAAACAAGCGTTTCTAAACGAAACCGTCTTGATATCTTAATCCTTGATATATATATTTCACAATATTGCGGTTTTTGATGATGGTCGGTAATGTTTAATTAATGGTTATATATATATATATATATATATACACCATTCTAGCAAACTGCTAGACTGAATAGCAACATGATATTATTAACTGTTATGATTTTGAGAAAGGATGAGTCTGATTATCGATCGCGCACTGATTGCGGATTGCGCAGATCCTTGATCTTGGGGTCGTAGAACTCTCCATTTCCTACTACTACCATAGATTCAGAAGAAGGTTTCAGTTTTAAGAGCATATTTTTGGTTTGTCGGTATCTCTAAAATTGCGTCCTGGAGGGGCGTTGTCATCAGGGAGAAATCGTTTTCGGAAAAACGACCTTTTGAAATTGTTTTTCAAAGGGTTAACTGCGATATTTTTCAAATTGATTGCAGCATTTGTGACGTGAGAGTACGATCTTTCAGAATATGTCTTCCAATTTTAACTGTACCGATTTAACTGTAACCAATTTTAACTGGTTTGGTGGATTTAGCTTAAAACAAAACTATTAAAAAACAGAAATAAAATCTAAAGGTCGATTCCTCGCTGCCTTCCGATGCGTAGAATTGTTTCTGGGCATTCGCGAGTACTTTTCCAAGCTCGCGATTCAAAAGGTGAATTTTTGATGAGAGTTCATTGTCGTTTTTAGTTAATATCTCGATTAATTAACTACATATAAAAATTCTGAGTCTCAGATGCATTAGCAGAGGCCTTGGACTGCCCTCATACAAATTCTCAGCTTTGTACAAACTGTAAATTTCGCTAGCCATCGCGGGCACACACACAGATAGACAGAGCGAAATTTTCTTTTATTAGTATAGATGCACTTAAAAAAGTAATTTTGTACAGCATTTATTTAATTGTGTTTTAAGTAAAAAAATTAAAAATATATATATATTTCAATGATATTCAGAAATAGTTGTTTAAAAAGCTCTGATATAACAATTTTTTAATTTATAATAATTTACCGCGAAAAAGAAAATTTCTGTAAAAGCAAAACTAAAACTTCTTATTAAAATAAATCTTGTTTCATCGCTCATTTTTTAACTATTTGCATACAAAAATACGAAGGAATAATGTATAAGTTTAGAATGTAGATACATATAATGAGAAATTAGAAAAATATAAATAATTTGGATTAGCTGAATATGATTTATATAATTTAAAATGGTTAATCACACTCAGGGCCCGAATACCAAATTTATGTGCTCAGCGCACTTTCAATTTTTCGTGCCCTCTTTAGATTGGTTGATTTACAGATATGATATATATATATTTTTTACATATTACATACTTATTCGAAAAGTGTCCACTCAAAAAATTAATTTTTGCGGAAAATTGGAAAACGGTCCCAGGAATAAAAATAAAATATTTTTCTTTTATTTCAGTGGTGGAAAATTGGCGCAGAGGAGGAGTCTTTAGACACCACTAATATTTTATAGTATTATTCCCTTTAAAAAAAACTCAGAAATTCTCTCATTAGATAAGCCGAAAAATACTACTAAAATTTAGTGATGTCAATAGGCTGCTCCTCTGCGCCAATTTTCCACCACTGTTATTTATTGAAATGTACTTTTAATCATATAATCCAGGAAAAATGTACAAAAAAAAAAAAAAAAAAAAAAAAAAAAAAAAAAAAAAAAAAAATGCAGGTTACCTTGTAAATGGTCGGGTAGAAGATTTTTTTTTCTGACTTGTTTATAATGATGTCAACATGGAGAAAACAAGTTTTCCAACAAAATTACTTAAGGCTAAATTTTCTGTGGCTAAAGAACAACAAAATTCTGGGACTTTTTCTTATTTTTTCTTTTAAATATCTCGAGACTTGTTGCCGTAGCATATTATTTGTCAATAACAATATTAAAGAGGACAAAATTCTCTACAACTCTCATATTTACAACTTTTTTATATGCTCAATAGCAAGCGCAGTATGCCATTTCAAAAATAGGACAATTTTTTCAATTTTCTTTAAAACCTTGAAAAACATAGTTCTGCAAGCGCAGTACGCCATTTCAAAACCAGGACATTATTTTCAATTTTCTTTAAAACCTTGAAAAACATATTTCTGCTCAGATTATTGAAAGGTTTCCCACGACTGTGTCATCAACGTGTATGCCAACTTCTATATATTGGTAGCAGTAAATTATGTGTTTCAGGGCCAAAACTAGTCTTTTTTGCACCGTGACAAATATGGATTTTGGCCCCTCCCCCCCCCCCTTAAAAAGAAAATTTACCGCGAGAATTTTAATAAATTAATAGCTGGATTTTGAAAATTTTAAGTGTGTAATCATTAAATACGTAATGCTGAACTACGTAATCAGCTTTGTCAAATATTGATTCATTAAAATCTTGAAAACCGAATCGAAATATATTCCGCTTTAAAAAGGTTTTCATATTAGCAGGAATAACCCCACTTTCCCTACACAATAAAAAAAAGTACGGAATATGACTGCATAAACTAAATGAAGAAATGTTCATATTGTTCATACTCTTTCTCTTGAAAATATATAATTTTTTATTTAAAGACCGGATTCCGTATAGACAGATTTCATTTTCAAAGATTTTAGGGTAGTTGTAGCATTGAAGCGTAAAGTCACAGTTATATGGACTATGAGACTAAATTAGTCACACGAAGACATTCGAAAAATAATATTAAACCTATGGGAGCGTTCTTGACAAATATCACGCTTGCATTTTATTACTTTTAAATAATTTTTTTTCATGGGATACCTGAGATCAATATCTAATGTTGAACTTTTGTACTTTTTCTTCTTTATACCTCTAGATCAGTGGTTCCCAACGTGGGGCGTACGCCCCACAGGGGGGCGATTTCAGATTTCTTATTAACAAATTTTCTGTCATTTTTTTTTCTGATGAAAGTAGTGTCGTAGTGTAAAAATATAAATATTATATTAAAAAAAATTAAAAATAACTAAATAAAAATTTATTTTGGAAACGTTCCCATTTAAAAGTTCAAACTACATTGACACCGGGATAATTATGTGAATTTTCTATTGATATTTTGACACCTTTTATATCCTGAAAAATTATTTGAATTTTTCTGGTAATAGTATTGTAATAGTTAAACTTATGTTAGTAATCTTGTAATATTATTTTAGTAAAACGCACATCTTAAAAAAAAAAAAAAACAACAAAAACAAAAAAAAACAAAAACAAACAAACAAAAAAAACCCTTGTACATCTATTTATAGTGCAATATGCCCTATGAAAGAACTTTTACATATGCAATTTTGTAGAGCTATGTCTAAAATTGAATGTTTGGACACATTTAATTTAAAAAATGTTTTAAATTATCTAAATGAGATGCTACTTTTATGAAATTAGAAAATCTCCGTGCGCATCACGGAAGGAAATGGGCAGAAAGTGAACTTCTTATGGCTCTTCTGTAGACCACACACACAATATATAAACAAACATATCTCATGGCATTCTAAAATTTAAAGTCGGAGAAAACATGGTGGTCAAATAATAGTAATGGATAAAAGAAAGCCCGCTATCAAAGAAGTATGTTATGAGGGGAAAGAAAAATAGTTACTTAAAATGTATAAAAGCGCGAATCCGAAAATGATACTTGTGAATTATGTTATCCATACAATCTCAGTGACAAACAAATATTATTTTTTCTTAATGAAATACTAAAATCCATTATAAAATGTATCAATTCCATCAGATGTAATTACAAAATGTGAGAGATTTCAAGAAATTTTACGAAGAGAAAAATGTAGACTAATTATCACTTTCAAATTTGAGGAAAGTTGCCAAAAAACAATAAAACTTTTGTAGATGTAAATGCGAAGATTCATGGCCTCATTGCATTCATAGAGTTATGTAAAAAACATACTTGTAATAAAAGAATATGATTTTGATAAATTAAATAATATGAAATCTTTTATCAGAATTAATGATATTTTCGGATTCTTCCGGGAAGATATAAGCTTATATAATAAGATTTATTTTCTATAGAAGGGAGGGGGGGACATCATGATTTTAGAGATGCTTCGGTGGGGCGTGGCTAAAAAAAGGTTGGGAACCACTGCTCTAGATGGACATAATCCAAATGTCTCTTTTATTCAGTATACGAATATTCCTTTGAAACGAGGTGCTAATAATCATACAACAGAGTCATCAAGGAGAAAAAAAATATTCTTAAATAGCCAGTACAAATGATTACTATTATTAAAATATATTTTTTCATTTAGCTTATGCAGTCATATTGCGTAACTTTTTTTTTATTGTGTAGGGAAAGTGGAGTTGAATCAGACAGGGGATCATTGCGAATACAAAAAAGGTTTTTTTGGTCTACAATCATAAACAAATTGGTATTTCGTTTGATAAATGGTATCACTGTGATCATTAAACGGATATAGTTTCAAAACAGTACATATTACTACAGAAGATTAGAATATTCCACAAAGTGTATTTTTCAACAACAAAAGTAGGTTTTTGTGTTTGAGTTTTAAAACAATTAATAGATAATCTTAAAGTTTTATATATTTTTACATGATAAAATGATATAATCTCTGGTTATATTTATTGATATAAGTGGGAAAATTTTTTTACAATATTTATTAAAACTAATCTTTTAAATATTTTTATGAAACCAGTAATCTGAAATATTCTATTGACAGATTTTTTTTAATTTTGCAAGAGTTAAATAAATAACATAAATAACATTAGTTAGTGAAATAATCTGTTGTCATTTTTATTGTAGCTACCCAGCTATTATATATAGCTAATTTTTTTCTTAAAAGTATTTCTTACATAAAATATATTTATTAGGTTGAGAAAAAGTTCTGGGCAATTTTTTGTCTAACAGTTACCAGAATTTGTATCGTATATAGTACTAGTGGTATATCTAAAGGAGTTCAGGAATTTCGGCTCCAAAATGTCTATTGAACATTATGATTTGCGTGTGTTGAACCGGCATTATTGGAGAAAGATCTAACGATTTAAAAAGTCGTCGATGAGATTAATGAGCATGAAGGTGCTGGAGTTTTTCTATTCCAAGGAGCCGCCATGGTACTTCAAGCAAATCCGGAATCTGGCAGAACGATGGCAGAAAGTCGTGGACTATGATGGTCTTTACTTTGAAGAATAGTCCTTGTTGCTTTTCCTTTTGTTGTTAATTTGCGCAAAACAACACAACTTTCAGAAATTTCCCAGAACTTTTTGCTTAACCTAGTATTTTTTGAGTCAGCCCCCCCCCTTTTATATGGAACTACAATCCAATGTTTGCTATCTTTAAAACAGTAAAACATGTGTTATAAATAATTGGTAAATAAAATATATACTGTTGTAGCGTGGTATCAATTTGCAAATTATCATACCTATCCCACTGATCCCCGGAAAAATATGTATGCATTATAAAAATTATTAAAATGAAACAAGAATTCTTTCTTAATTAAAGATATCGTGCCAATAAGTTATTAAATACTGAAGTATTCTATTAAACAATGCTTTGAAATTAACATTGCATACATTTAAATTTACTGACTAAATATGAAAATTGTCTTATTCATCTACACTCTGCCCTACTTTTAAGATTATATAAATTTATTGAACATAAAATGTCAGTTGAGATGAAAATAAAGACGTGCGTCTGCAAATAATAGATAATTTACTGCTGCCAATTTTTAGAAGTCGACGTACCCGCTTAAATCCGTGGAGAGCATTTGAATAATCGGGGCAAAACCACGTTTTTCACGGTATTTAAAAAAAATGAAAAAATTGTTTTATTTTTGAAATGGCGTACTGCGCTTGTTATTGAGTGCATAAAAAAGTCGTAAGGATGAAAGTTGTAGAGAATTTTTTCTTCTTTAATATTGTAATTGACAAATAATATGCTACGGCAACGAGTTTCGAGATATTAGAAAAAAAACAAAAAAAGTCCCAAGATTTTGTACTTTTTTTGGCTTACTTTCCTTAGTATAAACAAATTAACAAAATAAAATCTTCTACTCGACCTTTTGCAAGGTAAAAAGTACATTTCCCCTGGACTAATATATTGAGATAGATTTTTGTCATTTCATTGTATTAATATCTCAAATATTTTTTTCACGATTGTGATTTTCTAATGGAAATTTAGTTCAAATTATCAAAAATTCTGTGCCCCGCAGAAATTTCGTGCCCAGGGCATGATGGGCCCCGGGCCCCTGTTCGATAGTCAGGGCCTGATCACACTAATTTGATATCTTTCGTCGTATTATTTCAAAGATCTTGCTTTACAGTAACGCGGCGCCAAACTGTCATACAAAAGCAAAACCAAACACATGACTGGACTCGCCCTCGAAATTACGTTCCAAGAGCAAGTGACAAGCACGATCCAGGGGCCTCAGTAAGAGGGGGGGGGGGAAGGGAGCCCCCCCCCAAAAAAAAAAACTTTTGCAAATAATGTTACACTTGGCAAGTTACAAACTTAGTTGGCAAATTTGTTTAAAACTTTACTAAAAACTATAATACATTTTCTATTTCTGATAGATTTGGCAAAAGTTATAACTCTAATTTGGGAATATTATTAAACTTTTTTCAAATAGGAACTATATTACATTTTTTAATTGTGGTAACTTGGCAAAATAATAAAACTAGTTGGCAAATACTGAAATTTACTTGGCAATTTAAGCCCCCCCCCCGAAGAAAAGGTCTTAGCGACGGCGCTGGCAGGATCTACGTCAGAAATACTGATCGTGAGTCAATCTCTTTGGTTGATGTCAATGATCCACAAAATCGCGGGACGTGAAAGACAACCCGCTTGGCTGCAACTCAGCATGCGCCCCACACGATTTAACACATGGTTACCCTGGAAACTGCTGGTTATCCAGGTAGCAACGCATCTCAGGAATGAAGACAGCCCAGATGCTAAACAGCGGAAATTAAGTAACAAGGTGAGGGTGGGTGGGGGGGGGGGTGTGTAAAGGATTACAGAGGAGAAATATGCAGGGGAAAGAAAGGGAGGTTTCATTAAAGTGCTTTTTTCATCCGTCCTAATGAGCAGACAATTCAAAATTTCCGGGTTAAAATGTAAAACCAGCATTAATTTCTTTCCTTCGTAAGCTCAGAAGTGAGGATTATTGTTTAATCGAATTACTGTTTAATACGTTTTATTATCATTTCTTTCAATTTAACTGGGATGTTAAATAATTCTCATTTCTTACAGTTTTTTCACCAAAACACTTTTAAAACTCTCTCTTTTTTTTGGTTTATTATTAAAGTGTAACTTATTGTACAATAAAATGTACCTTATAAGAATATAAATTTTGTATTATAAGAATAAACCTGTTCCTATTTACACGCATATGTACATGCGTATCATGCAAGTGTTTACGAAAAATGATTGCATTGTGAGAAAAAAGAGGATTAAATAATTTGAGAGTAAAGGACTCCTCAAAAATTATTGCGAGGGGTGGGGGCTTTGCTTTTGCTAGGGACTTCTCTGCTGTAATAACTTGACCATTTGGTAGTTTTAATTTTACGTGTAAAGAATTTAAAGGTACTTTTTTAATTCAGAGCCAAAACTTTCTACTTTATACCACTGTTAAACTTTTACTACTGTTAGCCGTTTCACAGATTTAAATTTTTCCCAGTTTAAGGCAACAGTGGACGTTCAAAAACATTTTCTACAGATTTTGCACAATTGTTTTGAAATTTAATACACGTATAATTTGTGCAATAATTAAGAAAATTTCTTAATTTCATTAAAAAAAATTAATATGCAAATGAGTAATTAATTAATAATATGGTAATTAGTGATACAAATTAAAAATGCTCCATGCGCATTAAATTTTGTTTCAGAAACTTGTAATTTTTTTTAAGGATAGCTTTATGATATTATATCAAAAGTTGCTATACATTTTAAAATTATACTAAATTCCTTGGCAAAAAAAATTAAAAACCTATAATATTGATCATTTTGGATAAAATTCAATAATAAAATATTACTTTTTGACCTTTATATGAAATAATGTACACATTTTAGTAGCAAGTTTTGTAATAAAGTATATCAACAACAATATTACCACGTATTATGAAAATTGGTGTAAAATTAAGACGCATGGAGCATTTTGAACTTACTCAGTCGGCGAAAATTCTCATTTTGAGAAAACTGGATTTAAAGTTTTATTTTAAGTGTAGATTAATGATTGTTTACGTTAGAAAAACAGCTGTATCTCTGCAAAAAATTATCGGATTTGAATAATTTTTATTATATTTGAAAGTAGAAGATTGCCAGAACATTTTTTTCCAAAAAACAAAAAATTGATTTTTTTAATGTTTTTTGCGATTTTGAACGTCCACGGTCGCCTTAATTTGTAACTTTCAGTTTAACTACAGATTGTATTGAAATTTTGTTTCATTTAGAGCACTAGTACGATCGATAGTGACTTCTGAATAGGTGACATTGAATTATAAAAAAATCTGTACATAAGTCTTAGCAGAGAAAAAGTATCATGAATTAATCGGTCTATCAAGCGATCTCGGAGAGTGCTGACAGTAGCTATGCGGCAGTTACTGTGACAATAGTTAAGGGTTCAAAATTAAATGTATCACTCATGAATAAATCCTTCAGATAGTACAGCTCATATTCAAAATATTAGAATAATTGAGAAAAAGTAATAAGAAAAAATTATTTTTCATTTATTAACCATTTGGAAAAATGGTTATTGCCCTCGTCAGGGTAGGAAATCAAAAGCATATATGAAGCTTTTTATTGGTTTATTCCGCATTTTATTCGTTTTCTGATTGGTCTATACAGTAATCTGTATTTCCCTTTACTTTCAACAGAGATGGATACTTCTGTTGCCACTATGACAAAAAAGTAATAAAAACTATTAAAAAATTAATAACTCAGAAATAAATTGAGATACAGCTTTCAAACAAATTGCATTTAAAAGTACATTTTTTTCTCTATACGACGGTATAAAAAGTAATATTGTGGGATGTTAGAAGTTTAAGAGTGAAGTTTCATTTAAAATGGGTCGTCAGATTTCTACGATGGAAAAACCTTTTCCCGTACAGCCAATGAAATGCTTGGATAATACGTAAGTTTCAGGTGGATAATACGTAAGTTTTAAGAAATCTGACGGGTCGCAGGCGATTTTTGTCGCTTGCAATTTTTACGTGTAATAACACTATTAATATTTAATTCATGGCGTACGTAATGTATGATCAACTCCTTGCGATTTTTTATGTCTTAAATTTTAGTCTTCGAAAAATTAATTTTCCAAATGGTCGTTGTAATTTGTTAAATTGCTTTTTTTTTTCTTTTTGATACCAAGTAAATGCAATTAAATTTCTTATAAATTAAATCTGGAATGTTTAGATAAGATTTTAACATTTACAAAATATAAAACACTACAATAAATTAGGTATACAGCTTTCTGAAACACATCAAAATATTAGAATAAAATTTAGATTGGTTTAAAATATTAGAATATTTTATTTTACCCAACAATATTACTTTTTGAATTTGAAGTAAATGGTAGTTAATATTTTGTAGTATCCCCTTTAGCTTTTATAACAGCGTACAATCGATCTTGCATACTATATACAATGTGTTTACAAACATTTCTATCAATATTAGCCCAAACAGACTTTATACGTGCCACTAACTCAGTTTTACTTGAAGGAGGATTTTCTTGGAGTTTTTTCTTTATTATGCACCATAACTTTTCGATAGGATTAAGGTCTGGTGAGTTTGGTGGACAAGGAAGTACCTTAATATTGCGTTGGCGGAACCAATTCTTAGTTGACACCGAGGCATACGGTAACGCTAAGTCTTGTTGAAAGATTAAATCATTTTCAAATAAATCTTCTGATGATGGAATTGTAATATTCCCAAAATTTCTTAATATATCTGAGAGTTAACCTTTTCGTAGACGATGCCTAACTTTCCAGGTCCTTCTGCACTCATGCAACAACCATGACACTAGCAGCAAATATTACGGAACGTTTAAGGAATTCTTTATCAAATACTTGTTGCTTCATTCTCCAAACTCGAATACCTTGATTTCCATATGAAACACAAAACATACTTTCATCACTAAATAATACATTTTCCCAATCTTCTTCGCTCCATAAACGTCTTGATTTACACCAATTCAGTCTTATAAGGTTTTGTCTTGCAGTTATGAGAAGTTTTGTTTTCGGTACACGAGATTCATACTTAAATTTATGAAGACGTCTTAATGTTGTTGATGTAGAAACTTTAATTCCTTCTTCCCATTTTCGGTGCAAGAATCGCACACTTTTAAAACGGTTTTTCTTAACTATACGCTTCAGTTTCCTGTCATCTCAGGCAGATGTTTTTGGTTTTCGGCCGCCATTTCGACAATTATTTTGAAATTTTCCATTTTTTGAATATAGTTTATTAGTATTTTACTAACGCTTGATTGCGAACAATGTAAATAATTCGCTATATAACATTGATTTTTACCGTGCCGATACAAATCAACCATACGAAATTTAATAAATTGAGGGATATCACTCACACGGCCGTTTTTAAGACGAAAAAGTCAACAAACTGCAAAAAGAATACTGATTTTAAATAAAATCGTCTGAATTTAATCAATGATGCCACCAGTTATGAATTGGAGATAATTACGGGAGAATTAATGTGAAATATTCTAATATTTTGAACCACTTGAATAAATATTCTAATATTTTGACTTTTCAAAATATTTTTTTTTTTCAATTAATCTTTTCAAAAATGATATTAATTTTAAGTTATTAAATAAGTTTAATCAACAATAAGTTCTTAATAAAAATATCGTTTGTATATTATCATTAAAAGACATTAAATTACCGAACGATATTTTCAATTTGTAAAAAAAAAAAAAAAAAAAAAGTAATTATTCCAGTATTTTGAATATGAGTTGTATTTATTTCCGAAACCAACACATGTGCTGATTTTTATTAGTCAACAAACGCAAAAAGTCACGACTAAAATAAATTTCTTATTAATCGTGAAAATAAGTTTATATGGAGTCAAGATTAACATGTCTGAAAGGATTAGGATCTATAAGTCTAAGAAAAATGTCCCATTCAACGGTAAAAATTGAAGTTTCTTCTAAAATGTCTTTATAATAAGAATTTTTTATTGTACAGGGTGTACATAATTACAATTCACCTACTCAGGTCTGTCTGTAGTCGAAACTATTCATCAGAAAAGTATGAAAGTTGGAATTCGTCTAAATTAACCATACTCAACCCTTTTTTTCTCTTTGGCCGCAAATATATGTTTGCGATGCTAGGCGGGGTGCAACAAACTTTAAAAACAAATGCAATTTAACAAATCACAACGACCATTTGGAAAATGATTTTTTCAAAGACTAAAATTTAAGACATAAAAAATCGCAGGGAGTTGATCATACATTACGTACGCTATGGATTACATTTTTCCGTACTGTAAATTTTTAAACTTCTACGGAGCTAGACATAACCATTACGTAAGCCATGGATTAAACATTAATATTCCTGGACCCATTTTAAATGAAATTTCATTCTTAAACTTCTAAACATCCCACAATATTACTTTTTACACCGTCGTATAGAGAAAAAAATGTACTTTTAAATGCAATTTGTTTGAAAGCTGTATCTCAATTTATTTCTGAGTTATTAAATATTTTTTTTTGTCGTTTTTATTACTTTTTTGTCATAGTGGCAACAGGAGTATCCATCTCTGTTGAAAGTAAAGGGAAAATACAGATTACTGTATAGACCCATCAGAAAACGAATAAAATGCGGGATTCAATTAATAAAACGCTTCAGATATGTTTTTGATTTCCTACCCTGGCCGAGGACAATAACCACTTTTCCAAATGGTTAAAAAAGAGTAATTAAAATACGCTAAAACCTTTGAATAATGGACTCCTCGGGAGTGCGGAATTCGTCCTCTATTCGGAGGTGTCTGCAATTCAGAGGTAAAAGTGCATAAAAATATAGATTTTGTAAATTGAAAAAGTGTTCCTTCCGCACAAAAGATTGTTATGCGGAAGGAATCGATTATAGTTTAAGATATGCACCTTTTATGGGAAATTTTAAAAAGTTGTTCCATTCTTCAGCATATAAATATTACTTTCTGTAAATTTCATTCATTTTTTCACAAAAATGCATGGCTGCGAACTATTCTTTTTTATGTTAACACCATTTACGAATCACAATCCTTAGCACAGTTAATTGCAGAATTAATTGCAGTTAATTGCACAGTTAATTGCAGAATTAATTGCAGTTAATTGCGCAGTTAATTGGCCTCGGGAGTGCGGAATTCGTCCGCTATTCGGAGGTGTCTGCAATTCAGTGGTAAAAATGTATAAAAATATAGATTTTGTAAATTGAAAAAGTGTTCCTTCCGCACAAAAGATTGTTTTGCGGAAGGAATCAATTATAGTTTAAGATATGCACAGGAAATTTTAAAAAGTTGTTCCGTTCTTCAGCATATAAATATTACTTTCTGCAAATTTCATTCATTTTTTCACAAAAATGCATAGCTGCGAACTATTCTTTTTTATGTTAATACCATTTCCGAATCACAATCCTTACCACAGTTAATTGCAGAATTTTGCAATTACTTAACATTAAAATTAGGAAAGATTTCTATTCGGATGGAGTGGTAACTAAAAAGTGGAATAGTTGACAGCTAAGTATATGCTGATAGAATATTTAAAAGTTTTTTTTTTTTTTTGCTAAAGAAAAAAGAACCGCTTTAAATTTTGTGAATAATGCATGAAATATAAATGCCGATTGGAGTGACGGTGTGGGGGAATGCTACTTGTTAGTACTGCAGAATATTAGAGCTCCGGTACATTTTTTGTTAGAAATTAAGTCCCGGGTGTAGAAGTTTGATCATTCCTTCTCTGGCCATTCTACCCACCAACCTGCAGGTTCGATTCATGTATTCCGGCTGCCACTGTCTTCGGTAGCCGTAATCACACTGTAAAAAAAAATCTGTAAAGTTACTAAAGTTTTTCTTGGAAACTGGGATTCCAAGAACTTTTTATGTAACGGCAACAACAAAAAATCCTGTAACAGCGTCTGTTACAGGAATTTTTCTTGTTGCCGTTACATAAAAATTTCTTGGAATCCCAGTTTCCTAGAAAAACTTTAGTAACTTTGCAGATTTTTTTTTACAGTGCATGAGACATATAACTCTCTACTTGTGCTAAGTATGATCTGAACCTGAATAATTAAAATTTATTTTTTTTTATTCGTGATTTACTCTTCTATCAAAGTGTGTCCCTGTGTGCCTACCTGGATTTTTGGTGTATATGTTAACACATTATACCGAAATAATTCAAAAATGTCATTTTAGCGATCGCGTCAGAGTAAACTCTTTTACAAAAGAGAATTTTCTAATCATTTCAGTTTTCTTAAATGCCAGCTAAGAATACTTTTTACAAACATTCGTAGTACCTTCACCAGGGTTTACAGTGATAATTTGTCCAGTTTGCAAGCCATTTCTGCCCGTCGCACTAAGCACCCAATAGTCCTAAAAATCAAACAGCAATTAATGACCTTAGTCCATAATACCTTCCTTGGTCACGTCTCGGACCACATTTGCATTGAGGGCAATGAACGGGCCGATGCTGTGGCCAAGGCAGCAACAGAAAATCCAACAATAGAATTTGAACTCCCTGTCCCTTTTTCCCATGTCAAAAGAAAAGTTCTAAAAGAAAGAATACTACCTGCCTGGCAGGCTAGGTGTGACAAGTGTGACAAGGGACGCCATACCTACAACCACATCCGAAAAGTATCCAGAGAACTTTATTTCCTTTCCTCTCCTACCACAGCATTCCTCACTGGCCACGGACCCTTTAAACAATACCTTAAGAAGTTCCACTGCGCCTCATCACAACTCTGTGAATATAACAGAGTGGGAGCTCCAGATCACACCTACTATCATTGTACCCTGACTCAAAACTGAAATCTCAGACATCACCACTCCCCACTAAATCCTGGCTAGAAGAGATGCTATGTCGGCCAGCGTTGCTGGCTAAACTCAGGAATTTTTATAATTATTTAATGGATGTTTCCATCCTAACCTCTTAGCGGTCTGTCTCTCTGTCGTGTAGCGGATGATCGAGAGTGCTCTTCTGTCTCCTTTACCTTCGACTGTTCTTCTCCGTTTTATAATTATTCTTCACTTCTGGACTCTCGGTGTGATCCAGCACACGCTACTTACTGAGTTGTTGCTCAATAATGTCACGCACACGCAGCATCATACTACGCATTCCATCTCACCCGCTGTTTGTCACGAGGGGCTAAGCGCACCAGCGGGCAGGAACTTCTTAACAAACCTGCACATCTCATCCTTCTCTCCTGCTCTCTGTCGTGATTGAGCTGTCTGTTCCCCAACGGGCAGAGTGTAAATATTTTTCTTCACGGAAATTTATGGAAATACCACCTACTGTCGCGACTTCAGCTCTGGCTGAAAACTGTATTTTTTTTTACCATAATAAAGGCGACAGGAGGGACAATATGCTCTACAGACTCGGTTTCTTTGTCTGAGCAGTCCCTCTCAGGCAATCAAACATTCGTAATAAGCATTTACATAAAACAAAGTAACTACCATGCGAAAATTGTCCAGTTTCCTCAACAGTATCACGAGTTTCATAATTTTAGAAAATCCCCTCCTCCACACATACATTGAGATTTGTAAAGAAATAAAGTTGTAGTCTGTGCTTGAGTAGAAACTATCATCACTGCCCTTACTTTTAAAACCAAATCAATGATTCTAAAGTAAATGAGATTTTTGAACGTTTCCCGCCTAGTCATTTAAATTTATATATTTTTTTAAATAACTGTTCTGAGCCAGCATGTACATTGTACAGCTGTGGAAAAATAAAATAAACACCCTCGTCTAGCTTTGCAAGAAATTATAGTAGAAGAAAGTTACTGGTACCAAAAGATTTGAAATAAAGTCTACATAAAATTTGCCTTTTTTCACCCCACAACTGTACGTCTTAAAAGTAGCTACTATATTCAATATCATCTTCATAGTCCAACGATTTCCAAACAAAAAACATAATTTAGAATCTTGCAACATCATAATCACCTGCTTCCAAGAATATAATTTTATTTTGTCATAATTATATCCATATCCAGACAGCTTCGCAGAATATAAAAAGGTCATAAATCCTATTTTCAGAACATAACGACGATTTTTATGTTTTCTGAGACTATGCAGAATTTCAACGCATGTGTTTTTTTTAGCTGCTGTTTCTATTAATCACTAGCCGCCCTTGGCGACCAGTTTGGCCGCCCTTGGCGACCAGTTTGGTCGCCCTTAAAATTAATGTTTGGGAAAGCATGCTAAGCATTGTGTCATGTTACTTTTATTCATAATTTAATTTACTTGGACTCCCTTAAATATAATTATTATAATCCCCTAAGCTAATATTGCGCCAAGTTGGCGTCACTTTTGTAGACTAATTTTGCTCCCAAAATTTTTGGCAACAGAGCAGGTCCCTCCTATGGTAACCCCCTTATAGGTATGAAAATACATTAAATGCTGTTCAATAACCAATGATATGCGTTTCATTAGGACGTTGCCATTAAACAATTAACAAATAATCGTGATTTCTATGCCACATATGATAGCGTAATATATATATAGATGTTTCCACCAAATTGTAAAAGTATTGCGAGAGATTCCACAATGTTTGCCAGTGAATTCCATAAATGTTATTTAATGAATGTGACATTTATGACAAACCAATTGTGAAAAACCTGAAATTTTATGTTGTAGTTTTTATAAGATTGTATGTTAGCAGAAATGTATTATTAAATAGAAATTGAAAACTGAAAATAAAAAAGTTTTAAAATTACGATCATTGCAAAACTGTTGAATCTAGAAATTTCAAATTTGACGAAGAAGTCTTTACTAGCATTATAAAGAAGTATCGTTTGTTTGCGTGTGTTGTGTATTTTTTGTTTGTAGGCGGTAATCTCTGGAACCGAAGAATCGATTTTAAAACCAATGGTGGCAAAATGCTAGTGACCATCTCTGCTCTAACATAGGCAATATTTGATGTCTGCACAATATCCCCCCCCCCCCCCTCACCATGATGGTAGAAATGCAAAAATGTCCTAAAATTGCGATTTGTGTGGCATTTGGCATTATTAGAGCTAGAAATTTAGAAATTTGGTGTGGTGGTTAGTTTTAAGGTGTAAGTAATTGTTGTGAATGGTTTCTAAACAGTTAGGTGCAGGAGGAAAAACTTCCTAAAATTCTGATTTGTGTGATGCAGTTTGTATAGAAGCACAGAATTTGTATGTTGATCACTTTTAAGATGTAAATGATTGCTAAGAACCGGCTCTGGCTGAAAACTGTATTTTTTTTTACCATAATAAAGGCGACAGGAGGGACAATATGCTCTACAGACTCGGTTTCTTTGTCTGAGCAGTCCCTCTCAGGCAATCAAACATTCGTAATAAGCATTTACATAAAACAAAGTAACTACCATGCGAAAATTGTCCAGTTTCCTCAACAGTATCACGAGTTTCATAATTTTAGAAAATCCCCTCCTCCACACATACATTGAGATTTGTAAAGAAATAAAGTTGTAGTCTGTGCTTGAGTAGAAACTATCATCACTGCCCTTACTTTTAAAACCAAATCAATGATTCTAAAGTAAATGAGATTTTTGAACGTTTCCCGCCTAGTCATTTAAATTTATATATTTTTTTAAATAACTGTTCTGAGCCAGCATGTACATTGTACAGCTGTGGAAAAATAAAATAAACACCCTCGTCTAGCTTTGCAAGAAATTATAGTAGAAGAAAGTTACTGGTACCAAAAGATTTGAAATAAAGTCTACATAAAATTTGCCTTTTTTCACCCCACAACTGTACGTCTTAAAAGTAGCTACTATATTCAATATCATCTTCATAGTCCAACGATTTCCAAACAAAAAACATAATTTAGAATCTTGCAACATCATAATCACCTGCTTCCAAGAATATAATTTTATTTTGTCATAATTATATCCATATCCAGACAGCTTCGCAGAATATAAAAAGGTCATAAATCCTATTTTCAGAACATAACGACGATTTTTATGTTTTCTGAGACTATGCAGAATTTCAACGCATGTGTTTTTTTTAGCTGCTGTTTCTATTAATCACTAGCCGCCCTTGGCGACCAGTTTGGCCGCCCTTGGCGACCAGTTTGGTCGCCCTTAAAATTAATGTTTGGGAAAGCATGCTAAGCATTGTGTCATGTTACTTTTATTCATAATTTAATTTACTTGGACTCCCTTAAATATAATTATTATAATCCCCTAAGCTAATATTGCGCCAAGTTGGCGTCACTTTTGTAGACTAATTTTGCTCCCAAAATTTTTGGCAACAGAGCAGGTCCCTCCTATGGTAACCCCCTTATAGGTATGAAAATACATTAAATGCTGTTCAATAACCAATGATATGCGTTTCATTAGGACGTTGCCATTAAACAATTAACAAATAATCGTGATTTCTATGCCACATATGATAGCGTAATATATATATAGATGTTTCCACCAAATTGTAAAAGTATTGCGAGAGATTCCACAATGTTTGCCAGTGAATTCCATAAATGTTATTTAATGAATGTGACATTTATGACAAACCAATTGTGAAAAACCTGAAATTTTATGTTGTAGTTTTTATAAGATTGTATGTTAGCAGAAATGTATTATTAAATAGAAATTGAAAACTGAAAATAAAAAAGTTTTAAAATTACGATCATTGCAAAACTGTTGAATCTAGAAATTTCAAATTTGACGAAGAAGTCTTTACTAGCATTATAAAGAAGTATCGTTTGTTTGCGTGTGTTGTGTATTTTTTGTTTGTAGGCGGTAATCTCTGGAACCGAAGAATCGATTTTAAAACCAATGGTGGCAAAATGCTAGTGACCATCTCTGCTCTAACATAGGCAATATTTGATGTCTGCACAATATCCCCCCCCCCCCCCTCACCATGATGGTAGAAATGCAAAAATGTCCTAAAATTGCGATTTGTGTGGCATTTGGCATTATTAGAGCTAGAAATTTAGAAATTTGGTGTGGTGGTTAGTTTTAAGGTGTAAGTAATTGTTGTGAATGGTTTCTAAACAGTTAGGTGCAGGAGGAAAAACTTCCTAAAATTCTGATTTGTGTGATGCAGTTTGTATAGAAGCACAGAATTTGTATGTTGATCACTTTTAAGATGTAAATGATTGCTAAGAACCGTTTGTAATAAAATTCGAAATTTAAAACTTCAAAATTACGATATAAATTGAATGGTTCATGTCAGAAACTTTGGATTTATTACAGTGGTTATTTTTAAGATGTATATTAGACCAGTGGTAGGGGAGCAAAAACAGGCCCAATTCGGAAATAATTAGGGGAAAGCTGGAAATTGTTTTAATCCCTTCAGTTTATGTCTAGAAGGAATATGCTACGTTTTCTCCCTCGTACTAGGTGAGCGTTAGGAATTATACATTGATTTATATTAAAAAAACACGTTTTTTTAATACCATAACCCTATCTCGAAATCACTAACTTTTGTACCTACACTTAATACTTTTGTTGAATATTAAGGTCCCAATTCTACTTTAAAGTTTCAACCCCGTGGTCAGAGGGTTGAACTCAGAATTAATTAGGGGAAAACTGGAAATCGTTTTTATCCCTCCAGATTAGGTCTAAAATGAATATTCTTTGTTTTCCCCTTTGTACTAAGTGAGCGTTAGGAAATATGTACACATTTACATTCGAAAAACACTTTTTTCTTTAATATTTTTAACAATATCTGAAATTGCGACCTTAATTTTGAACAAAAATATTAATGTGAATATTAATTTTATTCAGAATTTTAAGCTCAACAGCATCTGAATTGGCAATTTTTTGATATAATTAGCTGTTTTGAGATATTGTTAAGGTAATCTGATCTCTCCTATCTGGAAGCTCTTGATTAGTGATTAAGGCAAAATTTTGAAATGGAATTGCGACCTTAATTTTGAACAAAAATATTAATGTGGGTGCTACTTTTATTCAGAATTGTATTCTCTACAACATTTGTATTGGCAATGTTTTTGATAGACTTAGCTGTTTTGAGATATTCTTAGGTAACTTGGTCTCTCCGGACTTAAAGCTCTTGATTAGCGATTAAGGCAAAATTTTGAAAATAGAATTACGACCTTAATTTTGAACAAAAATACTAATGTGGGTGCTCATTTTATTCAGAATTTTAAATTCTACAACATTTGTCTTGGCAATCTTTTTGATAGAATTAACTATTTTGAGATATTGTTAAAAATATTAAGGAAAAACATGTTTTTCGAATGTAAATACGTACATATTTCCTAACGCTCACTTGGTAGGAGGGACAAAACATAGAATATTCATTTTAGACCCAATGTGAAGGGATTAAAATGATTTCCAGTTTTTTCCTAATTAATTCTGAGTTCAACCCTCTGACCACGGGTTAAAATTTTAAAGTAGAATTGTGACCTTAATATTCAACAAAAGTATTAAGCGTAGGAACTCATTTTATTCAGAATTTTAAGCTCTACAACATTTGATTTGACAATGTTTTTGAAAAAGTGATTTCGAGATAGTGTTATGTAATTAAAAAAAATTGTGTTTTTTGACTATAAATCAATGTATAATTCCTAACGCTCACCTAGTACGAGGGGGAAAACGTAGCATATTCATTCTAGACATAAACTGAAGGGGTTAAAACAATTTCCAGCTTTCCCCTAATTATTTCCGAATTCAACTCCCTAACCACTGATCGGTATAAAAAGTTGATGAAAAATTTGAAATTTAAAGCTGTGAAATGAGTGGAAAATGTTATTAACAACGTTTATTTAGAATTGTTAGAGATAGAAACTTAAATTTTTACATTCTTGTCATCTGTTAAGATGTAAATATTCATACACAACAGATTTTACAAAATTCAAAATATAAAAAGGTGCAGAAGCAGAAAACATTCTAAAATTGGATTTTTTATTATGCTAGAAACTTGAAATTTGTCATGGTCGTTATTTTTTTAAGATTAAAGAAGAACGCTAAGAACGTTTTCTAAAAAACTTTGATATTTAAAAGAGAAACTTTTTAAAAACACTCACAGAAGAGTTTTTAAAATTTTAAAGTGTGCAGGAGCAAAAAACGTTTTAAAATCGCGATTTCTGTGGAATAGTTGTTATAGAAGCTTGGGTACTTTTTCAGTACTACTCAGCACTTTGAGTACTACTCATTGTGGTACTTTTAAGATGTAAATGCTCGCTAAGTACGGCTGATAAAAAAGTCGAAATTTCAAATAAAAAGTTAAATGAGCGAAAATTCTTCAAAATAAATTTTAAATTATCATTAAACTGGAATTAGTTTTACTTCTTCTCATATTAGTTTAAGTATCATGTTCGCATATTGCAGTATAAGAAAAAAGTTTACTTAAGATGTAGCTTAATTAGTAATTTTTGAATTATCCGCAACAGTATAATTTCCTCCAATTAAATAAAGCACGCAAATATTACTTGACAGACTTGAAAAACTAGGCGTCCAAAGACTTGGGATACGCGATTTGCTTTTAAAATATAAATGCTCGTTAAGAATGGCTTCTGAAAAATTCGAAATTTACAAGACTGAATTAGGTGGAAAAGTTCTACAAGATGTTTCAAATTATGTTTTTATTTTGAAAACTTTCGGGCCAAAACATAAAATTTGAAATAGTAGTTACTTTAAAGACATACCTGACTTTTAGAATAAAAAAAAAAAAAAAAAAAAAAAAAAAAATCAAAATGTAAAATAAATGAATTTTTTTCAAAAATTACAATCACTTTAGGACTACTGATTTGATTTAAAAAATTAATAGTGGCAATATAATGATGACAGTCCAACAATAAGGATGTTTACAACATAGGCCGCATTTTTATCTTTGTACAAACGGGGTGCAGAAGAAAAAAAATTCTACTTTTTTTTATTTTTGCGATACTGTTAATCTTAAGAGGTTAGAAACTTTGGCATAATAGTTGCTTTTTTCATCCAAGAACGGTTGTTTAAAAACACTCTTCGATTTTATATTTATACGAATTAGGGCATTGCAGACAGAAATAATTGCAATCATAAAGATTTTAATTGTGTTAAAATCAAGAAAGAAATATAGCACAGATTATGAAATGCTTCCAGAATACTTGTAACGAAAATTTCAATACTTGATATTGTCTAAATAAAAAAGTTTGTGAAAAAATAAAAAAACAATGACAATTTCAATTTCATCAACTAGCGTCAATGGTTTTTTAGCTCACAGGCTATCAAAGCCTGAGAGCTAATGTGCCCGCCCGTTCTGTATGTATGTATGTATGTATGTATGTATGTATGTATGTATGTACGTACGTACGTATGTACGTAACGCGATAACTCTTGATAGAAACATCCGATTTGCTTCAAAATTTTTTCCTAGGTTCACTGTGATAAGGCGCTCCCCTGATTAGTTTTTGGAGTTCATTGGTTAAGGATAAAGGGGGGAAAACGGGGTTAGTCCACACCCCCTCCCCTTAATTCAGATAAATGGGTTTTTCATGCAGAATGATTCGATTTGCTCCGAATTTGATATACCGGTTTATTATGTTAAGGAACTTCCCTGATTAGTTTTGGGAGTTCATTGGTTAAGGATAAAGGGGGAAAAACGGGGTTAGTCCACACCCCCTCCCCTTAATTCAGATAAATGGGTTTTTCATGCAGAATGATTCGATTTGCTCCGAATTGGATATACCGGTTTATTATGTTAAGGAACTTCCCTGATTAGTTTTGGGAGTTCATTGGTTAAGGATAAAGGGGGAAAAACGGGGTTAGTCCACCCCCCTTAATTTAGATAAATGTGTTTTTCATGCAGAATGATTCGATTTGCTCCGAATTTGGTATAGCGGTATATTATGTTAAGGAACTTCCCTGATTAGTTTTGGGGGTTCATTGATTAAGGGTAAACGGGGAAAAACGGGGTTAGTCCACCCCCCTTAATTCAGATAAATGGGTTTTTCATGCAGAATGATTCGATTTGCTCCGAATTTGGTATAGCGGTTTATTATGTTAAGGAACTTCCCTGATTAGTTTTGGGGGTTCATTGATTAAGGGTAAACGGGGAAAAACGGGGTTAGTCCACCCCCCTTAATTCAGATAAATGGGTTTTTCATGCAGAATGATTCGATTTGCTCCGAATTTGGTATAGCGGTTTATTATGTTAAGGAACTTCCCTGATTAGTTTTGGGGGTTCATTGGTTAAGGGTAAAGGGGGAAAACGGGGTTAGTCCACCCCCTTAATTCAGATAAATGGGTTTTTTATGCAGAATGATTCGATTTGCTCCGAATTTGGTATACCGGTTTATTATGTTAAGGAACTTCCCTGATTAGTTTTGGGGGTTCATTGGTTAAGGATAAAAGAGGAAAAACGGGGTTAGTCCACCCCCCTTAATTCAGATAAATGTGTTTTTCATGCAGAATGATTCGATTTGCTCCGAATTTGGTATACCGGTTTATTATGTTAAGGAACTTCCCTGATTAGTTTTGGGGTTCATTGGTTAAGGGTAAAGGGGGAAAAGGGAGGTTAGCCCGCCCCTCTTAATTTAGATAAATTGGTTTTTCATGCAGAATGATTCGATTTGCTCCGAAGTTGGTATACCGGTTTATTATGTTAAGGAGCTTCCCTGATTCGTTTTGGCGATTAATTGGTTAAGGATAAAGGAGGAAAAACGGGGTTAGTCCACCCCCCTTAATTCAGATAAATGTGTTTTTCATGCAGAATGATTCGATTTGCTTCGAATTTGGTATACCGGTTTATTATGTTAAGGAACTTCCCTGATTAGTTTTGGGGGTTCATTGGTTAAGGATAAAGGGGGGAAAACAGGGTTAGTCCACCCCTTAATTCAGATAAATGTGTTTTTCATGCAGAATGATTCGATTTGCTCCGAATTTGGTATACCGGTTTATTATGTTAAGGAACTTCCCTGATTAGTTTTGGTGTTCATTGGTTAAGGGTAAAGGGGGAAAAGGGAGGTTAACCCGCCCCTCTTAATTTAGATAAATGGGTTTTTCATGTAGAATGATTCGATTTGCTCCGAAGTTGGTATACCGGTTTATTATGTTAAGCAGCTTCCCTGATTCGTTTTGGCGATTAATTGGTTAAGGATAAAGGGAGGGTTTGTCCACCCCTTAATTTAGATAAATGTTTTTTTTTGAAAGATTATTCGATTTGCTCCAAATTTGGTATACCGGTTTATTATGATAAGGAGCTTCCCTGATTAGTTTTGGGGGTTCATTGGTTAAGGATAAAGGGGGGAAAACAGGGTTAGCCCACCCCCTTAATTCAGATAAATGTGTTTTTCATGCAGAATGATTCGATTTGCTCCGAATTTGGTATACCGGTTTATTATGTTAAGGAACTTCCCTGATTAGTTTTGGTGTTCATTGGTTAAGGGTAAAGGGGGAAAAGGGAGGTTAACCCGCCCCTCTTAATTTAAATAAATGGGTTTTTCATGCAGAATGATTCGATTTGCTCCGAAGTTGGTATACCGGTTTATTATGTTAAGGAGCTTCCCTGATTCGTTTTGGCGATTAATTGGTTAAGGATAAAGGGGGGGTTAGTCCACCCCTTAATTTAGATAAATGTTTTTTTTTGCAAGATTATTCGATTTGCTCCAAATTTGGTATACCGGTTTATTATGATAAGGAGCTTCCCTGATTAGATTTGGAGGTTCACTGGTTAAGTATAAAGGGGGAAACGGGGGCTAATTCCCCTTCACTTATTTTTTTGAGTGGCATTATTCTTTAAAATAAGAGTATAATATACAATTAGTGTGAATAGTCTGTGAGCTCAATGCCATCAGTTTAGCTGGGCACTTTTCTTTTTTATTAATTCTTCGGAGTGGCCTCGTGAATTTTCCATAACCTTCTCCACATCATTTTGCTAAAATTTATTACCGCAGTAAAAAGCCTTTGCAAATTTACTTTCGTAGATTACCTTAAAATAATTTGTCCACACCAAGATTATTTTTATCTACACAACACGTATTAGGCTAAAATTTAAAATTCAAGTAGGATCACAACTAGAAATCCCACTTGCAGGAATCTTGCAAGTGGATATCAATCCTGCAAGCAATATCAGATAAATGCTCTTTTAGCCTTTCTTTCAATTTTCGAGATGCCATACCAATATAGAATGAAGTTTTTTGATGTTCTGTGCTGAAAAAAAAGTATATTCTACATTGGTATGACCTCTCGAAAATTTAAAGAAAGGCTAAAAGAGCATTTTTCTTATAGCAAGTTTAACGAACCAAAGTACAGCTTTATCCAGATTGATATAAAAAAATGTTTTGCTTCATGGTATTATTTTAATTTTCTATTTTTCAGTGGAGTGAACGACTTTTATTTCAAATGTTTACAATATTTGTGTTTTAAATGAAAGTTATGTATTTAAAATGAATTTAGTGGTTTACATTTAAAATAAAATGGATGTTAACGATGGCAATAGGCACAATATTTGGTAATTTATCACTTGCGTGCTAACATATAAGTACCATTTTTTTATCTTGTCTAAAGCAGATATTTTTTTTTTGCATGTTTAAATTAGAAGCAATGACTTATACAAAAAAATAACTGAAAAACAACTACAGCGTTTATTGCCCGTTTAAAAAATAATAATTTGTTTTTCATGTGATATAGTAAATTTTTAAGTAACATATCATAATGTATATATATTTAACAAATAATCACTAAAGTACGTTGTGAACTTAAAATAATAAATATTTTATTTAGAAATTTGTCATTTAATCAACTGAAAAAAACCCAGGGTACAAGAATGATATTAAATGTTAGCTAATATGCATTCAATAAAATAAGCCAATTGGACAGAAGGTCAGACTTCAATTTTGGTGAATGATTGCAACGTCCTCTGGTAAGTACCTCCAACAATCGAAGCCAGTGTTTATGCCTTCTCTTTTAGTTGGTATGCCATGATTGAAAATTGTATTTCAATTTACTGAATTTTTTTTTAAACCAAACTGCTCGATTACAGATCATAAATAAGTTTTCACTTAAGACAATATAAATAGTTCTGCGTTTTTTTTTTCCAGCTAATACATCATAACAAATTTAAGACACCATAATAAAATACAAATTATAACTATACCTATATAACTCTACCCTATTATAACGCCAGAGGCACATGGATTAATGGTGCACTGAACTTAACATTTCAGGTAAGTTTTCCTTAAAGTCGATGAATAACATGTAAACATTTTCCTATATCTTGAAATTAGTAAAATCTAATTGTACTTATAATGCACCAATTTTCCTTATTGTCGAAGAATAATATATGAATATTTTTAACTGTTATTTCAAATTTTAAGTAAAAACCACGATTTCTATTTACCGTCCTACTACGACGGGGCGCTAGTATGTTACTAAAAATAATCAGTTCGCATTTATAAGAATTTCACAACCACGTACCCTGTTGGGAACTTCGAATTAAGAATTCATTTGGAAATCGAATTTTATCAGTGCCGATTAGCAGAGATAATAGATAAATGACATGTTTTTTTTTTTTTTTTTTTTTTTTTTTTTTTTAAGCACAAACCACATTTTATTCATAAAAAATATACCTAAAATAATATAAATGATATTATTTATTATTATTCTAAGAAAATGTTTTCATTTAAAATTATAAAATTTCAATTTAATTCATATCAGCCCTTAAATCTAAAAATAATTTCTCATTAATTCGTACTAATTTGCTTTTAATTCATTCCACTCATCACTATATTCTATTTTTTAAGGGGACATAGTATCTTGAAAATGGTCAAAATATCGATTTTTTTATTATTATTGGCTTAAAGTATAATTAAGTCTTTTTAAAATGTATTTGTTAATTTTAAAGGTGTATCTTTAATAATAAAGAAGTTATTAAAAATTTTATGCTCTCATTCCGCAATCCCCGTTAATAAAGGTCATCATTACAATATGTACATTACAATAACTTATAATGAAACAGACTATAAGTTAAAAAATGCTATAAAAGGGATAAAATACCTTCATTTAGATTGACGAACGTTTCATCGTACAAACGGCGACATTTTCAAAATCATCCATGATAAAAATATTTCGCAAAAAAGTTTAGAAACAATAACTTGTTAAAGAATGTCATGAGACCTCTTGCATAATGAAAATCAGTTCAGACATAAAATAAAATGAAATTGGATATTTGTGAGCGTGGATTAATTTTTACTATTGTTATTAAAACTGCATAATACCTCTTTCCAAATTTTAGGTATCTCAAGGGATACTGAATCATTGCAAATATTCTCGTTGCGTAAAAATATCTCTATTGATTCCCGGATAATGGATGGTAAATAAAATCGTGATGGATAAATTAATGATAATTTGATCATTTGGAACAAACATAAGGGCATAACGATTATTTTATTTACTCCATGACGAAAAGTCAGAGTATGATTTAACTTTAACAGTTTAAGTTAATGTGGCATGTGAAAAGACTACAAGCGCATGTATCAAAGAAGGAGGAAAACATATACAATTTATGAATTAGCGCAGGAAAAAATTAATCTTGGTGGCAGACACAGAGATGCCTAAAAAAACTGAAAAATGAGGGGGTTTCATATACGGCTGTCTGTTTTTAAATTTTTATATTGAATGTTCACGAAATCTATTCATATTCTAGCATAATACAGTCGAATCACCCTATAACGAAACTCCATACATCGAATTTCTCTATATAACAAATTTTTAGTAGGAAAGGTCCACTTTTCCCATGGTCTCATTAAAAACAGTCTCCATATAGCGAAATATCTATCTCCGTATAACGATTTTTTTTATAAAATGTTCTTAATTTATTCAGTTTTAAAAAAGCTTCCAACTCGCATGGAATCAATTTTCTGTCACCGATTCCTGATTTATCGCTCAGGGCTGAGATTTTTATCTTACTTTTCTACTTTGGATCTCCTTGTTCTTTATGTCCAACGAATCCATCTCAACAATCCATCTCTTTCATACACCTTCCAACATCCTTTTTAAAAGAGTGTCAATTGGATTACTACACATATAAGAGCGGGATCAGACAGATAATTAAAGTTTAAGGTGAATGAGATCGAAGATCATTCAGAAGCTTAAATTAGGAAAATAAACTCTCTTTTAATCAAGCACAACAAGTCGATATTCGTATTATTCACTGCCAGAAAGCTCCCGAGATCCACTGGAATGACACGTGACCTGATGCTCTCCACAAAAAAGGGGGGCAGGAAAGAAGGCGCAAGCACGGTATTGGTCGAATGGAAAATTCTCCCTCGACAGCTGCAGCAGCGAGAGCAGTTCACTGTCACCATTTAGAACATGTTTTCATTTATCCAAACTAAAGCTCTCAACCCTTACAGTTAGAGTAGATGTTTATTGTTTCTGGCTTTCTTTAGTGTGAAAGATTCACAAAACTTAATCTGTTTGAGTGCGTTTTTTACCGCTTCTCCAAAAATATCTCCTATGAACTGCATAACGCTCTGTGATAAAGAGAAGGTTTTGAAAGAAATCGATCATGGATTGAAAAATAAAGATTTGGCAAACAGTTTGGGATTCCGGCAAGTACTCTGTCAACAATCATAAAAAAAATAGAGAGTCAATCCCCGAGCAGAATTCGGATCTTGGTTCTGCGCGAAAAAGAAAAAGGACGTGCCAATACGAGGACTTAGACGAAGCAATGTTAAAGTGGAATAAAATGATAAGGAATTGGAATCTACCACTTTCGGGATCAATGACTTTAGAAAAGGCTCTAAAATATGTTTCATCTCTTGGCGACTCTGACAGCCAAGCCAGCATTGCTTGGCTAGAAATGTTCAAGAAGAGACATGGGTCTTCCAGAAATCTACCTGCGGTGAAAGTGTAGATGACCCGGTGACAGCATGTAAGAACTGGAGTCTTAAAGTAGCGGAAATTCTAAAAGAATTCACTCCTATGAACATTTTCAATGCTGATGAAACAGGTCTCTTTTACAAGTGTCTCCCAAACAAGACTCTGGTGTTTAAAGAAGATAAATGTTTTGCCGGCAAACAAAGGATTACTATTCTGTTGTGTGCTAACATGACAGGGAAAGAGAAGTTAAAGATGCTAGTCATTGGGAAAAGTAAATCTCCTCGGTGTCTTATAGGCGTGAAGTCCTTAGAAGTGGACTATGATTTTAATAAAAAGTCCTGAATGACCGCTGAAATTTTTGAGAAATGGTTAAAAGCACTTGACAATCAAATGAGAAAACAACGGCGAAAAATTGCTTTGCTTATTGATAACAGTCCAGCTCACTCAAAAAACTGTGGAGAAAACTGCAAAATATTTAAGTTAATTTCTTACCACCCGATTGCAGATCAAAACTGCAGCCCTTAGACTTGGAAATAATAAAAAATCTAAAGGTGAATTATAATAAAAGATTCTTAAAGAAATCATAGCTACTGAAAAACGTTATCCACTCAAGACATCATTAGTCTTAGAAAGTGTATTGCGGAACTTTATAAAGCTTTGAGATTTGATGTAACTGAAAAAATAATTGTCTGAGCGAAGCGAAGGCTAATACTCAGCGACACATACAGCTACGATGGATATTAACGCCATGTCCTTCTAAATAAAAAGCCTAATAAAAATCTTTCGTCAAGCATAACTCAAAAAATATCTGTCGGATTTCGTTTCTGATTGCACCAGAAGGTACCTATGAGGGTCGCCTACTGAATGCACCTACTATGAAAAATAAGTTCCAAACCGTTAAAAATTATATAGGAAAAATTGATAAAAAAGCTCAATTTATCTGCATACGTCACAGAAATTTGTTGTGCGTCACTTTCACCGGTTGATGTTTTCGTAAACAACTGGTTTGAACACATGGAGCAAATAAAAAAAATACTCACGCAGTAATATTGAAGTGCCATAAAACATATTTAAATTTAATCAAACAGGAAAATAAATCTGTTTGTTTTTCCATTTAAAATAAAAAGAGGCATAAAAACTTTGATTTGATATTTTGCGATAGCATTTTTTAATCGCCAAAAGCATATTTATTTTATATTTCGCGTGTGAAAATTAAAAACAATTATATGATGTGTAATAAAATATTTTGCTTTATAGCACCATTTCTTCTTATTTCCTTTATTATTATTTTTTTTTACATGCTTTCTTTTAAGTTACAATTAGATTTGTCTGTGGCACTCAAATCTTGTGATTCATTTTTCACCCACTTCCTGTTGACATAGAGTTTTGAAATTTGGAATATATATGTATTCCTGAGGGCAGTATATGAATTGGACATTGATTTTTTAATATTCGATCCCTAAGAGGGCAACGGTGGAGGGGGGGGGGGGGGTGAATTACTTAATGGTTACGTTTGATTTTCTATAGAGAAATCAGCATTAGCTTCTACAATGAGTATTTGTTGAAAAGTACTAATGACAGGGTTACCATGATATCGCCAAACTTTGGCCAACGTGGCGAAATATTGCCAAATTTGACGACAAAAAAGTTTCTATATATGAAGCCAACTTAGAGATAGCTGGCTAACTTGGCAAAATTCCCATTTAAGCCCATTTATCTTCCATAATTGAAGTCACCAAATTAAATTTAAACTCCGTGCATTTAAGGTTTTTTTCAAGACTTTTCTAATATTTAGTGCATTTAAAAAACATACATTTTCTAAATTTTTGTAAATTTTAATGAAAGCATGATTTTCAAAGAAAAAAAAAATTCCATTTATATTAATTTCTTTTTAGTCTTTAAAAATGAAATTGGTAATTTTCCTGTATAAGAGCCTTGGCCAGGTAGAGAAAATGGGTTTGGTGAGACAAGTAAGCTTTTTATGCGTATTTTCGTGCAACTTATTCATTGTTTCATATACTCAAGCAATTTTTTAAAGATTTATGCAATTTATTTTGTGTTAACAAGCCACTTACCTATTTTTATATATAAACAAAAGTAAATTGTATGTAAAAAAGCAATGATATTATATATATAAATAAAATGTTTATATTTATGGCACAGATGTCATAAACGCACCGAGTTCGGCGTGATTTTTTATGCTAATTTGGCGAAAACGTCGTTTCGAATACCAGTTACATATAGCGTGTTATAATAGTAAGTTATTTTTTATTTCAATATGAAAACAAAATAAAGTGATAAACAAAACATTTTCTATTATTTTTAAAAGGAAATAACAATCAATAAATGATATAATTATAGAACAAAACAATTTATAATAGCGTTATATATGGTTACATCAGTGGTGGCTCGTGACTGGCATTTTGGGGGACACTAAATCCATAGCTGCCAAATTTATTCTTCTCGTACAACTATTTCTTTAAAAGAAATCTTTGCACATTTGTTGGCAGAATATTCGACCATTAAACAAGGTAATCTTTTTCTTTCAAAAAATAATGGTAAGAAAAAAAAATAATGTCCGCCATGCATTTAGTGCCCCAAAATATGACAGTCACGTGCCGCTACTGGTTACCATGTCAGGCAAAGTAACGCCACTTTGGAGCCAATTAGGTACTTCGGTGTGTATATGACATCTGTGCCATATTTACTTGTAAAAATAAGCATAAACGTTCATCAGGTTTGTTTTCATAGCTATTTATAGCTTTTTGCAACATATCTCACTTTTTGAGACGAAACTGCACAAAGATTGAAAAAAACTAGAAAACGGGAAGTCTGTTTTTTCAGAATTTAGTGTCACCCACGATGAAAATAAAATATATAAATATGGATAATACAAAACATATTTCAGTTTTAAGACTTAAAACACACGCTTTTATTTTGTACAGAATGACGTCATCCGCATTCGCTGAAGAATTCTTCGTTTACGATAAAGCCTTAAACAACTTCTACAGTAAAGTACGCATAGGACGTCACTATCGCTGAATAATACGCAAATCCAAAAAAAAAAAAAGATGTCGTCATTCAAGAAACTCTACAAAAAAAAAAAAAAAAAAAAAAAAAAATTGGCTATCTCATGATTCATATGTCCTCATTTGTTTGTAATATTAAAATAGATACTTAAAGTTAAATTTTGAAAAAGAAAACATTCATTTATATTTTTTCAAAATAGCACGTATTTTAATTACATTTTTTTAAGTTGTTAAGGGAAAAGGGCAACAAAAAGGTATAATAATTATTTTTTTTCAACTATTTCCTCCATACTTTCTGCAGAAATGGAGTACTTGAGTTGCCAAAATTAAACAAATGGCGCTAAAAACTACAAAAAAAAATTAATATTTCAAAAATAAATTGAGATGCAGTTTTCAAACAAATTGCACTTAAAAGTACTTTTTCTCCCCAATACGACGGTATAAAAATTGAAAATGTGCCATGTTTAGAAGTTAAAAATCTTAAAATGGTAGAATAGAGAAGATTAAGTTAAATTGAAGTTAAATTGCAGCATAGTATTTGGTACCCGTCGACCAAAAATCTATCGCCAAACTATAAGATTGAATGCCAATAATGTTTGATCGTAAATGTCGCATTCTAAGTATCTCATTACCATGCATTTAATGCTTTTCATAGTACTTCGCTGTTATATGGACTTTGGCGCTTTTGTAAAAAACACGCAATTCGGGGTTAAGAAAGTGAGATTTTTTGCCAAATGACTATCAAAATAAAACAGAATAAGTTTATACGGGTTTATATATATATATTTAAAAATGCATCTGCTAACACGTATCACATAAGTTCTTTATGTTTGTATATAATCTAATATATAAAAAGTCCTTCCGGCCAGTGCCGGGAGGAAGAGGTAGCTTTCATATTCCTTATTTTAAAAAAGCCAACTTATATTATTCAAACACACGAAGCTCAATTTAATGGAAACCGAATATAGGAGATTCAATACTAATTTTTATCAATACTAAATCAGTATGAATGAGAATTTCGCGAAATTAATCAGCTTTTTCCAAGCTGCTTTTATTTAAAGTAACTTATATTTGGCTGCCAAATTCGGCGATTTCTTAAAGTGCCTGCCATTTTAAGACAACTTGGTGGATGAGGCTAACCAGTGAACTTGGTCGAGACCTTAGTAATTTCTGTGCACATGCTCACTCACATCGGAATCGGTTGATATATACGAGTGCTGTCGCAGGCAAAAAATCAGATTTTTCAAAATGTCACCCACATTAGAAATTGAAACTGCTATATCTGAGCCATTTTTTAAGATAAGACAAACAAAAAATGCTCCTGAATCCTTATATCAAGGTCAAATACTTAAGAAAGAAACCTTTTTCAATTTCTAATTTTTTTGCACCTCACTTTAAATATAATTTTTTTTTTAATTTAATAGCCTGCATTTTCAAACAAGATGGCTGATGAAGCTGGCCAGCGAACTTGGTCGAGATATTGATGCATGGTATCCACATGCCTTCTTCATCGAAATAGGCGAATACGTGTGTTATCGCGTGACAAATACAAGATCGTTTCAAAGTGTTAGCCATGCTAGAAATTCAAAGTGCTATAATTCAACCATTTTTTAAGATATAAACAAAACAACAAATTTTCAGAAACAAAAACTGCCCCAGAATCTTTGTATCAAGGCCAAACACATAAAAAAAATCTTTTTCATTTTCCAATTTTTTAATACCTCATTTTAAATTTTAAATTACATTTTTTTAAAATGGCAACCCTTTTGAAACACGATGGCGAATGAAGCTGGCCAACGAACTCGGTCGAGACATTGGTGTGTACTATGTACAGACCAAGTTACATCCAAATCGGTTCATAAATACGCCTGTTATCGCGTGACAAAAATCAGGTCGTTTTAAAATGTCAGCCACAATAGAAATTCAAAATGCTATAACTCAGCCATTTTTTAAGATATAGACGAAACAAAAACTGCTCCCGAATCTTTTTATCAAGATCAAACACATAAGAAAAAATATTTTTTCAATTTTCAATTTTTTGGTACCATATTTCAAATTTAAATTTTTCTTAAACATTTAAATGCCCGCCATTTTTAAACATGATAGCGGATGAAGCTGGCCAACGAACTCGGTCGAGACATCGGTATTTACTATGTATAAACGAAGTTACATAAAAATCGGTTCATAAATACGCCTTTTATCGCGTGACAAATTTCAGGACGTTCCAAAATGTCAGCCACGCTAGAAATTCAAAATGCTATAACTCAGACATTTTTTAAGATATAGACGAAACAAAAACTGCTCCGGAATCTTTGTATAAAGGTCAAATACATAAGAAAAAAATATTTTTCCATTTTCAATTTTTTGGTACCACATTTCAAATATTAATTTTTTTTTTAAATTTTAAATGGCCGCCATTTTGAAACAAAATGGCAGATGAAGCTGGCCAACGAACTCGGTCGAGACATTGGTATGTACTATGTACATACCGAATTACATACAAATCGGTTCATAAATACGAGAGTTACAGTGTGACATAGGTCATATATATATATATATATATATATATATATATATAATATATATATATATCAATTTTGAACGGAGGGTGGTTTCGGGGTTTGGGGGTCATGATCGATGAAAATATACCAAAATTCTTTGAAATCGCTTTCCTCCGAACGGCTGCAATAGGTAGCTTTTCGTAATGAAAGCTACCTAAAATGAAAATTTGTCTATCAGTCTGTTTGTAATTCTATAGAAATCGACAGTTTGGAAGCCTAAATTGTGAAAAGATACGTACATGTGCATTAAAACACGGCCGAGGCAACTAAAGTAATCCGGAATCGAAATAATTTATATTTAATTTTTAATTAATAAAAAACCATCAATTTAACAATAATTTCTTATCAAATTTAAACATTTTTCGTTATAGCAGTTCCCAAAAATTAAAATACACAATAAAATTCTTATTACAGCAATTAATTTTCTACTGCAAGATTTCCACGTGAAAAATGAAAATGAAATAAATAGTTTGCCGAATTTCATAAAAGGTGAATATTACGTCATAACTTTTCCATTGCAAGATATTCACATGAAAAATGAAAATGAAATAAACAGTTTGACGAATTTAAATGAAAGTTAATATCACTTCATAACTTTTCTATTTCAAGGTTTCCACGTGAAAGAGGAAAACATTACGTCATATTGAAATATAAAGGACGTGTTGAATATAGTATAACGTCATATGAGTGAGAAAAAACGTATTGAAGCATGATAAAAACCCGATTATGGAAATATTGGCGTATTTTAACATTATTGATCCAATTATAAATTGAAATAAGTTCATTTATAGCTGTATTCTTTTGCGTCTGTTATATACATTTATACACTTTTATATTGTGTTTTCATTTGATTCATGCGCACAACACTTCGACTGCTTTTTTTTAATGTTTGTTTATGTTGGATGTTAAATTTTGAAAATCACTTTTCAGAATAAACATCCTTCAAATTCAGGGCAACGCCGGGCACAAAAGCTCTAAAATTGCGATTTCTGTTATAT